>LPNX010176241.1:3838-214077 GCA_001517045.1 Pseudotsuga menziesii | reverse complement strand
TGCTTGCCTCATTAGCATGAATTAGAAGAGCAGAGGGGTTTGAGTAGGGTAGGAAGTGTGAGAACATGTATACCTTCGAAGTATGATTTGCAACTCCTTTTGTAATGACTTTACCACTTGAGATCTATGTGATCTCAAATTCATCAGGGGAGAGTATGACCTTCTTTGGAGACCCTATGTGGGTCATATGATACACTGATAAGAGGTTAGAGCCAAGACCTAGAACATACAACACATTGCTGAACTTACCATGATCAAGATCAATCCTCCCTTTTCCCAAACTTTCAGTGAGAGAGTCATCTCCCAGTACTATTGGTGGACCTTTCAAAATGTCAAGTGAGGTGAATGCCTCCTTGGTCAAAACCATGTGTCTTGAAGCTCCAGAATCAATGATGAAACTAGGTGAGCTTTATGTGCCAGCAACCAATGCATGAACTCTCTCTCTATCTTCTGAACTTGATCCTCTTTCCTTCTTCTTTGAGCTATCTGGAAGGGAGATGCCATTCCTCTCCAGGAGTTGGGTCAGCATGTCTATTTGCTTCTTCATGCAGGAGCTCTCAGTATGATTTCCCTTACTGCAGTATGCACACTTGCTCATTTCTCCTTTATTTTTCTTCTTCTGGTAGTTCTTCTTGGAACCTTCAGGCTCCTCCGGAGACTTGTTCTTGTCTCTCTTTTGCTCAGGTGGCTTTTTAGCTTTCTTTTTGCTTTTTGAATCCACCCTCGAATCTCCAACAACCAGATCTTGGTCTTTGGATGGTTTGATGGTGCCCATCATCACCAACTTATCTTGTTCTTGTGTGAGAGATTCCATGAAATATGCAAGGCTAGGCATCTTCCAGGTTTGAGCTGTCAACTTTGTGGCATAGAAGGTCGAAACAAACACTGAATAGTTAGGGCCAAGCTTTGAGAGTATGGCCAAGACCAGCTGATCATCCTTCTTTTCGATCCCACATTGTTTTAGCTGCAAAACAAGTGCTTTGAACTTGGAGAAATAGAGTTGCAGGGATTCAAAGCTATTTGGACTCAGGGAGATCAGTTCATTTTCAATTTGATGTCCCCTCATCTCATATATCTTTCCAAAAAGATCAACAAGCTTCTCCCATACTTCATTTGGTGATGTCAATCCATCAAGATGGAAAAGGAGGTCTCTGGATATGCTTAGACACAGGAGACCATAGGCCTCATCCCTCCTGTTGTGCCATTTTATCTTCTCTACAGATGCATTGGGCTCTACTTCTATTGCCATAGTCACTCTGTAGAGGCCTTTCGCTCTCAACAGTATCTCCATCTCTGCTTTCCATTCAAAGAAGTTAAATGGATTCAAGATGATCTTCTGAGATTGATCCATAGCTCAGAAATTGTCCCGACTGTCAGTAGAAGGTTCCCAGTCACTGATGTCGAACCTGCAAAACAAATTGGAAGGAGAGAAATCGATCTACAAAGGCTCTGATACCATGTGGAAATTGAACCTAGTGATAGAACAATTACACTCACAACAATTATCAATTGTACATGCAAAATCACTCACAAAAGAGACTGAATATGGAGCTGAACACTAAACTATATTGAATAAGTGTATAATAGAAAACCTTGTGAAGTCAGAGGCTGCCACAATAAATAGTTACATAATGGATTCGAATGCATGAAGAGGCAATTCGAATCTAGTCAAAATCAGGCTTACTAAATCTAAGCAAATCCCCCATAGGTGCATAAAGTTGTTTCCAAAACTGTCAAGGAGCTCACGAATTGGAAAAATCAATTAGGAAAGCTAAAAGGTAATGGAAGGAAAACTCATACATGCTTTTCATAGGAGAAAAGAGTGGAGGATGTGGAGGACAAAAAACCATTTAACCTCACCTAGTCAAACTTTCCCAATTTTCCTTAAAGCATTGAAAAAGAAGGCAATAAAGCAAAAAAAGTAGAAGGGTGCTTAGGAGGCTAGGAATAAAGTAGATTTGATTCCAGGAGGTTTCCCAAGCACTCCATGAGTCAAAATTATCAATTTTGACCACTATGGATGTGTAGATGACAACTTGCATAAGGTGGAACATGGAAACTAGGAAAATAAGACAAAAATGGATTAATCAATGTCTAAGGTAGCTAACTATGGGTTGATTATTCTAACATGGCTAACCAAATGTTGATAAATTGGTAGCTCACTTGAAGAGGTATGTTGATGTGTTAGACTTATGGTTAGTATCTAGTTTGTTTATGGAATTTATGGTTATTAGGAGGCTTGATTTCAGGATAGTCTATATGAGCGTGTATGGATATTCCATATCAAATCATCCATGGTATTTATGGATGATATTTAATGTGGAAAAATATGATCTAAAGTAGTGTTATAATTCTTCTATTTTAGGCAGTGTAGATTGTTGATTTAATGGTTGTTCTAGAAGGCTAATTTCTTACAGATTATGAACAAGTATGGGCCTGATATTTGGAAAATCCATATGGTTGTATATAGATGTACCTTATTAGGTCTCACATAGTTTTATAGGTTGATAATTTTATGCATTAGATATCATATACAATAGTGTGTAATTATATTATAAAGAAAGTTAGTGATGCTAATTTACTGTGATGTTGGAGGCTAGTTTGTTCATGAAATTATGATCATTATACAAACTGATATTTAGGGTAGACCATATGGTCGTGTATGGATGTACCAGATCATATTCGACATGGGATTGAAGGTATAAAATTATTACAATAGATCTTTTCATGGTTAAGTGTTTATTTTTTGCCTCCATAAAATGCTGAAATGTTGATTGTTTACTGTTGAAACTAAGCTTTGTGAATTTAGGCAATATGATTTATTAGTTTGTTATATGGTGATGGGATGATTCCCATAGCTGTGATGACAATTATTAAACATGTGAAGAGGTTTTGGTCTGAATGTATTCATATGTCATTACACTATATTGCATGTAGAATGTGGTACTATGTTGCAGTGGAAGGGAAGTCTTCCCTTATGGTGGACTATTTTAAAAATTTTTGATTAGTTTGGAATATTATCCTAACCTTATAGAGTAATATTCCACTATTCATAACTTAGGTTCAACCTTATCCATGTTAGAAACCCCTAATACCTGACCTAGGTGTTGTGTTCCAGGGTTGGGTATGTTCCAAGTGGTATCAGAGCGTAGGATCCAACACTACGGTTGTTGGGCCTTCTACATATCATAACTCAGTATTTATGCATTTAGAATGATTTTTGTGGAAAGGGTTTAACTCTTAATTTTTGAATTCTATGGATAAGTTGAATGAATTATAGAGAACACATTCTTGATGATTGGTGAATGTTTTATTTAGATTATGTAATTAGCCAGGATTCCTACCTCAAGAGCCATGCAATTTAATTGTTATATATGTGATATAGATTATTATATTTGTAAACCCAAACAAATTGTTTTTTCATATATTAGTGTATATCCATATCTTTGGAGAGAACACAACCTCTATGCAATTGCGTTAATAAATATTAATTAATTGGTATGGTGTTTGGAAAGGGCATCTTCCCTGGAGAGAACACAATCCCCATTCAATTGTTTTAATATATATTATTTGATTAGTATGATGTTTGGAAATGGCATCTCTCTAAAGAGAATGCAGCCCCAACCTCACAACCATTTTTATGATTTCATTTGTTTAAGTGTTTACGTACATGTATTATAAAATGTATAATTATAAGATATGGTATGGTTATATAGATTTGAGTGTATGGAATAATACAGTATTACCGTGTGTAATTATGTGTGTGTGTGTGTGTGTGTGTGTGTCTGTGTGTGTGTGTGTGTATTCCAATAGGAAAATATCTTCCATTCTAAATAAAGGATGGCTTTTAAATTGTTCCAAAGGAACTTTCATTAAAGAAGAACCAGAATCCTTTCTTCATCAAACATCTCACAATAAGTTCCAACTTTACAAAAAATCGCAATCTTACAAAATTCACAATGTTCTTCAGTTGTCTGTAATAGGTGTTCTTTTCATATGTGTTTGTTACAATTTAATTACCTGCAAAATCCTCTGTTTCTATCTTGCATGGCTCCAATGGAAGGGCCAGTTTGGATAGTCTATTTGCTTCATATTTCAATTCTCGGTATATATGTGTAATACTGAAGCTTGTAAATAATCCCAGTAGCCTTCTGATTGCATTGAGAAGCTGATGCAGATGAGGGGAATTTATTTGGATCCTCCTATTAGCCCAATACACCACCATCTTTGAGTCCCCGAAAAATTGCATTTGAGTTATGTTATTGTTTAGAGCTAGTTCAAGAACCAAATGTAGTGCGACATGTTCAGCCTTGTTATTTGTGTAGTGGCATGGTGCAAATTTAACTTGGATCTTCTGGTCATTTGGTAGGTAAAGTACTGCTCCTGAACCACCTAGTGGAGGATCCCCTTGAGTTGCTCCATCAAAAAAGGCCCAAGGAATTCCTTTGTTTATTTCTGGAGGAACTAGCACTCTCACTTTTGAATCTTACACTTGTGATATGTGTTCTCTAGTCCACTGTATCATAAGGGTAGTAGTTACTTCAGGTGGGATCATTTTGTTATTGAAGGTTGCAGTGTTCCTAGCACACCAAATTCCATCTGAGTGAAAAGAGATGGAAAAGCACTGTGGAGACATACCGATTTGTCTGTCCACCAAGATTTTGCTTTGTATTCCAGAGTAGTATCGAGAGCTCCTTGGAATTTTAACTCTCTGCACGTTGTTTTCCACATGGCGTCTACATAAGAACAGAAATTGAAAAGGTGAGAAACATTTTCCTCATTTGAATTGCAGAGTGTACACCGATTTGGGCCATTCCAGCACCTTTTCTGTAAGTTATCCCAAGTCAGTAATTTATTATTGAGAGTCAGCCATAATGTGACTTTGTCCTTTAAGGGTCCTATGACTTTCCATAATTTTTTCCACCACTCTTCCATCTCTCCCTGAAAGTTTATCCCTGCCTAGGTCTTATAACCAAGTTTGGCTGTGAAGTCACCATTGACTGGGTTTTTCGTCCACACCATCTTGTCTTCCCTGTCCTCTTCTAAATGGATAAAATTATATTTGAGCAGTGAGACATATTCCTCCCATTCCTCTCTAAGACTTTCTTCTAGTCATAGCTGTTCTGAGTTCTTCCAAAGAGTTTCCCTTTGTAAAGATATTGAAAAAGCTTGATTTAAGTTGCAGATCCCTAAACTTCTTAGTTTTGAGACTAGTCCTTCTGAGAGTTTATACCTCTCTCCTGCTCCTGAGCACAGATATTCTCCAACTCTGATCTTTCTCCCATTCCTGACCAACAAGGCCATCCAGTTCCCTACCAGGGGAAAGGTTAGGACCAACGCTTTCCAACCTATGGACCCATTTTTGTAGGGTTTATCTCTTTTCCTTATCCATTCATGTATGGACCCATTTGGACAGTATTTAGATGATAATACTTTTCCCCATAGGGAGTTTGGACTCTTGATCATCCTCCATAAGGTTTTAGCAGCCAAGGATTGGCAGAAAAGAAAGGCATCCTTGATCCCCCACCCCCCTAACTCCTTGGGGCTAGAAAGCAGTTTCCATTTGGCTAGGGGGATTCCTTCATCCTGTCTCTTAGCTGACCATAAGAAGGAGAAGAATTTTTTCCTCAGTTTCTGCAAGATTCCCTTGGGGATATAAGTGATTGTGGCCAAATAAATAGGGATGCTCTGAATAACAGCTTTGAGCAGTACCATTCTTCCCCCTCTGGATAAGAATTTGAAAGTCTAGCATCCAATTCTGTTCTCAATTTTTTTATACAACCACATCCAGTCTTTGAAGGAGTATGCATAGGGCTTGAGAACAAACCCTATATATTTGAAGCCTTCATCCATTGGTTTTAAAATGTAAGGGGTTTTGGCCCGAATCCTCTCCTTGATTGCTTCTAGAATGGCATTTTCTGAGAGAATATATTTTTCCACATTGATTTGCATGCCCGTAGCTTTCTTATATAATTCCATAATCTTCTCTATTTCCTTTAGATTCTCCCAAGTTCCCTCTCCCAGCATTACCACATCGTCTACGAACATGATATGTGTTAATTCCACTGAGCTCATAATCTTTATACATTTGAAAGATCCTGCCCTTTTTGCATGGTTGATGATTCTGCTAGGGGCATATGCTATTGTAGGAAGAGGAAGGGGGGGAGAGGGAACCCTTGTCTAAGGCCTCTAGAAGCCCTGAAGAAATTAGAGGAAGATCCATTAATCAAAACAACAAATGATGTTGATTGTACACATCCCATGATCCAGTTGACTATTTCCAAATCCAAACATATATTAATCATTACCAATCTTAAGAATGTCCAATTTACCCTATCATAGGCTTTGGAGAGATCTAGTTTAAAGGAAAAGGCTGAATTTTTAGAAATCTTGATGGTATGAATTGTTTCCTGTGCAAGGGAAACTGCATCGTGAATTTGCCTATTGAATAGGAACCCAAACTGCTCCTAGGTTATGACCTTGCTTAGAATTGGCTTCAATATTAAGGCTTATGTCTTAGCTATTATTTTGTAAACCATATTGCATCATGAAATGGGCCTGAATTCTTTGAAGGAGGAAGGATTTTGTTTCTTGGGGATTAGAGCTAGGAAGGTGGAGTTCAAGGCTCCTAATACTTTTCCATCCCTTTGGGATTCTTGAACTGTTTTCAGCAAGTCTTCTTTTACTATGTCATAAAACCCTTGAAAGAATTCAATGGTGATCCCATTCAGACCTGGAATTTTACCTTTCTAACAGGAGTACACCACCTTCTCCAGTTCCTCCTCTGTAACTTCATCCTTCAGGAGAATGTTCATTTCCTCATCTATCATTCTGGGGAACAGATTGATTACCTCCATTATTTCTTGAATGTTACATCCTATTGGTTCCTTGAATTTTTTCTTTTAAAACTCTTCCCCCGCCTAAAATTTTTCCTTAAAGGAATTGACCATTACCCCATTCATGTTTTTTACTATCGATATTGTATTCAAATTCCTTCTGTTATTGGCGAAATTATGAAAGAATTTAGAGTTTTTGTCTCCCTCTTTTATCCAAATTTCTCTACTTTTTAGCCTTAGAAGCTTTTCCTCTTTATCCAGTAGTTCTTCTCTTTTTATCTCCTTTTCCCTTACCTCCTTTAATTCCTCCTCTGTAAACACACCTGAGTTATTCAGCTCATAGATCCTCTTTAAATCACTTTCAACTTCTTTGAGTTCTTTTTGTTGATTTGCAGAGTACACCTTAGCCCGTGGTTTTGACACCTTTTTAAGCCTTTGCATATTTTCTGATATTTGCTTCATAAAGGAGGTATTAGGGTTTTCCTCCAAGGGTTTCCATGATTCACCTATTAACCTCTGATAGTCTTCTTATAATAACCATTTTGGGTTGAATTTGAAGGGGGGCACCAGTTTGGTTTATGGGTTTTGGATTTGAAGCAAGATGGGAGGTGGTCTGACATGCCTCCTACTTCAACCCAAGTTTGAATTATTAAAGACCCCGAAAGCAAATTTTCAGAGAGAAGAAACCTATCTAACCTTTTAGAGATGGCTTGATCTCCACTTCTATTGTTTCTCCAAGTTGGTGTTAGCTTCAGCGGTTGTACGTCAACCAACTCCTTGGATTCGAAGAGTGCAACAAAGAATGAGCTCAGACTATCACGGTGGGCTGGCATCCCCCAGTTTTCCTTTTTGGATAGGGTTAAGTTCAGATCCCCCCCTAGAATCACGTTCCTTTCCTTTGTTAACCCAGAGGTGAAAAATTCTTCCCATAACCCCTTTTAGTCAAGATATGGCCCATAAAAATTATACATTGCAAAGGATTTCCTTGAGGCTTTTTCTTTGAGAACTATTTTCAACACTGAACTGAGTTTCTCCTCTTGTGTTTTCTCATACTCTTGATTACAGGCGGTTATTAGTCCTCCTGAGTGTCCTTCAAAGTTGATGAAACCAAATCTCCAGCCTTTCAACCAGGGCTCCAACACTTGGATTTTTCTCCCTCCATCATTGTTTCTTGAATGAATATGATCGAAGGCTTTAGGCTATTGACCATTATTTTGAGAGATTTTATCTTGGGGGATCTCCCTAACCCCCTCACATTGAAAGAGAGGACTAGCATCATGAGACCTTGGTCTGGGCCTGACCTACTCTAAGGTCCCTACCAATCATTTCTTGTTTTCCATTCTTCATGTCCACCTGAGCTTGAGATTTGACTATTGCGATATGAGACGTCCTTCCCTATGTTACCTTGGCCACCTTGTTTGATGCTAGTCCTCCGAATGACTCTTGGTCTTTGTCAGCTGCCGCTTTGGATCGAGTGTTATAAATTTTGTGCTTGATCCATGACGATGGTTCTTTAGGGGATGCCACCTTTTTACTAGTGTCTTTTATGTCCTGAGTTATCACCTTACACCTTGCATGCATGGCATTTGTTTTAGCTAGAAACAGTCTCGACCTGAATCCCATAATAGGAGTCACTACCTCTCTTTCATATTGAACGACATTTGTCTCCAGAGGATATTGTTCGCGACTTTCTGAGGTTGGATTCACGACAGGTGTAAGGTTCCTCACGTGACCCATCTTTCCTGTGGGTTCTAAAACTATGTCTTTCATTGGGGTTCCCATTTCCATGGACATTTCAATTCTTTTAGTCTGCGTCAAGGTCCCTGCAGTGGGATGTTCAATACCCCCCGAGGTTTCAGAAATGGAAGTAGAATTTATTTTAGGGCTAAGAGCCGTCTTACTAGGGGTCACTTGAAAGCTTCCTTCTGTCATATTAGGTTCCTACACACTGTCTCTTGGCTGGAAATTGCTGCTTTCCCTGTTTTGAGCTAAGCCTTTATCCTTGTTCCTGGGCTGAGGAGACCTTTGTTCATAGTTTTTGCAGTCCTCCGCTAAGTGCCTGACCTGTCTGTAGGAGAAGCACCTGAATGGTATTTTCCAATAATCGAGCCTCTGCCGCCACATGCTACCATGAAGTTCCAAGTGAATTTCTTCATATAGTTAGTCTCAGAGTTTGACTTCTATCAATATTCTAGCACTCCTTCTATCAACCTTTTGTTCCCATCCTTCCTTTAGAGTTGTAAATTTGCCAATTTTTCTTCCTATTGCCTCCATTGTCTCTTTCTGCCAGAACATCATTGGTAGAACTGGTAAAATGGCCCAAAATCTCTGTACATTCTGTGGCTCCCTATTGGCATCAAAATCCACACTCCATTTCTTGAGAATTAATCCTGAATGCCCCCAATGCCAGTTTTTATCTAATAAGGTCTGTCGCTCTACCACTTTTTTGATGTGGAACAATATCCAACCTCTAGACAGAAAATGGAACATCGAGAGCTTCCGTAGATGAGTGCTCCATTGTTCTTCCATCCACTTTCGAGGAGTCACCTCTCCAACTATTTTTCCACAGAATCTACCGACTAGAGCAGAGGACAAAAAATCAAGTACTTATGCTAGCAATATATCCTTTCCTACTACTAATGTTGTAGCTTGTTTTTTAGCTTTAGCTCTTGATATTTTCTTCTCACCGGTTTTGGTGGATATCATGTCTTTGCCATCATTTTTGTTAGAAAGGATGGGTCTGGTATTCTCCCGCATGGGAGTGTCCGAACCTACTTGTTTCGGTGATGCCATTTGTGTGAAAATGTGACTTTGTCTTTCCAGAGTAATTGTGTCATAATCTACTTCATCAATTATCATCGTAATTGATTGCTTCAAGGCTTTAGAGCATTAAAAATCCCTTTAAAACATAAAAACCTGAACCTTCTCCTTAACTGTCTCTTGCTGTCCNCCCCCCACCCCCGCCATCTATCTATCTATCTATCTATCTATCTATCTATATTATGTTTGTGTGTGTGCGGGTTATAGTGTATGTATTGAAGTAGATATGTATGTGTATATATTGTAATGTGAATTTTATTATATGCAATAATTATTAGTATTAATAAGTGTAATATAATGTATTTAAAATTGATGTTGTAAGTAAATGTAATCAGAGTAGCGAGTTGCGTATATATGGTATCATATGATATGGGTATATAAGAGTGATACAATATAGAATTAGCTACCTATATATATAGGTATGATTGTGTTATATGTATGGTATGAGTGTTTATAACTAAGTAGTTATCTTATTGTAGGATATTAGAATATTTTGGTGGAAGGAAGTTTGGTTATAGGATGTGAGTATGTATCTACCTGTTGATAGTACAAGTTACATATAAATAATTTGTAATTTAATGAGGATTAGATGGGGTTGTTATAGAAGTATGTATAGTATGGATACTAATGTAGTATGTATGTAGGAGAGATGTTTGATTGCGTATGTGTCGACTGTTTACATAAGTGCAATATTAATAGTGTTTGTGTGATGTTGTTGGGGGTATATATGTATTATCAATATATATGGGTGATTCCATGAAGATGAGTAAATATTTTTGGCCAAACATGGCATAGAAAATGGAAATATTACCCATGTATTAAATTGAATCCCTCAAAACTCATATTTTCCATATGAATATCAACATGCAGTTTAAAACAAAATGTAGAGAACTACGTTGTCTTTCCAATGATATATATTACTTAAATATACCAATGCCGTTTAATGTGTCAAATTTTCATTCAATGAAACACGTGTCCTTAAAAATTCGAAGAGCAATTAACAAGTGCCTTGTGTGTGTGCAAAATATTTTAATGTTAAATTGATAATTAAAAAAAATGAAATATTTGAACATGTTCTAGATAGAATTCTCTAGTGCTCACAGATTTTTCCTTTATTTTTTCTTGAAAAATTATTTTTATTTTATTTTTCGAAACTAACCAATGAATATTTTAGTTGCATTTTGCACACATGTGTATCTGTGCACCAAATATTTTGTTTTTTTACATAAATTGAAAAACTAAAAATAACCTTTTGAATAGGACGCACCAATGTAGTTATTCCATAATTTTCAAAAATTTTGGATGTGTATTTTGAATGTTATTAAATTATCTTTGAGGTCATTCAAAGTTGTTGACATGGTTTTTTAGGGTAATATTTAGAAGAAAATAAAAAATAATGACATACAAAGATAAAAGTTCCTAAAATATATGTCACTGAATAGAGGATTCATTGAAGAATCCAACGGTATCAACTCCTCCCATTAATGTGTATTTAATGACAAAGTTTAAGCCCTTGAAAGAACCATAATGTAACGTTCCCGACCCTCCGACTGGCGAAGAGGACGCTACCATGGCATTAACCATCCAGGCAACCGCCCCATGAACATGTATGTACATAAAATGTTGAAAACAAATGCTTTGAACTGGAACATGAATACATGATTATTTATCATATAGCGAAAGCAAACACGCGTTCAGACAAGCATTCAACATGTTCATCATATGCATTAAACAACAAATATAGATATAGAGACGAAATGGTCAAGATTACTTATCTTATAAAGAGATCGTCCCACAACCAGCTACATCGCTGCAATGTTCCACCCAACCATAGGCTAGCATGCTCCTAAATCTCTCAGCAATGCTGCCCCCCCTAGCTGGGCATGATTCCCCAAGGAATAAGGAACAAGCATGCTTACACATAGCCAAGGATACACAAACACAGCCAAGCCAATGCAGTTGGGTTTATTAGGCCATTAACAAGATAGCCAAGCCAACATGGTCAAGTTTATCAGGCCATCAAGGAGTTGGGAAGGCTAAATGCTAAGATGGTGAGCCCATTACTGAGCTAGGAACACCTGCACCAGAACTATCCTGACTTCTAAGACACCCACACACACCCAACACAAGGAATTAGTCCCTTCTCTGCTACACAGTCCCTCAGACCCTGACTTCCCTTCCAATGCTATTCAGGGGTTGTGGAGAAGAAATCCATCCCTTTAGCTTTGTCTATGTGGTTTCCAAACAAACCAGTTTTATCAAGAAAACCAAGCCCTCATCCCTACTCCAACACAGTCTGAATACCAACCACTGCATAGACGCAGTCACACAAGCGATTCCCAGCTTGGGAAAGGAAAACAACTCCTGAGCTATTCTTGGCCCTATCATGGCCAAAACGACTCCAAAACAATCTACAGCAATCTAGAAATGTAAAACAGACACAACCAACAACATGGGGGAAACAACAATCCGTTCTCAACAATGGAGCCACCGACAAGACTTACACAGTCCAAAAATGGAAGAGAAAAGCCAAGTTCTTAGCTGAGCAAGGGAAAAACATATACACAAGCCACAAATTAGTAAGGAAACCTTACACACAGTCCCTGAGCGTAAAAATGGCTCTCCACAGGAAAAATCGTGGGTGATAGTGACCGAACGGCCCCCAGCTTGTTGTGTGAGTAACAACAATGCAGAACCCAGTGCATGAGAGAATATTTACACCAGATCCAAAATACGATTGGAAAACACACTAGATTCCTCTCTGTGGAAAATGTGAATGACAATGGAAATGGCTCTTTCTCCTGGCTGCATGGGATCAAAAATAGGAACGAATTCCTTTTCCTGAGACAGACGTTTTTCCTTCCATGAGGATGAGCGACAATGGAGAATGGCATATTCGGAAGTGCGTGAGTGTTTCAGCACCATCGTGGGGAGAGAGGAATGCTTGGAGAGTTCGGTTCCTTTTCCCCAACATGAGGTTCCATTGCTGGTGGAGTGTGTGGGTGGGCAAGGACTGACAATTCTGCCACCCCCACTCCCAAACAATAACTGCCTCAATTACTAAGTAGAATGTTTAAGGTGGTAGTTGGATAAGACAAGGAAAGATGGGCCAAGTTAAAAGGGTGGTGATACATGGATTTTCCCCCATTGGTTCAAAGTTTGACATCCCCCCCTATCCTTATGAGAATCATGCCCCTTCTCAATTTAGTTTCCGCGAGCATAGCTGGTTGGGTTATTTAATTAAAGATGCATATTTACATGATGCCAAGAGTTAATATATGTCGTGTACCACGATAGACCATCGGCAACGATTCTGTTCGCCGAAAAATAACACAGCTAAA
The DNA here is from genome assembly GCA_001517045.1 of Pseudotsuga menziesii. Lineage (NCBI taxonomy): Eukaryota > Viridiplantae > Streptophyta > Pinopsida > Pinales > Pinaceae > Pseudotsuga > Pseudotsuga menziesii. The sequence goes on along the minus strand of LPNX010176241.1, from coordinate 201,080 downwards.
TCGATGGTGGGACTTTTTTGTTTAGCTCCACACCACGATTCATTACAATATATACATCATGTAAATTTAATGCAACGGGGTCAAAACTGGGGTGTTACACATAAAATTTTCTATTTCCAAAAAATGGGCTATGAAACTATTTTTTAATCCCTTGATCGAGATATTAGCTCGATCGAGGTTTTTAAATACCTCGATCGAGGGCTTGAAGCAACCTCGATCTAGGCTATGTAAATACCTCGATCGAGGTGTTTTCAATCCCTCGATCAAGGTTTTGTAAAAAAGGTTTGATCGAGGGTTTATCTATGTAAAAATAAATAAAAAGAGCCTGAGAAACATGTTAGACAATTAATGTTGTACAGCCACCATTCCCACATAAAACATCAACAAAACTCTATATAACGACTAAAAAATTAACCAATAACACTTGTGTAATTCATTGTTACTTGGATTTCAATTAGTTCTACGTGAAATTCATGTTGTTCAATTAGATTTCATATTATATGCATGAAGTTCTTTGTAGAGATACTTCAAATTTCATATTGAAATATTTTTTTTATTATAACATGTGAGAATTGATTCACAGTAGCATCTAGGAGCCAAGGGGATTCTCACAATTCGATATTACACACAAATTATGCACAAAACAACAGAAAGAGAGAAAATATCATACACAAATATAGTCAATAACTGAGTTTATTATGATGGTCCATTATGTAAATATGCATGGATCATGTTTATATTACATTAGGGAGAAATCATTACCATTCGGAGGCCATTTGGATGCATACATGTGTCAGACTATGATTTGACCCTCAAACCCACCTAGGTGGACCAATCAGTTCCCTAACCATCGAAAATGGTCACTAATGCAAGTGTGAACATGTGTGAGGCATAATGGACCATAAATGAAGTAATTCTAGGCGTGGGTTAGCACATGGGTGAGTGGGAGTGGCTCTAGGAGGCAATAAATGCTCAAGGAAGGAAAAAAACCACCACAAACATGCACTAGCGCCTAAGGTCAAACATATTCCATGAATCTAGGGATGGAGGAGTGCACCAATACTGATCTATCACCAATGAGGTTTCCTAGGTTTTCATAATGATCAACCTGGAGTGCCTCAACTGTTAGAATGACCAAAGTGGAGCGCCTCAACTATAAGTAAATGATCAATATAGCCTAAGTTTGTAGCATAGAACATAGCATAAAAGCTAATGAAATTTATCCTAGGTGTATGATCATGGTACTAAGGTGGATTACTGCTATCACAACCCCCCTTAAGCCTAACTTAGTAAAATTTAAACAAAAATATTATTGAGGCCTTGGAAACTAAGGCTCAAGTCACCTCATACAACATAAATTTTATTTGTCCATAAAAACCAAGGTAAGGAAGAAAAACCACATGGGAACAAAACCTCCCCTAAAAAATGGACATGGAGAAAAATATGAAAGTGAATATCAGCCATCACCATGTGTCACCCACTCCAAGAATGGATCTCAGATAGGTGAATTTCTTCTCTATGAAGCTCTTGGTGAAAATGTCAGCAGTCTGCTCTGCAGATGGGAAATACTTTAAGGCTATTACCTGATCATGCACCAAGCTCTGGATGTAGTGCATGTGTATCTCAATGTGTTTGGTACTCTATCTCTACACTGGATCAGTGGAAATATTGATTGCATTTTTATTATCACACCAAATGACTATGGGTGAATCAAATGCAAATCCAAGTTCCTGAAGAATACCTTGCAACCACACACATTGTGTAGCTATGTTCAACTCCTCTGTACTCGGCCTCAGCTGAAGAGAGGGATATGGTGTGTTGTTTCTTGTTTTACCAGCATATGGGACCATTTGCAAGAATTAATACATAACCTAAAGTGGACTTACTGCCAATGGGACCTCCAACCCAATCAAAATCGGTAAGTCCAACTAGTTCTAGTGGAGAACCAACAACATAGTGTACCTCGAAGTGTCTGGTTCCTTGCACATAATGCAAGATCATTTTGGCATCCTTCCAACGGATCTCACATGGATCTCATAAGGATTATGCATATATATAAACAACACCTAAAAAATATTCCAAATCAGTTTGGTAGTGTGTAAGATACAGACTCCCGACTAGTTGTATGTACAACGAGTTGTCCACCAATGGAGATGCACCGAATTCACCTAATTTTATTCCTGAAAGGAATGGGCACTTGGATTCCTTAGATTCAGCCATTTTAAAATTAAATAACAGGTCTTCAACATACTTTGGTTGCCTGAACTTGATCCCTGCTTCAGATTTCTCAATTTCCAATCCAAGAAATTGTCTCAACAATCCAAGGTCAGTCACAGAGGATTCACTGTGCAAAGAAGACTTAATTGATCCAATTTATTTAGTGCAGATACTTGTAATCAAAAGTTCATCAAAATAAAGAACTATTACCTGCAATAAGTCACCAACATGCTGCAAATACACATTAGGATCATATTTACATCTTTCAAAGCCAAGCGAAAGTAGAAAATTGTCTATCTTAGCATACCAAGCCATGGGGGCTTTCTTGAGGCCATAGATATACTTCTTTAACTTGCATAAAAGTGAAGGATTCTCAATTAAACCTTCAATTTTCTGCATATAAATATCCTCTCTAAGGTCTCCATGAAGAAATGCACTCTTCACATCCATGCCGTGAACCTCCCAGTGCTTAGATGCAAAAATGGACAAAACTAGCCTGATAGAATCCATCTTTGCAACCGATGCAAATGCCTCTGTATGTTCCACTCCTTAGAATTGACAGAAGCATTTGGAAACCAACCTAGCCTTATAATTTATATCTAAACCATTATCATCCACTTTGGTCCTATAGACCCACTTGCATTGCACTAGTTTCCTCTTGGAGGGCAAGGGAACCAATTTCCAAGTTTCATTGTATTGCAATGATTTGAACTCTTATTGCATGGATGTTTTCCATATTGATTAAAGTGATGATACCTGATATGTTTGAGGATGATATCCAAACATCATGAATAATATATCAGCAAGATTCAATTCACAAACAGGAAAGCATTGCGGAATTGAGATCTAGTCTTCCTAGAATCATGAGGATCCCCTACAAGATCCCCAACTGCTTCAATGGATTTATAAGCCCAATTTGGATGAATGGGTGAGTCATTATCTGAATGCATGTCATAATCATCTTCATAAAATATAATCAGAAAAATAAGAAAAGGATTCATCACTTACATCATCATGGAGTGGAGGATGTGAGCATTCCCCATGAGCTAGTTCGGTCTCTCGCATGAGCTCTTCTTCGAACTGTGCATTCCTTTCTAAGAATGTATTTTGATGTGAGGGATCAAAGAGACTGTAGCCATTTTTATTTTCAACATATCCAACCATGATGGAATCCTTTCTTTGAGGTTGCAAGGCCTTTCCCTTCTCTGGAGGAATCCTATCCCGAGCCTTTGATCCAAATACCCTGAAAGGAGAAACACTTGGATTGTGACCACTCCAAGAATCATATGGTGTTTTTCCATCCAAATATTTGTGAGGAACTATATTTTGAACATATGTAGCACATTTAATGGCTTCATCCCATATATTAGGATTCAAATCCTTTGCTTCCAACATATAGGTTGCCATCTCCTTGAGAGCCCTATTCTTGTGCTCTACAACACTATTTTGTTGTGGTGTGTAGGGCATTGAATGCTACATTTGGATGCCACATTATTCACAAATATTCTGAAAACTCTTTTTCACATACTCCTTTCCATTTTTCATTCCGAAGGACCTTGATATTTCTCCCACATGCATTCCCAACTAGGGCTTTCCAAACTTTGAGAGTCCCAAAAACTTCAGATTTTAGTTTGAGAAAATATACCGAGCAATACCTTGTGGAATCATTTATTAGGGTCAATACATACCTTGAATTCCCATAATAGGGCATGGGAAGAGGCCCTATGAGTTCTTAATGAACTAAATCAATCACTTGGACAACTGTCTTTTCCTTTCATTTCTCATAACTGCGCTACACATGCTTTCCCACTACACATCCTTTGCATGTGCCACTTGAGAACTTGATAGAAGGAATCATTTTCACCATGCCTTCTTTGCTCGATTCCTAGAGGTACTTGTAGTTAATATGGCCATATATATCATGCCACAACGTTCTTGTCTCATTGGCATGTGAAAATGGTGCATTCCCTTAGAAGTAGGGGAGGAAGTGAGAGAATTTGTACATTCTTGCATTATGGTCAGCAAAATCCAATGCCACAAATTTTCCTATAGATATTGCTGATATCTCCACTGCATGTAGAGTAAATGTTACTATTTTGGATTTACCAGTGTGTGTCATTTGATATACTAATACTATGTTTGTTTCTAGATCATGCACAAACAACACATTGTTGGCATACCCATATTCAAGATCTATCATGTCTATTCGTTTTACTTGGATTCCTGAATCACCACCTATTAGAATGGATGGAACACTATAAGGTTATAGTGTTGAGAAGTAATATTGCATGGAGGCCATGTTCCTTGAATCTCGTGAATCTATGATGAAGGAAGAAGAGCTTGAATAACCAACAACCAAAGCATGGAACATCTCCTTGTTGTCTGAGCTTGAACCACAATCTTTCTTCCTTGCGTCTCCTGGAAGAGGGATGTTGTTCTTCTCAAGAAATTGTGCCATCATATCTATGGTCTTACTCATTCATGCACTCTCAATATGCCATCCCTTGTGACAAAAAGTGCATTTGGTATTATCTTGCTTCGTGTCCTTGTCCTTGGCAGGATTTGAACCTCCATATGAAGATTTGGGTTTCTCCTACTTCTTCTTCTCTTACTATTTCGAATATCTAGATTTCTTCTTTCCTTTGGTTGTATTCAAAACATCTGCAACAAAGGATTGATCCTTACTAGATTTGATGGTGCCAATTTGTACCGGCTTGTCTTTCTCTTGTGTCAATGACTCCATGAAGTCTGCCAGTGATGACATCCTCCAATTTCAAGTTGTGAGCTTGCTAGAGTGAAATGTAGACACAAACATAGAATACTCTGGACCTAGCTTCAAAATTAATGACAAGATAACATACTCCTATTTCTTCTCTATGCAACACAGTTTCAGCTGAAGTACCAACTATTTGAACTTGGTGAAGAAGGACTGGATTGTCTCAAAGTGAGATGGACTCAGTGAGATTAGTTCATTTTTGAGCTGGTGACCTATCATCTCATCAGCCTTCCCAAATAATGCCTCAAGCTTGAGCCATACTTTGTTGGGAGTTATTATTCTATCTACATGGAAGAGGAAGTCTCTCAAAATGCTGAGATAAAGCATTCCAAATGCTTCATCAATTTGAAGTACTTCGATTTATCCACAGCAGAGTTGGGCTCGAATTTAGTCCCCATGGTGACTCTGTATAAGCCTTTTGAACTCATCTGAATCACCATTTGGGCCTCCATTCAAAATATTTGAATGGGGTCAGCAATACATGAACTTGCTCCATTTATGCTTGTGCACTAAGTGATAAACTGTTGATTGTACCTACAATGCAAACAATCAAATTTCTCTCGAAAATGAAATAAACAACAACTCAAACACTCTGGATTTGATTTGCAAGTCCAAATAGGTCTGATACCATGTGATAATTGATTCAAAGTAGGATCTAGGAGCCAAGGGAATTCTCACAATTCGATATTACACACAAATTATGCACAAAACAACAGAAAGAGAGAAAATATCATACACAATTGTAGTCAATAACTGAGTTTATTATGACTGTCCAACATGTAAATATGTTTGGATCATGTTTATATTACATTAGGGATAAATCATTATCCTTTGGAGTCCATTTGGATGCATACATGTGTCAAACTATGACTTGACCCTCAAACCCCCGTAGGTGGACCATCAGTTTCCTAACCATCCCAAACAGTCACAAATGCAAGTGTGAACATGGGTGAGGCATGATGGATCATAAATGAAGGAATTCTAGGAGTGGGTGAGCACACATGTGAGTGGGAGCCTTAGAAGGCAATAAATGCTCAAGGAAGGCCAAAAACCACCACAAATATGCGCTAGCGCCTAAGGTCAACCATATTCCTTGAATGTATGGATGGGGGAGAGCATCAAGACTAATATTTCATTAATGAGGGCTCTTGGGTTGTCAGAATTATCAACTTGGAGTGCCTAAACTATGAGAATGATCAAAGTGGAGCACCTAAACTATCAGTAAATGATCAATATCACAAAGTTTGGACCATAGAACATAGCATAAATTCTTATGAAATGTATCCTAGGTGTATGATCATGTTACTAAGGTGGATTACTGCTCTAACATAACAATTGGAAGAAATATTTGTTTTTCTTTCAAGCAAGTGGTGTGGAATACAAGAAAACATAAAATGAAGCACACTAGTGAAAAAAACGACAATGAAGATCATGAAAATAATATAGAAATGATGAGGAAACAAAGAGAAAGGTTGAGAGGAGAAGAATATGTATACCAAACTCCAATGGAGAACAACTATGGTAAATTTTGAATTACATGCTACCTAATTTAAATTTCATAATATAAATTTCTATAATTATTTAGCTATTGCTAACAATATTTTTTAATCTTAGCCTTAGTATATTTTGTTTGTAATGAAATTCTTAACAATTTGTTATTTATATTTAAAAAATTGTAACAAATTTCAATTTGTTTTAACTATTTCCTTATAATTTCTTAAATATTTTGTTTGTAATGATATTCTTATTTATTTCTCAACTTTGTTATTTATATTTTAAAATTTGTAGCAATTTTATAGTTAAATGTATAAATTTCAAGTTATTGACATCTTTCCATGTTAATGGAACAATTTTCAAATTAGTAACATACACTTTCCAATTTTCAAGTTATTAAAGATCTTGAAGTAAAATGTGCAATTTATTAACAATTTTTAAATTAGGAACTTACACTATGGAATTTTTAAGTTAAAATGTAGATATATTTCGTAAGTTACTAACAATTTCAAGTTTAATGTAATTTCATTTCTTGTTTTGTTATTTGTTAAAATATTATTTGTATATCCTCATGTGAGCTCCAAGTCTCAACATTTGTTGATTGAACTAACTATTAATGTCTCATTTAAGAGACCTCCTTTTGTTTGAAATGGACACTCTCATAGTTATCTATTAGTTGGAAAAATCAATTTGAAAACAAATGAAATGAACATTTTGATAGTCATGTAGTAGTTGTAAAATCCAATGACAACAACTAAAATGATAATTTGTAACAATTTTCAAGTTAAATAAATAATTTTCAAGTCAATAGCAATTTTCAATTTGCTAATCTCTAGAACAAATGTCAAGTTACTAGCAATTTTAAAGTTGAATATACAACTATCAAGTTATTAATAATTATCAAGTCAAAGAAATCGCTGATTTTCAAACTTTAGTGACAATTCTCAAGCTAAATGTACAATTTCAAGTTAAATCCATATTTAATTATTTTCAATTAAAGTTATAGACAATTTTCTTGTTTTAATGTATTTTCAATTCTTGTACCAATTTTTCCTATGCATGAATGTAGAGATAAGTTATATTTTTTTCCATATAGTACCATAATAATGAATTATAAAAAATTATTTATGTAGTCTCATGTGAGCTCCAAGTCTCAACATTTGTTGATTGAAATAACTGTTAATATCTCATTTTACAAGGTCCTCAATGTCTTTGAAATGAACATTGTGATAGTTGTGTAGTAGTTGGGAAATACAATGACAACAATAACAATGAACATTGTTATAGTTATGTAATTATTTTAAAATTCAATGAAAACAAAAGGGTTGTATATTTCGTCAAATATCAAAATTTTCCTACCATTCATCTAATTAGATTTGGTATGTGCTATGTTCCACAACAAATTTTAAGTAAGTAGCAATTTTAAAGTTAAATGTATAGCTATCAAGTTATTGACAATCATCAAGTTAAATACATGATTTTCAAACTTTACTAACAATTCTCAATTAGATTTGGTATGTGCTATGTTCCACAACAAATTTCAACTGAGTAAAAATTTTAAAGTTAAATGTATAACTTTCAAGTTATTAACAATTATCAAGTTAAAAACATACTTTATTTTCAAACTTTACTAACAATTCTCAAGCTAATGTACAATTTCAAGTTAAACACATTTTTATTTATTTTGAATTCAAGTTACAAAGATTTTTTTGTTTTAATGTATTTTCAATTCGTGTACCAACCTTTTCTATGCATGAATGTAGGGATAAGTTATATTTTTTTCTTTATAGTACCACAATAATTTGAATTTGAATCTATTTAATAATCAAATCTAGGAGCTTACAAATCAAAGAATAGAGAGTGTGTGTATGTTATGCATATGAGTTAGTGAAATGTAATAATATAATAATGCTAATGTTATCACATTAATGTCATGCAATTATGTAGGGATAGATCATGGTCACCCACCACATCATTACGATCGACAATCAAATGACCCTCTACCCCCTCATGATCCTGATCAACCATCACATGACACATTTACCTCTCTCATTTCAAGTATAAATGGGAGATGTAGTGGGGTTGGAAGGGGTGTAAATTGTCGAGAGGGTTGTGAAGTTTCTGATGTACAATAAGACCTTGAAAACCTGATCCCTAGTCAAACAGTTAGAGAGCATGTCGGTAACATTATCAAGTCATATTTCGAATAATATTCAGCGATGGAACAAGATCAAATCTTGCATGGGTTAATAAAACACAAAAAATTGAAATGTACCACAAAGTTGTTGGGTTTTCAAGATTCTAAAACAAAAAAGACATGGGAGAATGTAGTAGAAAATGTAAAGACCACATTATATTTGTTTGGAAAATCAAGAAATGATGATATTCAAGCTGCTCATAGGGCAATTGCAACGGTTTTTTTGGCACCAAGCACCTCAATAAATTGAATGATAGCAACAATGGAATCATTGCTCAATGTTTCAAAATGAACATTGTTTAAATATACTAAATTCAAGGTCCGGATATATGAAAACTATGAAGATTCCTGTTGGGATCTTATTTGTATGGAACCTTATTTAGGTAGGATGGAAGAGGGTATTAGAGAAAAGGTGATGGAGTTTTGGGACAACCATTCTCGTGCTATTCTAGATAGAAATCATGTCTTGTGACAATGTTTATTTAGAGGCATTTATCAGGAGCATTGTAAGCATGTGATGGAGATGATGGGAGTTGTCCTTTATGAGGAATTGCAAGAAACCAATCCTAGTGTTCAGATTGCATTGATTATGTTCAATAAATTTAAACTATGGTATATTAGGATGAATACAATTCACGACACTTGTTTCCGATACTATGTTGAATTCCAACTATACTATGACACATTTTTTTTTTTTTTTGCAAAAAGGAAATGCAACGATGAACCACCTCCTCACTGAGTGTGAGATTTTATTTGTATGATACTATGCAACAAGAATCCTAAACAAGTGTTTTTTAATAATAGGTGTGTAGGTGGTAGAAGATTCCCTCAATGCGCTGATTTGATATTGTTCCACGGGAAATTTCCTATGATCCAACACACCATGGATTGTCAGATATCACAGTTATGTGGAAGAAGTATGAGTATGTCTCCATGAATCCATCCTCTTCTTCATCCTTGAAATCTAACAGGATTGAATTGCTAGAGGATGAGATTCATGTTTCATATTTCATGGAGAAGTTTCAAATTCATATTTATAAATACATAAAGCACTCCCATAGGTCCAGGTGGCAAGCTTCAGAATTCAAACATTCTCATGAGGTATTTGAGCTAGGAACAATATTATAAGTGGTAGACTTTGCTGAGAACTACAAATTTTCTCCTCAGAGAGAGATACAGAGTGATTAATATCACTCTGACCAGGTGTCTATTTTCGTACATGTATTGTACAAACATGCTCAAGAAAGCATTGATAGTAGGGATATAAATCCTTAGTCACACGAAGTGATCAAGGAGTACCATTTTTATTTTAGTGATGATCGTGAGCATGAAACATATTCAACACTACTTTGGGATTATTTATGATTCATTCAGATAGAGAGGTGTATTGTTTACTAAATACTATATTTGGTCAGATGGGTGTGCAGGGAAGTTCAAATCGAAACTCTCTTTTTACTAGTTGAGTCGCCTTCAAAAAGAGACAAGATTCCAACACAATTCGATATTTTTTGAAAGAGGGAATGGAAAGGGTGAACATGATGGCACAAGTGCATGTGTGAAACGAGCACTTTGAAGGTACCAGATGAGTCATGGTGCAACATATTCAAATTCTCTTCAGAAGTAGTTGATTGGTGCACAATACATTTGGGACATCAAGTTCACTAAAAATCAAGGCCGATGCATAGGTAATAAAATCCAAACTCCATTAATATGCTCATAACATTATATCATCATTTCCAAAAAATTCCCTGCTCAACAGGACTTTATATGAAAATTTTAATTCCATGCAGGTTCTTTTGGGATGTTTCCCTTAGTGATGTGAATATATCCATGCCATGGTATTGTGATACCATACCTAGTATGAGGGAATTATGTTATGTTCAGAGTAAAAACATGGGAGACATATTTTCCATTGAAACAAGGAAGTATGCTTGTTTTTGTGATTTTTGCATTGATGTAAATGGATGTGGGATTCATCGACGTGAAAATGATGCATATGTGAAAAAATGGAAATATGTCCCTCTTAATCCAAAGGGACCATATACAATTTTGACATGGAAAGAGATGCACACTAAAAAGGAAATCGCCTCACTAGATCATGGTTGATTTTATGATGCATTAGGGAAGGTATAAGACTTCATTATCAATTAGTTTGAATTATTTATTACACACATACAGATCCTATAGAAATGCATGTAGGAAACTTGAATAATATTTGTAATTTATCTCGTAGGTGATGTATTCGTTGTCATTGCACCCCTTAGAAATCAAGAAAATGTGGCCTGTTATTTGATGCGGTGCACACAAATTAAAAGCAGGTTAGTATGACCTTATCAAGATGGAGAGTTCACGTACCAAATTGGAGACTTGGTTATGATGGGAAACATTTTTTAGAGAGTGAAAGAACATGGTGCTTGTATTATTTACATAGATTTTATGCATGAATATATATCATGCCAATTCAGTGATTTGGTGGTGGCAACTCAGATACATATAACAAAAATAAAGGTGAAGAGAGGTGAAAAAAAGAGATGGAAGATGGTAGAATTTGACCATGATCATATTATGGAGACTTGCATTCCTATGACCCAATGGCAAGATAAATGAACTACACATGCCACTTGAAACATTGACCTAGCTATCATGTTGACTAGTTGAATGCAATGTTGTAATAACAAGTTTGTAAAATTAACATGTACATAATCTATTGCAAGTAACTCAAGTATAGTCCACATGGAGTTTTATTTTGTATCAAGATTTTGTGAATGCATATGAGTATTATTTCTTAATTTTTCTTCATTTGTCTATGAATTTTTGCAATAACAAATTTTCATATGGACAATGATCCTCTATTCATTATGAAGGTACGTGCCCCATCAACTATGACAAATAACCAATTCTAATATAATATGGTTCTCTCTTTTCCAATGGTTATCCTCAAATTGTAATTTGTAATTTATTTTATTTATTGTAAGTAAACAATGGGTTATAAATTGGAATTACCCATCAAATTAAGACATTGGTGAGTAATTCCAATTTAAAATTCAATGGGTTTAAATTAATTACAATTGGAATTACACATTATGATTTAAATATCAATGTCTTTGATTTTGCACTCAAGGTCAACAAATACGAAAACCCGAATCCCCATTTTTAACATAATATGTTTTATTTCCAAAACCACCATATATAGGAACAAATTTAAACAATACTCATAAAACTTACCTAGAAGTGGTTTTTTCATGGAAAAAAAGAACAATATGAGACTTTGAATCATGATATATCATCGATAAAAATTATGTAAATACAACCACTTAACAATTAAAGAATGCTTTGTAGCCATCTTGACTTTATGAAAAGGTTTTGAAGGATGGAGGTTCCCACTTCTATAGAATGTTCCATACACACCACAAACTCCTATTTGATAGAAATAATGAGATGCAATACCTATACAACATTATTATAATCGTAATTTAAAATACACCTATAGAATGTAAGATTGTAATTTATCCCGGTGGGCTAGCTCAAGTGGTTGAGTGTTGTAAGTTGTGAGTAGAAGGTCTCGGGGTCAAATCCATTAGTGTATATACATTGATAAATAAGGGCCTCACTTGATGTCCCCATCGAGTTAGATCTATAATCAGAGCGAATGGTATGAGTCCCCTTCGGGTGGCCCCCCTATGACTTGTTCCCATGGACGTAGAAAACCCTGTTGGGGGTAGGTGAACCACAATTTAAATAAAAAATTAATTTTGTAATTTAAATTTTAAATCGTAATGTAATTGAATTTTAAATTTTGATTTTGCAATTGTAATGTAATTGAAAAATTGAACTTTTAAATTGTAACTACACATTGAATTTTCAATTGAAATTACACATTAAAATTGAAATTTTAATTTTAAAATTTAAATTGTAACTTAATTGCAATGTGATTCCAGGTCAAGATAGCTGGCCTACTTGGATCCGAATCAAATTTTCTATTGCTGATTAGATAATCCCCGTTGGATGTTGTGTCCCACTCACTCAAGCGAATTCCGAAAAGGTATTAACCTTTTTGTTTAGTGAAATTTCCCGTCATGTCCTCGTGCTCAATATTCGTGCAACTTCAACAAATGGAATGTGATTTTAGTCATTCATCACTTCAAAAACTTCTCTCATCGGTTTACCTGAGATCACAAAGGAGCGAATGATTTTATAATTTCACAACTCAACTTTACATTCAAAATCTGTGCACTTTCCCCAACGAAATTATCCCCAATCGTCGATCGTTCCAATGTTGATTTCCACCAATTGATCAAACTATGATCTCATTAAATTAATCAGTGAAACGATCAATTTCACACACGTTTCATTCGAAGAATTCTTCACGCCTTTGACTTCTTGGTGTTTCTGGTGATGTTACTCAATTCACTCATACACAGGAAAATTAAAAAAAAATCTGGTTATTGAAAGAAGATAATGAATATTTAATCAAATAGAGAGTCTTATATCTATGTTCTTCATTTCATAAAAAAAAACTTAAAATGATTACAATTCAGTTGAAATAGACCTATCGATACCTATCAGATCCGAATAAGTAGGATCTGGACTCCTAAAGGAAGCAATTTCATAACAAAATTATCCTTGAGAAACTTCATGCAAGATACGAGGACATCAGTGGAAAATTTCCATTATTACAATCAAACTAATCCCATATCTAAAATCAATTACAGTTTCTTAATGACTCGTCCTAGATTTTAGAAACTATTACAATGAATTCAGACAATAACATTTTCTACTTATACAAGAAACAAAGAACTTTGAGTTGATGCTCCCGCATCATATTCTGGGGGAAAAACCGAATTCTTCAATAAATATTTAGGGTTCAAATTAAACATAGAAACCTCCATCGCTTTCATCCACACTGCATCTTCAGATGGATGACCTTTCCACTTGACCAAATACTGAAGATAATCCCTATTCCTGGTTTTCTTTAAAATCCTCTTGTCAAGTATGGCTCTGATACCAAAATTGATGCCATATCAAGCTAGGTTCAACCTGTAGTTGCTCCTTTGGAGGTAACGGTTCTTTCCAATCTACTAATTCATCATCCTTACCTGAGATCATTTACTCTTTCTAAACACCTAAATATTTAAAAGGATATAGATCTGAAACATTAAAAATGGGAGAAATTTCAATGTCAGAAGGATGTTCGAATTTATATGCATTTGCATAAAACTTCCTTAAAATATTACAAGGCCCAAATTTCTTGAGTTTTAATTTATTTTAGGTTCACTTAGGAAACCCCTCATTTCTAATATATTCCATCACCAAATCTCCAACTTTAATATTAAATTCCCTTCTTTCAAATCTGCTCTCTGTTTGCATTTTCCAGTACTTTCCTGCAATTTCTTCGTAACATTTTCCTATAGCTCTTGCACACTAGTTGAAAAATATTCACCATCTGTACTAGTCAATTCCTTCTCTCCCAAATTGTTGAGTTCATATACTCCTCTTGAATGCATCCTATACACAATCTGAAATGGACTCATAACTGTACTCCTGTTAAGTGAATCATTGTAAGAAAATTCAACTTGAGCAAGAGTTAAATCCCATTGCTTTGGATTCCCATAAACAAGTCATCTCAATATATTTCCCAAGATCATATTTAACACTTCATTCTAACCATCAGTCTGCAGATTTTAACCAGAGCTAAAACTAAGACTGGTTCCCAATTTCTTCCATAAAGTTCTCCAAAAATGACCAATAAATTTAGTGTCCTTGTTTGACACAATGCTCAATGGTAAACCATGTAACCTTAAAATTTATGAGAAAAATAAATTAGCAATATTTGTTGCATCATTGGTATTTTTACAAGAAATTAAATGATCCATTTTTGAAAACCTATCCACAACTACATAAATTGTATCATTCCCCTTCCGAGTTTTAGGTAATCCCAAAACAAAATCCATACTGATGGAATCCAAAGGTCAAGTTCGAATAGGTAGAGGTTGATACAGTCCAATGTTTTGTCTCTTCCCCTTGGCATGTTGACATATCTTTCATTTATCAACAAATTTCTTTACATCTTGCTTCATGCCTTGCCAAAAATAAAAAGCACTCACCTGAGCAAATGTTTTGTCCTGCCCAAAATGACTTGACAAACCTCCAATGTGTTTTTCCTTTATCAAATTTTCTCTCATATTTAGGAACGTATAATTTAATGTTTCTGAACACCAACCCTTCCTGGAGCATTTAGTCCAACTATTAAGTTTTATTGTAGGAAATTGGATTCTCATAGGATACATATATAACCTTGAAATCCACATCTTCCTTGTACATATTAATAAAATTTTCAAATCCCAAAGTGTTGACCCTAATTTACTCCAAGATCAAATTTACTTTGCTTAAGGAATCAACAAACTTATTGGATTTTCCACTTGTATACTTGATCACAAAGGTAAAGTTCAGAAAAAATTCCACCCACTTAGCATGTTTTTTATTCAATTTAGCTTGACTATTTATGAATTGCAAAGCATGATTATCTGAATATAATACAAAATCTTTGGGAATCAAATAATGCGTCCACTTCTTGAGAGCTTGCACAAAAACATATAATTCTTTCTCATATGAGGAATATTTTTTCCTTGCCTCATTTAATTTCTCACTGAAATATGCTACTGGTCTCTATTCCTGACTCAGAACAACTCCTATTGCTGTCCAACTAGCATCTGTCTCCATTTGAAAAACTTTGTCAAAACTTGGTAAAACCAAAATAAGCTTCTTAGTGTTCTTATTCTTCAACAATTTGAAGTTCCTATCAGTTTCTTTTGTCCATTTGAAAGGTTGTCTACTTCCCCTGAACGTGTCTATTAAGGGTCCACAAATTTGACTAAAGTTCTTGATAATTTTTTTATAAAAACTTGCAAGACCATGAAATATTCTTACCTCATAAGCACTTTTTGGATTTGTCCAATTAATAATTTCTTGAACCTTCTCTGGATCCATCTTTAACCCTTGTTTTGAGACTACAAATCCCAAATAAATAATTTCTTTCCTCATGAAACTACACTTTTTCAAATTTATCACCAATTTCTCTTTCTACAAGGTTTCCATTACCAATTTGAGATGTCTCAGATGTTCTTCCTTATTCTGACTGGAAATCAAAATATCATCTAGGTATACTATTAGAAACTTCCCATTGTATTCCTTCAAGACCTCATTCATCAATCTCATTAAAGTACTAGGTGCATTAGTAAGTCCAAAGGGCACTACTAACCATTCATACAATCCATTGTTATTCTTGAATGCAATCTTCCATTCATTCCCTTCTCTAAATCTTATTTGATGATAACCACTCTTCAAGCCTATCTTTTAAAAATACTTGGACCCACTCAAACAATCCATCAAATCATAAATGCGAGGTAAGTGAAATCTGTAAATTATAGCGATCTTATTGATTTCTTGAGAATCAGTACACATACGCCATGCACCATCATTCTTTGGGATAAGCACTGTAGGCACTGCACAAGGAATCAAACTTTATTTCACCAGACCTTTATCCAATAGCTCCTGTACCTATTGTTTGATCTCTTCATTCTCTTGAGGAGTCCGTCTGTAGGCTTACATATTGGGTAAGATTGTACCATGTATTAAGTGAATATGATGACTAATACTTCTCACAGGAGGTAGAGCATTTGGTAACTTATCCACAATAATATCAGCAAAATCATCAAGCAATATTCTAACTTCAGTAGGAAAATCATTTAAATTCGTGGAAGTCAAAATTACCTTTGGTTTTCTCATCAGGGGAAATTACAACTCGTCTTCCTTATTGATTTCTTGTAGCAGTTCTTTCCCAGTCATCAACAAAATATTGGATCCTAAATCTTCTTGAATTGCTTCATATTTCAAAGGTATCAATACATGCTTCTTTCCATCCTTTTCCATAGAATAAATGTTTTTCCTTCCATCATGAACATCCCTTTTGTCATACTAACATGGACTTCCTAAGGGTAAATGGCACACATCCATAGGAATTTTATCACATGCTACCATAGATTTGTAATTACCAATTTGTAGCTCCACTTTGTATTGCTCAATCACCAAGAGATGATGTCATTTTTGCAACTAGTAAACTTTATAAGGAGTGGGATGTTTCATCTTCTTCAATAGACCTATCCATACTTATTAGATACAAATAAATAAGATCTCAACTCCTAAAGAAAAAAATTTCATAACAAACTTATCCTTGAGCACCCTCATGCAAGATACGAGGATATCAGTGGAAAATTTCCATTATTACAATAAAACCAATCCTACCTCTAAAACCAATTACAATTGCTTAATGACTCATCCTAGATTCTAGAAACTATTACAAGGAATTTAGAGAATAGCATTTCCTGCTTATACAAGAAACAAAGAACTTTGAGTTGATGCTCCTGCATCAGAATGTTTAAGTTGTAATAGAATTGTAATGTGTAGGTTGTAATGTAATTGTAATGTAATTGAATTTTAAAATCACTGGATTTTCAAATGTAATGTAATTGAAATTGAACCTTTAATTTGTAACTACACATTGAATTTTCAATTGAAGTTACATATTAAATTTGCAAATATGAAATTTGAAATTGTAACTAAATTGCAATGTTTAAATTGTAATTGAATTGTAATGTGTAGACTATAATGTAATTGAAATTGAACCGTTTATAATGTAATGTAATTGAATTTGCAATTGTAATGTATATGAAATTGAACCTTTATATTGTAATCATTGTACATTAAATTTGCAATGAGCTGACACAACATTTACATAGCCATAATACATATATCTAGATGTAATATAAAAGAAAATCCACTTCAAATTGTAACAAAATACACCTGAAGATCAATATGATAAATTATACTTTAAAACAATCCATAGATTTCCAATAATAAAATTCCATATATGTACATATATAACAAAATTTTCAAAACATGAAAACGTATACATCGTCAAGTCAATGGCCACTACCACCACCAGGACTTTGATCAGCCCTATGACTACCATCACTTGCAATATATCCCTAGCCTTGAGGCGGTAAACTATCAATGAAGGTATCGACCTCAACATACTATAAAAGTCAAAATTGTGAACTCTGTAAGTTAGTTAGATTTCGACGAATGTATAATATTTAACAAGAAGTGAAAATTTTAATGGATGGATGTGAAACTCACTTGAGTCGAGTCAATAGTGATATATGGTGTGTGGGTCAGAACCTGGCTCGGCAGGCCCTCATTAGGGACATGTGGACGAGCTGCATCCCAATCATGTGAGAAAGTCATGGTAGAATCGAAACCCGCATGTAGTGATGCCTATGTAAGATTCCATTATATGTAATAAATTCGAAATTAATAATTAAAACGTAAACGTAAACTATAATTCAAGAATTAAAATATAAAGTATAAATTGAAATTACTATATGTGAATTGAGTTACATAAATTCAAACTTACCTCAATGTACGAGTCTGGATGGTCAAGACCTTGGCGGTCCTCATGTGTATCATCCTAGGAAATGACCTTTCCTCTACCCTTTACAATTTAAACTTAAAAGTTAAGATTTAATGTTGATGTATTTGTAACTTCAGAAGATATTATAATGTATATTATCATTGTATGTTGTTATACCCCCATTGGGGATGTGTTTACCCCCTTGCAATATGTCTTATTTGTGTCTAGACCTTGAGGTACAACATTTGTTGTAAGTCGGGGCAATAGTCCCCAGTGTAACATCACATAATGTGTATTTGCAATCTCTCTGGGAGAAATTGACACTGTTAGGGAAGACATGTGGGCCCCGGTCTTACGTTTGGTCAGTGACTTGAAAGGGTATAAATAGGGAGGTGATATCCCTCATTTATACACACCTCACACTCTCAAGTTTGCATGAGAGAGAGAGAGAGAGAGAGAGACATAGTATGAGAGATAGATAGTTGTTGAATACTTCTTATCATTTATTTTAATCATCTTACTATTTTGAGGAATATTACGGGGTTTTCTCCTTTATGGTTTACCTGCTGAAAATATTTGTTTCACGTGTATAATTTATATCTTATGCATCTTGTTGTGCTTTTTATTCTTTCAGATAAAGATCCTAGATAATCTAATCAGATCTAAATAAAAGCTAACATGGTATCAGAGCCTCTCTGAAAGAAGGCACTGTGTAGCTGTGGAAACTAGGGGTTCCTAGTTCAAGGTGTTCTCTCCACAAATAATCAAGAAAAGAGGGCTAGGATAACTCACCTTAGTAGGGTGCATCTTTTGGTGGAAGCAGTTTCAATATTGAATAAGTTTCATTTTTAACCTTGTCACTATTGTCGAGAGGAACTAGGGAATCAAGTTTAAGAGGCTTCCCACCTTAGTTTTCTGAAAGTGACATTGCCAATCAACTAACCTCAATCTGAAAGTGACCTTGCTAATCAACTCACCTCAAGGAGGTGCATATTTCTATCCAAACAGAATCCCCAAACTCTAAGTTTGGACAATTAGGGTTTCTCTAACAAACCCTAGGTCATCCATCTCTGGAATCAGGTTAGACACCTCAAATAGGTAAGATCTAAATCTTTGTTATTTCCATTTTAGGTTCTCATTTGAAAAGATGACTCACCATACTCATATTGAGGAAAATCTTGGAGGGGATGATAACTTCTGAGCATGGAATTACATAATCTCTCTCATCCTTGAAGAAAATGACTTGGATCAGTTCATCACTAAAGAAGTTCTAGAACTAGAGCGAGACGAGGGTAAGGATGCTCATAAGAGAAGAATGGATAAGGCTACGAGAATCATTGCATACTCTATTAAGGATCACCTCATCCCCCATGTGTCTGCATTCAAGACAATGAAGGAATTATATGATGCTTGACAAACATGTTCGAAGGAAAGACCATCAACCACAAGATGAATTTGAGGAACTAGCTGAAT
Source organism: Pseudotsuga menziesii (assembly GCA_001517045.1). NCBI lineage: Eukaryota > Viridiplantae > Streptophyta > Pinopsida > Pinales > Pinaceae > Pseudotsuga > Pseudotsuga menziesii. The sequence goes on along the minus strand of LPNX010176241.1, from coordinate 181,454 downwards.
AATGTGAATATACAGAATGCCGAGACTATACAGTCTTACTGCACAAGGGTTTCTCAAATAAATAAACAACTTGAAGCAGTTGAAGAGAATGTCGAAGAAGGATAAATTGTAATGAATACCTTGAATGGTCTCCCTAGATCGTGGGAATCATTCATTTAAGGGATTTGTGCAAGAAGGAGTCTGATCTCTTTCAACAGACTCCGAGAAGAATTTGCAAAAGAAGAAGCTCAAATCATAATAAGAGAAGAGAATATGGGAGAAACTGAAGATCAAGTTCTCACGGTTCACACCAGGAAGAACTTCAAGAAGAAGGATAAGAAGGAGAACTTTCATCACAATAAGAAGAAGGACAAGAAACCAAAGAAAACCAAGAGAGATACTTATAATGTTCAATGCTGCACTTGTGATGAAAAGGGACATTTTGCAAGACATTGTTTCATCAGGAAAAGGAGACACTGTGCTCGTATTGTCAAAGATGATGAACCAACAAACAAAATATTATGATGGTAGAAGGATGATTCAGATGAAGAGTATGTGCTAACTGCAGCACTTACGGGCACTCTCTCTCACATGAAGAGAAATGATTGGAATCATTCATAAATATGTATGAACATGGGTCACCTCACAAGTTGAAACTTAGGGATGATTACCAATACCCCATAAAATGGATTGGAGAACCTTCATACAAGCTTGACTCCAGGAAATATTTAAAGATGCAAGATGTGCTATATTTTCCAGGATTGTAGAAGAATCTTCTCTCCATGTCTGCACTAGATGTAAAGGGAACTAGGGTTTCTTTTTCTGATGGCCAAGTTCTGATGTGGGCCAGAGGAAATATAATAGAGGGTGCAACAGTGATTGGAGAAGAAGACAGAGGCTTATACAAGCTAAAGGGATATCCTAAACAAACATTGGTTCATGAGTCAATTGAACCAAGCAAACTGTAGCGCAGAAGGATTGCACATGTGCACTATAGAGCACTAATGATGGCAAGCAAATCCGTCTCAGGATTGCCATAGATCCAGGAAAATCATGAAGGCATTTGCAAAGAATGTGCAAAAGGAAAGAATGCTAAGAAGACATTTCCCATAAATGAGATCAAGGCTAAATTAATATTATAGATAATACACTCGGATGTATGTGGACACATGTCTTCTATCTCATTAAGTGGTTATGTGTACTATGTTTCCTTTATAAATGATTTCTCCCATAATACTTGGATATATTTCTTGAAAGGGAAAAGTGAATTTTTCAGTAAGTTCAAGGGCTACAAATACTTGGTTGAGAACTATAATGATAGGAATATCAAGATTCTAGGGTCAAATAATGACAGAGAATTCACATTAGATGAATTCAAGGAACTCTACAGAGATTCTCGGATTAAGAGGGAGTTGAGCACTCCATACAATCCTCAACATAATGGGGTTGTGGAATGAAAGAATCAAACCATCATGGAAGCAGCAAGAGCTATGCTACATGGCCAAGATATTCCTATGCACCTTTGGGCAAAGGAAACAAGAACTTTTGTGTATGTACAGGACTATACACCTCATTGAGTAATTGAAAACAAGAATCTTGAAGAGGCCTTCTCAGGAGAGAAACCAGAAGTCATCCATTTGAGAATATTTGGTTTCCCGATGTACATACATATCCCAAAGGAGAAAAGGACCAAGCTCAATCCTTCTGGGAGGAAGGGTATATTCGTAGGATACATTGATACATCAAAGGCCTACCAAATATAATTCCCAGGATTCAAGAAGATCGACATCAAGATAGATGTAAACTTTGATGAAGACTCAACATACTTTAGATCCAGGAAGACTCCTATCCGGGAAGTCGAGGAAACTGAATAGACGAGAGTCCGATAAAATGAAATTGGAGAAAAAAATCAAAAATACCATGAATATCATGACATGACAGAACCACAAGATATGGTAGAGACATTCCTTAAGAAGGACTCCCACAAGAGGAAACCAACATGGGAACAAGAGCTCATATGAGAAGTTGAAAGGTATGGTGTTCCAGAACGAATACATAGAGGGAGAAAGAGGGAAAATCCCTACAATAGCTATGTGGCCCTATTGTGTGACATCATTGAAACAAAACCTTCGACCTATGAAGAGACCGCATAAAATAAAAAATGGAAAGATTCTATGATTGAGGAATATCCGTCAATCATGAAGAATGATGTGTGGGATATAGTTCCGAGACCAGAGAACAATTTTGTCGTGAATTCAAAGCAGATCTACAAGATCAAGCATGTTGCATATGGTACCATTGATAAATACAAGGAAAGGTTCGTCACATGAGGCTTCTTACAGAAAGAAGACATAGACTACAAAGAGACATTTGCACCCGTGGAAATGTACACTTCCATTAGGACCATACTTGCTTTGGAAGCAATTATGAAATGGAAAATACACCAGATGGATGTCAAGAAAACTTTCTTGATTGGCGTATTCGAGGAGGAGGTGTATGTGGAACAACCACTGGGATTTGAGACACATGAAAGGAAGACCCAAGTGTGAAAATTGAAGAAGGATTTGTCATTAGAGAAAATTTGGGGTCTAAAATGGGACTTATAAGAAAACGTGCCAACAATCAATTTTGTGAGTTGGAATTCAAGAACCAATAGAATTTCAATAAAATGAGTCAACCATAATGGTTGAATTGACATATTTGTCATAAAAGTAAACTACTTTTTTTGTTCGTATTTTCAACATATCTCCCTATATTTTTACTCAAATTTCAGGAGGGAGAGCTCGTTGGATGCATAATTTAATTCTGCATCCAACGAGCTCTCCCTCCTGAAATTTGAGTAAAAATATAGGGAGATATGTTGAATTTAATTCGGGATGCATAATTTAATTCTGCATCCAACGAGTACCCACACTCATACTTTTGATGGACCCTGCTACCCGAAAAATAAGAAATACCTAAAAAAATGTGATGATGATGTCATCATCATGTTTTCAAGGAATTTCTTGTTTTGGGGGTAGCGGGGTCCATCAAAAGTATACAATGTGGGTACTCATTGGATGTGGAATTAAATTTCACATCCAACGAGATCTCTCACTCGGAATTTGAAGAAAAACATAGGGAGATATGTCGAAAATACAAACACAAAAAGTAGTTTTTTTCATTCTTCCTCCAAAATTAATAATAATTATTTTATTATTTTAACTATTATTTTATTATTTTATCATTTTCCTTAGGAGGCCCATTTTAGACCTCAAATTTCCTCTAATGATGGATTGAAATAAGCACCGAGGACATTGTATGACAGGATGGATAGCTTTCTGATGAGCTTGGGATTTAACAAGAGTAAAGCATATGCCAACCTCTACTTCAAGGTGGAATATGGAAGACCCATGATACTCTTGCTATATGTCGATGACTCGTTTCTGACAAGATAAGAGGAACTCATTACAAATGCAAGGAGGAGACTTGCTACAGAGTTTGAGATGAAAGACCTAGGTATGATGCACTACTTCTCAGGAATGGACATGTGGCAGAGTGCAGATATAATCTTCCTTGGGAAAGGAAAGTATGTAGTGGATATTCTGAAGAGATTTGGAATGTTTGATTGCAAGGCGATAACCACACCTAGGGAATCTAACTTGAATCTTGTTAGTGATGCTTCATCTGAGTCGGTTGATGCCATGATGTTTCGTTAGATGATTGGCTCATTGATTGTATTTGAAGAATACGAGACCATACATATGCTTTGTGTTAAACACCCTAACACATTTATTAACGGATCCAAGACATGTTGACCTAATAGCTGCAAAGCATGTAGTGAGGTACCTAAAAGGTACAGTGGATTATGGACTCAAATATGATGTGAATCATAAGATTATACTACATGGTTATGTTGATTCATATTGGGTAGGTAGTTTCATTGACAAGAAGAGCACCTCAGGTTGCTGCTTTAGTTTGGTATCTGGCATGATATCCTGGTTCAGTGGGAAGCAATCATGTGTGGCACCGAGTACAACTGAGGAAAAGTATGTTCCCTCTTTCTTGGATAGTTGCGAGGCATTGTGGCTACAAAAAATATACTATCTGAATTATTTGATCTCCAGTTGTATGTGACTTGTATCTTCTATGACAATCACAATTATGTGAAGCTATCAGAAAACCCAATGTTCCATGACAAGTCGAAGCACATCAAGATCAAGTTCCACTATATCAGGGATATGGTGCAAAGAGGAGCAGTGAAGCTCCAGTACATGGCAACAGAGGAGAATATAATTGATGTGTGGACCAAGACTCTATCGAGAGTGAAGTTCAAGTACTTCGGAGAAAGACTTGGTGTGATCTATATCAATATCTCTGGAAAGAGGGAGTGATGTATTATAGCATAGCTAGAGAGACAGGTTGTCTGAGCGTAACATCTTGTCAAAGTTCGTAGGTTTCTCAGATGTAATAAGTCTTGTTGGTTATCCTTGGATAAGTCCTGGCTAAGATCCTAGGTTATCCATGGATGTAATCAGTCCTGATGTGTTCTATGTTAGAAATAAATGATGCATGATATCTCACATGGGAAATGTGAAAGTTTGTCTGAGCAGAAAAATGTCGGTGAAGCACGATGCTCGGACGTAATCAGTCTTGTAGGTTGTCATCAAATGTAATAATTCCTGGTGAAGCTCGTAGATTATCCTTGGATGTAATTTATCCTGTAACAGGTTATTCAAGTGTAAACTGAGACATGGCGTGGCACGTAGGTTATTCGAATGTAATTAGTCTTGTGGGTTGTTTGAATGTAAAAATGAGACCTCGGGTGGTACACAGGTTAATCAGATGTAATACGCCCTAAAGGTTGTCTGAACGTAAAATATCCTGAACGCAGGTTGTTTAGATTGAATAAGTCCTATAGGTTGAACAGAGAATGTAAAAGGTCCTGATTTAGCAAGTTGTTTCATCGTAATTCATCCTTACATATATATCTATATATATGTGTTCCCATGTTGAGATGATAAGGTCATGAAGCACGAGAGGTGCACTTAGGTGGTTCTACTAATAAAATGTAGGTTGACTGTGCAAAGAAGTAATGCACTGAGTGCGCTCCTAGGATATTCTCACATAATAGAAGTTGCATGTTGTCTTAATGATGTGAAAATTATCCTATCTTACTAATATGGTGAAAGAACAAAGGTGGTCTGCATCTAAAGCTTTGTTCTTTGTTCTGTTTTGTGCAGGACAAAAGAGATGATTTGGATACGATGAGATGAAGGTAGGATATGCAGGTTATTTCCATGGAAATGTAAAGAAGGTCCTGAACTATTCCTATGAGATGACTTGCTCGAGATGTGATGAAGACCTGGATGACGACTAGGCCTACACCCAGTCAAGAGAGGGTTGACTCTGTAGAAACTTTCAATGATAGAAAATACCCTTCGATGATCAATAATAAGAATATTATGGAAAAAACTATGATTATGACTCAATGACTTCGTGATTATGACTCTGCGATGAACACTTGACCAGATGTGTTGATGACTTTGAAGAGAGAGAACACCTTCCTAGTTAAGAGAGAGTGTTGATGTATTTGTAACTTCAGAAGATATTCTAATGTATATTATCATCGTATGTTGTTGTACCCCCATTGGGGATGTGTTTACCCCCTTGTGGGATGTCTTAATTGTGTCTATACTTTGAGGTACAACGTCTATTGTAAGTCGAGGAAATAGTCCCCAATGTAACATCATGTAATGTGTATTTGGAGTCTCTCTGGGAGAAGTTCGCCCTCTTAAGGAAGACATGTGGGCCCTAGTATTATGTTTGGTCAGTGAATTTAAAGGATATAAATAGGGAGGATCTCTACCTCATTTATACACACCTCACACTCTCAAGTTCACATGAGAGAGAGAGAGATAGAGGAGGAGAGATAGATAGATGTTGAATACTTATTATTACTGCTGTTGATTATCTTACTATTATGAGGAAGTTTGCGGGGGTTTTATCCTTTACGGTTTCCCCGGTGAAAATATTTGTGTCTCGCGTATATTTTATATCTATGCATCTTGTTGTACTTGTTATTCTTTTATATAAATATCCTCGATAATCTAACCATATCTAAAGAAAAAATAGCATCTAAAGCATACAATCTCGAATCAAGAATTAAAACATAAATAATAAATAAAAATAATAAATGCAAATTAAATTAGAACACGTAAATTATAGCTTACCTCCACGATTGAGCCTCGCAGGTTAGGATATTGACAGTACTCATGTATATCATTGGCTAGTGGACCTCACCTAGGATCAATAATTGATGTCTCAGTATGAAAGAGCTCATCCATGAGCGCGATCCCATGCATGGAGAAATTTAAAAAACCATTTTTAAGTATTATTGAGAAATCGATTTACGACATATATAATATGATGTAACATGAAAGCATACATAATTGTACAAAAATATTCTTATTGTGGTGTGTTGCATTTGTGATACAATTGAAATTATGCATGCCATGATAATCGAACATACCCTCCTAAGGAATCCTCATGAAGTAAATTGAGGATATATTCGTCCACCCACTCTATCTCTGGATGTGCAAGTTTAGGAGTGGTATGGATGTCTCTCATTGCAAAACAACAATAGATTTGACCATGGCAGTGAGCAACGAGTATGAAATCCCCTTCCTAGCCTTTGTAGAAAGCTTGAATGGATGGCATACATCCTTTTCCTTGATAATAACATTTTCTGGAAATGGTAGTAACCCCAGATGGGGTAGCATGAAAGTGGGGTCTCTACGATCTCCAACACGTTGATAGTTGCATCCCCTATCAACACCAAAGAATTCATATGTGGTGCTGGTGTAATCCAAGGGCATATCTAGAACAAACTCTACATATACATGTTTTGAAAAGTATAAAGGGACCTGTTCATGGTAGGGGAATATGAATCATGCTCCAATAAATCTATCATAAACATATGGAGCTGCAACCTCGAGGTTAAAATCCCCGAGTCCGAGAGTGCAATCAAGAGGGATGTCAAAAAAAGTTCCCCTGACATCATGGCCTCTTATGGTGGATTTCATCATGTCCCATTTATTGACACCCATAAAAACTTGTCTTCTCCTCTAGCGTGCAAAACTCCAGATGTCACTGAGAGGTCCTACTCTCCTATAGAGGAACAGTAGATGATCAATTTCTGATAACATCATAATAAACAAGGGTCTAGTAGGAGACTCCTACGTGAGTGTAAATACTCATGAGTGCACCCGGTCTCACTGGTTGGTAATATGAACAAGGGTGATATGAGCGACCTCATCATTATGAGATCCCCTAGGGGCACCTGCAATCCAAACAAAAAAACAAGTGTCATTCAAAATATACATTATAACTTGCAAGTGATATTGAACGAATTCTATATTAAAAATTTACTGAAAACATATCTAAAAAAATAAATATGCACTTAATGTACTTGTGTCATATTGCACCTCCTCCTCCTCCTTGGGATCTAGTGGATGTATACCATTTTCGGGATGAACTGATGCATTAACTTGTTTGATAATGTCTCCAGTGGAAACTGACCCTGGTGTGGCCTCGTGCCTCTGTGAATGAGAATGATGGAATCACCTCATATTTATGGAACCTCGGTTTCCAAAAAGCATGAATCACATTCATGGAATCACCCATATGATACGCTAATAACGATATGGAATGAATTAATGAGGAATTATCCAATGTATATGGTACCAAACATTGTGATGAAGTTTTGGCTTGGTTGTATCTGGTTTCTCTTAGTATTCTGTTTGGTGTATTCTGGTCGATATATTCTAATTCATGTACTTGATCGATGTATTATGATCAGTGTATTTGTGTTTTATGTATTCTAAGTGATGTATATGTATGGTGAGTTGATGCATGTATAGTTTCCATTGGTTGATATTAGTATATGATTGATATATGATCAATATATGATTGTGTTGATAACTGGAAAAATACCAGGTACCGACAGTAGGGATTATCCCCGGTAAACAATCCCAATTAGATCATCCACCATTTGGTGTGGGGAATCCGTCTAATTTACGGTCCAACTACCGTAGATTAAGTTGTTTAAATATTTTACTAGTTGCAGCCCAATGTACCGTTTATGTAATTTTGTTTAAATGAATGAAATGAAAATTCCTAAGCTAAATGCAGGTGACTGATATACAAGAACCTCAATCACTTCTTTAAATCTAAATCTAATTCTAATCTATTCTATCCTTGTAGGGAGAAAATTTAGAGTTCAAAGTAATATACTAAAAATGTTCATATAAGTCTAACAGATAGTTGTTTCAACACAATAATCACATTCATAGTAGAAATAATATCAAATATAGCTCTGATATAATTAAACCATTTATTACCTTGTCATTACACAACCATTTATACAGAAAACAATTCATTCATGACCAAGGAAATAGTTCCAAGAAGTTAGAACAAGCTCACTATATGATGTACATAAGCAAGAAGAAATAGTTCTATAGGATGCATTCCACACATTCTGAGTATATCTCTATGCAGGCCTTTGTACCAACAAATTGATCCTTCTTATTAGCAAAGAGTTATCTCTTTTACAAAATATTCCATAATTTTTTCACTAGCCAAAGTCCTTTCTATGGTTCTCTGCACCCCTATTTATATGTTGGATCTGTCACGTTGTGACCTTTTATCCCTTATTCTTCCTGCATCTCATCATCTGAAATCAAACTGTGACCATGGATCTGGATACAACCTATTATAAGCCATTGATCTTATTTTATTTTAACCAATTTCGCAAATTCATCTCCAAAATCAAAGTGAGCAAGTCTCCCATGCGAAATGATTTTGAACCTTATATATTTCCGAGATGAAATATACATCGTTGATTCTATACACCCTTTATCTCTATTTCACAGCCATCGTCTTTTTATTTCTCATCGCATCTTTAAAATGTTAAATAAACCTCAACTGTAGATCTTGATCTACAATAAATCTTAACCGTCCCATGATGTGGCCCCTACTCAATTTCACAATCCTTCATCCAGTTAATCTTCGTGCATGTTCCCATTATGAAATCAACTTGTACCATAGATCAAATATCTGCCAAGATCTCCGTCATTTAAAGGTGCGGGGTCTACAAGATTTCGCAGGCTCAAAATATTTTATCCTCTGTGCATGTTCTGGCTGCGAAATCCATCTCAACCGTATATCTTATTCCACCTTTGATCACCATCGTTAAATTTTGCTGGGCCTCCACGTGTGATGTCTCTTGGTGATTAATCCTTAGCTTCTACATCAATTTCACACTTCTCATATTCGAACTTGATGAGCAATAATACCTGCGATACATAAAGAAGACATAATGAGAGATATATCTGATCTGGAAATAACAATAATTTTCCAATTGTAAGTTTAATGATAAGCAATTTGGCTAAATTTAAGCTTCGAGAGAAATATTTCTCAGTTTCCCCAATGGTTCATAGTAAATAAAATACAAAGATTGAACGGCTCAGATCATCTCAAAATATGAACTAGGTTTGATTTGATCCGTTAGATCATCCAGCCTCAATAGCTCCTTTCCATGAAATGGTAGAAAACCAAAATTAGAAAGCAGGATGTCAACTTTCTTTGAGATTAAACTTAATATTTTTGTTTCCACTTTTCCACTTTCACCCTTCCAATTCCACCTTTTGTTGGAGGATCCTTCTATACCATTGATCTATATGGAAGCTCTCTGAACCTTCGATCTTGTGGTTGTCGGAAAGCGAAACTCTAACTTTTCACAACCAGATTTCCATATTTCTTCTTTATGCTTCTTTTCTAAGCCGTTGATCTTGGTGGAAGCTTTCTGGACCATCGATCTGAAGTCAAAGCGGATCACAGACTTTGGAAATCAAAAAGTGGTATGTCACCTTTCTTTGAGATTAAACTTCATATTTTTTCTTCCGCTTTTATTAACCATTGATCTTGGTGAGAGCCTTCTAGAAAGCGGAAAGCAGAAAGTGGGATGCCATCTTTTCGAACTAACTTTTATCTTTCCGCTTCTGCTTTTCTTCTCCCTCTTTTTTGCTTCTACATCGGGTTTGCCAACATTTTGAAGTTTAAATTTAAACTTTATGCCTCCTCCTTTCCACTTCCACCCTTCCGGAAAGCAAAAATCGAAAAGCGGTTCTCCAACCTTTTCGACGTTAAAATTTACCTCTCTGCTTTCTTTTTTTCTTCCCCCGTGGATTGCGGAAAGAAGAAATTGAAAAGAGGGTTCACCAACTTTCTCATAGTTAAATTTGATCTTTCCTCTTCCCCTTTTCCTTTTCTCCTTTTTCCTGACCGTTGATCTTTATGAGCACATCCTTGGTTGTTAATTTGAAATCGAAAGCAGGTTTTTTCATATAAGGAATGTTTCCAAGGTCATGCCTAAGGATATTTTACAAAATTGACACTTCAATATTAGGAAAAACTTATGCTCAAGATTCTAGGAAATACTAGGTATGCAGGGAGGGATTATCTAAGTTGGGAAATGTTAGGATTATTAATCCTCCCTTGACCATACTTTCTATTTAAATTATTTAGCCTAACTTAGGAACCTGAATTAATTACTTGGGTCCACTAGTACCATTGGGTCCACTTGGACTAATGGGGCCACATGTACCAGTTAAGCTCCACTTACTGCATGTGCATGCATCATTTTGGGCACCTCCTAGACCAATCCCTACATTTTAGGAACCATTGGGAGTCCCAACACTAACCTCCATCATTTAGTTGGAGTTGGAACTAGTTAGTCTTAGTTAGCTTCCAGTTACTTTCGGTTAGATCACAATTAGTTAGCTAGTGCTAGTTATGCATGGCTAACGCATGGATTCATGCGGAGTAGGTCAATTTTCCCACCTTATTCCACACTCAGTCGCAGAGAGTTAACTAGTTATTATTGATTGTATGAGTTGGTTCGAAATCTGGGATTTGATCTATTGGAATTTGATATTGATTGAGAGACCATGAGTTAGCTAGTCAATTAGGTACAGTCAGATTCATTTGGCAGATTCAAATTTCTCCCTAATGTATTCAAATTCTTCCATTATGTAAACTATTGTAACACCAGATTTAATTAATGAAAATGATACTATAATTATCTAAGATATACTCATATGTTTCTTGTGTGGTTTGTTTTGTTCAGTGTGTATCTTCATTCTCCTTTTACTCACCTTTTACTGCAACAATATTATTTGACTCATTGCTTGAAGATCTAAATGGCACAACACTTTGAACATGGTATCAGATCCTTCTCAGGCAGGTTTCATGTTTGTTTCTCTCCATTGAACATCAGAAGCAGTTGGGTTTCCAAAAAATTCCCCTATCATGATTTGCTTGCTCCGAATTTTATGAGAGTGGCAGAGAGGGTGTGATGGAACCTGAAAAAATGTTCATGTCGAGAGGAAAACCATGATTCTAACAGTTCAAATGTTTTAGTGTGTTTTGCAATGAAAATATACATGTGCTACGTAGCTTGTGTGAAGTTTTCTAATCTTTCAACCGAAGAATTATGGATTCTCAATCTCCTACACCACGGATCCTTAGGAAAATACTTGGAATGGAGGTTGAGCCCCATCAACTAATCGAAAAGAACAAGTTTCTGAACCGTTGTGATGAATCCTTCGCTTATATATGCACTCATATATATAGAGATCTCCTCTTCCACCTTGAAGGTTTGAGGAAACCCAGAGAATCCTGGGGGGATTTTGAGAACTTGTTTGGAAAACAAGATGAGCTTTGGGGACACCTCCTGTATAATGAGCTGGTAGCCTTACATCCGAGCAGTTTTGAGACTATTGAGCAAGTATTTACTAAATTCAAGTCTCTTGCACTCCAATGCTGACAGTGTGGAGTAGAAAGGAAGGATGAGCAAAATGTGCTCTCCATTCTCAGCAAACTTGGCCCTGAGTATTCTCTGTTTGTTTCTATATTTCATTCCAACCAAGAAATCTTCCCTGATTGGAAAATTCCTTCACTATATTCCCTTTTTGAGTCCTTAATAAAGGATCAAGAGAATTTGATCTGAATGGGAGTCATCAAGACTTCCAAATATTAGGCTCTCCTGGTTACTGACTCTAGAAAAGCGCAAGCCAAAGGGAAATCAAAGAAGAAGGAGCTTAAAGTAGCCGATTCTAAGCCTAAATAGAATCAGCAGACTTCCAAAGGAGCCTCGGGCTCGAAGAAAAAGAAGAAGTTTGAAAAGAAGTTATGTCCCTATTGTGAAAAGGGTTATACCATATTGAAGAGCATTGTATGAAGAAACAGATTGATCTAATGTCAACTCTTCTCAAGCAGCATAACATTGCTCTCCCACAAGGAGCAAAGAAGCTTGATGAAGAACCATAGAAAAAAGATGATGAAAGGTGCCATGTTTTGAAAGCTAGCCTTACATAGTATAGAACATACATAATTGATTATGGAGCTTCCAACCACATGGTTTCTTCCAAAGAATCCTACTCTTCCCTCACACTCTCAATGGGGCCTAAAATTCACATGGGAGATGATTCCCAGATTCCGACAGAAGGAAGGGGCTCAGTCAGAGCAAAGCATGGAAAGTTCAAGAATGTCCTTTATGTGCCCTCCCTTGCTACTAACCTGTTCTATATTTATTATATGACTCATGCAGGCTCTCCCAAGAGAGTTACATTCGATTCAGAGACAGTTGAGATTATAGAAAAATCCATTGGACAACTTATAGCAAAAGGTATTGCAAATCACTCTACCAAAGCTTATGAGTTCTCACATTTCTTACCTATCTCTTCTCCTACAACTGTATTGTCTCATGCTAACAACACCAACAAGATTTGGCATGAGAGATTTGGCCATCTCAATTTCAAATATATGCAGCAACTCCACAATGATAAAATGGTTGAATGTTTTCCCTCCATCCAAACTTCCAATGGAGTATGTGTTGGCTGGTTGATAGGTAAACATCCAGAAAAAAGTATTATTTTGGGAAGGCACATAGAGATTCCTATATACTTGATTTGATACATATTGATGTAGCTGGACCTATTCCCAAAAAATCCATTAATGGTTGCAGGTACTTCCTCACCTTTATTGATGATTGTTCTAGGTATTGTTGGATCTAATCAGAATTTTTTGAGACTTTTAAAGTTTTTAAGGCTATGGTTGAGAACAGTTTCAATAAGAAGATCAAGTCAATAAGATCTGATAAAGGAGGAGAGTACATCAAAGGATATTTTCAGAGTTTCTATGAATCAGAGGGGATTCGAATGGAACACTCAGTTCCATACACACCACAGCAAAATGGTGTGTCTGAGAGGAAGAACAGATCACTGAAAGAGATGGAAACATGCCTTCTCCATGCCAAAAATCTACCTCCTTCTCTTTGGGATAAAGCAGTAAATTGTGCTTCGTATTTGCAGAATAGAGTGCCCCACAAGTCAGTGGTTGGGATCACTACATTCGAAGCACTGCATGGGCATAAGATCAATGTCTCTCATCTGAGAGTTTTTGGCTCCAAAGCTTGGGATAGAATACCACTTGAAAAGAGGAAGGCCTTCCAAGCCCAAAGTAGTGAATGCATTCTGCTAGGATATGAAGAAGATGAAAAATATTACAAACTGATGGAGGTTGCAACCAGAAAATGCTTCATTGAAAGGAGTGTCCAGTTCGAAGAAGATCAATAGTATGACACACCTTCAACAACACAGGAAGGTATAACTATTTCTCCACCTATTTTTCATGATGATGATGTGATACGGGTTTTATATTTAGATGAAGAAGATCGCATTCATCATGATCATGTTATTGAGACTGAATCTCAAGAGATTCTATATCCAGATCCAGTATCCATTCCTAATCAAAACCCTAAGCCCATATGGGATCGAAATCTCCTTGATGCAGCTGGAAGTGGTGCTAGAAACCCAGAAGATAGAAGAAGAACAAGGTCCCAGTATCAAAATGAACATGTTGCACTATCTCTCATAGATTCTCTCCCTACAAAGTGGTGCAGAAAAGTTCGATGTTGATGCTACTTGATGATGGCGAATGATTAGCTACATGGACCGCATAAGCAGAAACTTGATCATTTCCTGCCTTCACCATTCAAAATAAACAAACATAGGCATCAGTTCATAAGTACGTTGATAGGTTCATAGATGGACCATGCTACTGCATAGAGCTGCAAATTTGCAGCAGTGTTTTTTCTCAAGTTATTTTTTCTGAGGAGGAAGCTTCTTTCTTCTAAAGATAGCTTGCAATTTTCCATTTCTGCTTATCTTGAGGGGGGGGGTTCACATGAGGTTTTCCTTTGTTTCCTTGGTTGTATTAAGCAACATTTTTTACTGTCTTTTAGATTGTGTTTGGGTGACCTATGGTCTTGTTACCAGGGCCCATAGTTATCCAAGTTAGGATTCAAGGGGGTGTTAGGATTATTAATCCTCCCTTGACCATACTTTCTATTTAGATTATTTATCCTAACTTAGGAACCTTAATTAATTATTTGGGTCCACTAGTACCATTGGGTCCACTTGGCCTAATGGGTCCACATGTACCAGTTACTAGAGTGTGGTGAAAACTGCTATAGGTTAACTGCCACTTACTGCATGTGTATGCATCAGTTTGGATGCCTCCTAGACCAATCCCTACATTTTAGGAGCCACTAGGAGTCCCAACACCAACCTCCATCAGTTAGTTGGAGTTGGAACTAGTTCTTAGTTAGCTCCTAGCTACTTTCAGTTAGATCACAATCAGTTAGCTAGCACTAGTTATGCATGGCTAATGCATGGCTACATGTGGAGTAGGCACATTTTCCCACCTACCACACTTAGTTTCACTGAGTTAACTAGTTATTACTGATTGTATGAGTTGGCTGGACATCTGGGAGTTGATGTGTTGGAATCCGATATTCATTGAGACACCATGAGTTAGGTAGCCAGTTAGGTACAGTCAAATCCAGTTGGTAGATTAGAATTCTTCCATTATGTAAACTATTGTAACACTGGATTTAATTAATGACAATTATACTGCCATTATTTGAGATATACTCATATGTTTCCTGTGTGGTTTGTTTTGTTCAGTGTGTATCTTCATTCTCTTTTTACTACAACATTAATATTTGACTCATTGCTTGAAGATCTAAATGGCACAATAATTTTAATAGAAAACAGGTGTAAGTGTGCTTTTAAAATAAAAATGGAAGGAAGGGCTCTAAAATGTAAAAAAAATTGGGGAATCAGTTGCAACAACAACAATTGCCAAGTAGTTGGTGAACACAGACCTCTGAAAAAAACTTCTTTGAACAACAAGATTTCCATATGGTACTGTAATGTGAATGTTCAGTGATTACTTAAATGTATTTCCCAAGAATTATTTAAACCATATTTATTCAAGGATGCAACTTTCAAGCATCACATTAAATACCATTCCTTTGGGAGTAGGGCAAGCAAGAGTTTAGTGTCTTGATAACTCTTCTGGGGCCAAAGTATGAAGTTCAGTTTACCCCCTGTCTTTAAGTTGCTACCAGATATGACTCCACAAGATCGTAATAGAGTAAGACATGTGTATTCATTTATTCATCATTCCCATGCTATAAGCATTCTTTTGATGCTTTCTTTATGACTGGAAAAGTCTTATGAGTCTTCCTTGATTGCCTCCTTTAATTTGAGAATTTGGTATGGGTTCTTCCATACACAATATCCTTTTGTGTGATTGACAAATTTTTTTTCCCATCATGGTCACAGACGGAGAAGAACCCTATTGATATTCATTGTTTTGACAACCCTTTTGGTCTGATGATTTATTTCTTCACCATCATTTTTTTCACTTGAAGACTAAAAATTTCAGAAATTGACTTTTCAATATAATCCTTTTGGCCTCTTTGATTTGTAGCACTGGGATCATTTTGAATACCATACATGCATCAAACCTGCTTCCTTTTTGTGGTTCCATCATGATAAGATTCCGGAGACAGGTATTAATGTGAGAATGGATGAAACCCCAAGATAGTACTCCATACCTCATGAGTCTTGGTTAATTCATAGGGGTTATAATGATTCAAATGTGAGCTTAAATATTAGCTTCCCCTTTAATCGTCTGTCATCAGTTAAAGAATCTCATCATGATCAAACTTTACCATTTTCTCTTTCCCATAGGCAGTTCCTGGCATCCAATGATTTTTTACTTTAATCAAATGCATATACTTCCAAGCACCAAAAATTGAGTTGGTTTACTAAAAGCAAACAAAATAAGGCTATGAAATAAAGTGAAACAAACAAGAAAATAAACAAATTAAAATAATCAGGAAAAACAGGTTTCTAAATATGTACAAAGTGTTCCTACAACTTAAGTGAAGTAATGTTTGAGACAAAGGCCATTTACATGAAGACTTTCTTTTTGTCCTTGTAAATATTGAAATTTGTAAGCTGTAGGGCCTAAATTTTCAACAATTAGATAAGGGGCAATCCATAAATTTTGGAACTTTGTTTGTTTTCCCTTTTCTACATGTGGATTATCCCATTTCAAAACTAGGTTTCCTACATGAAATTTTCTTGTACCATATTTTCTTTTGTCGAACCATCTTTTGATAATAAATTGTTGTCGATTGAAATTATCTTTAGAATTTTTCTGTAATTCCTTTATATTTAACAAAGTGTCAATTCGTGTGTGTAAAACTTTGCTACTGGAAACCCTTGAGGCTTGAGCTAACTGCAAAGATGGGAGCATAATGTTGGGAGGGAAAATAGCTTCTTTTCCATATACCAAAGTGTAGGGAGACACTCCTAAGGAATTATTTCAGGTGACCCTAATACCTATCTGCCCATAGTGTAGTTGGAAGGGATGAGTGCCAATCTCTCTGATATTCAATAATGGTTTTCTTCAAAATTCGGATAAGGTTCTTATTTGTTGATTCTGCTAAACCATTTCCCTGAAGAGAATAATTTGTTGAGTAATGTAACTTAATTCCCTTTTCATAAGAAAAATCAGTTATTTTAACAGATGAGAAATAAGTTGCATTATAAAAAATAAGGGAAATTGGAACTCCAAACCTGGTCATAATATTTGGAAGAAGTTGATGACTGCATCCTCATTCACTTTGTGCAATGGAATCACTTAAACCCACCGCGTGAAGTAATTTGTAGCCTTAAGTATATACCAATGTTTTAATGAATAATTCAGATTGATTTCCCTAATAACATCTATGTCCCACTATTCTAATGGCTCTCAAAATAGTAACAGGATGTAGTGGTCCCACTACTTTTGACAATATTCCACCACTTCTCTAACACACATCACATTTTCTTGCATAGGCATGGGCATCTTTAAACAACCACAGTCAGTAATATCCAGCTCTAAGTATCTTATGAGTTGTGGTATCCCCAGAATAAAGTCCTTCCGCTAGTCCATCATGCAATTCTTTGACTATTTTAAAGGCATCCTATCTCTCTAGACATCCGAGAAAAATTCCATCATGTTTTTTTGAAAAGCACTTTGTTCATTATTTGATAGGAGGTTGACTTCAAACAAAGTTCCCTTCTCTGCTTAGAGTTCCAATGATCCGATAGATATCCTTGCTAAATATAGTACATCATATATCTGTACCAAGATTCAGGAGCAATAAAGATAGGACATACATCAATCACGTTCAATCCAGCTTCATCCTCCAAATCAGAATCTTTATTAGTGTGATTTTGCGCTAGAAACTTGCACAACCCTTGAATTTTGATGATGGTAGATGGTTTGAATTCCAGGTCATACTCCTGTAGGGCAGTCACACAATTATTTCTGCACAAAATAGACCTAACAGTCGGGTGAGTAACTACAACTTTTGTTCCATTTTTTAAAATATAGCATCTGAATTGTTTTTCTTCCTTGAAAACTGCATATTCTTGTTTTTCCACAGCTAGGTAATTCAATTCAACCCCTTGTAATCCAGTGCTCATGAACGATATTGGGCATTCATCTCCCAATTCTTCTTTCATGCGTAGCACTGCTGTGAGAGAGTTGTATGAAGAAAAGGTATATAAAATAAAGTCCTTTTCAAAGTCCAGACTCCTCAAAGAAGGTCCATGAGCTATTGTTGTTTTAATATCTTTAAAGGAAACTTCTCAATGTCAGTACACTTGAACTATACCCTTTGCTTCACCATTTACTGTAGAGGTTTCACAATTTGAGCAAAATCAGGGACAAACCTCCAAACAAAATTTATTGTTCCCATAAATGATTGCATAGATTTCTTATTATGGGGCATGGGAATTTGAGTTATAGCCTCATCTCTCTATGAATCTATCGAGAATCCCTTCCTTGAGATGATGTGTCCCAACAATTTTCCTTCAAGAACTGTGAAGATGCTCTTCTTTGGGTTCAGAGATATACCGTATTTTCTACAGCGGTAAAAAATATGTTTTAAGTGAAAAACATGGTCTTCTCTTCTCTTGGAGAAAACTGTCACATCATCTAAGTACACTACTACACAATGGCCACTTAAACCTATG
Organism: Pseudotsuga menziesii; assembly: GCA_001517045.1. NCBI lineage: Eukaryota > Viridiplantae > Streptophyta > Pinopsida > Pinales > Pinaceae > Pseudotsuga > Pseudotsuga menziesii. Next base: position 162,993 of record LPNX010176241.1, on the reverse strand, counting down.
AATGCAATGTCCATGTCCCTATGAAATATAGCCTCGGCATTCATGAGGCCAAAAGGCAGTATTTTATAAAAGAATGTTCCCTTCTTTTTACGAAATGTTGTCTTTAATTGGTCTTGTTCACCCACTAATACTTGATTATAACATGAAAATCCATCTAATAGGGAGAACCTTTCTGATCCTGAAACCATTTGTAAAATTTGTTCCATTGGTGGAACCAGATAGTTATCTTTATTTGATGCTCTATTTAAGTTCCTGAAGTCAACACACAACCTTATCTCTCCTGAATTTTTCCTCATTAGGAATAGATTGGCCACCCATTCAGAATGTCAAACCTTGAAGATGATATTTGCATTCGGTAACTTCTTCACTTCATTTTGGATCAGAGATTCTAACTTCAGGTGCATCTTTTTAAGTTGTTGTTGAAATGGGTTTTCTGCTATTTTAATGGGAATCACATGCTGGATGATGCGAGTGTCATAAGTATTCATATCCTCATACATCTAGGAGAAGATGTCTTTATATTGTTGAAACAACTTGATGAACTTACATATTTCTCCAAGCGAGCAACATTTTCCCAAATTGGCATATTTGGGTTCAGCTTCTGATCCCATATTTACCATATTATATTGCATTGATGAACTGTTCATCTTCACATATAGAGATTCCAAGTGATAGAACAATTGCACTCACAAAATTGCTAATCAAACCTGCAAATTTACACACAAAGGAGACTGAAATTGGAGCATAACACTAATATGTATTGAATAAGTGTACAATAGCCAACCTTATGAAGTCATAGGCTGATGAAATATATAATTACATGAGAGATTCAAATGCATAAGGATGCCATTCGAAATAGTCAATAGCAGGCTTACTAAATCTAGTCAAATCCCCCATAGGTGCATAAAGCAGTTTCCAAATCTACCTAGGAGCTTACGAATTGGCAAAGTCAAGTAGGAAAGATAATAGGTGATGGAAGGACAAATCATACATGCTTTTATTAGGAGAAAATAATGGATGATGATGAGGGCAAAAAATAAGTCAATTGCACCTAGTCTTACTTTCCCTTTTGCCATAAATCTCAGTAAAGCAGGCAATAAAACAAAAAAAGTAGATATGCACGAGGGAGGATCTGGAATAAAGAAGATATGCTAAATATGTATTCCAGGAGGTTTCCCAAGCACTCCATGACTTAGTTTTAGCAAGTTTACTTCTAGGACATGTGGAAGACAACTTTCATAGAGTGGAATATTGGAAACTAGGCAAATAAGACAAAAATGGATTAATTAATGTCTAAGGTTGTCAAAACTCCAAATTTTCATAAAAATTTAAAATTTAGAAAATACATAAAATGTTGAGAATGTTGTTTGTTAACAGCTAACAGTTATTTATAGAAGAATTGGTTACCAGATTAGCTATTACACAATCTTAATTAAGTAATTTAGCATTCTACTTTTTAATACAAGGTTAGGTTTAACTTGTGCAATAATTCCTCTTTCAGTTTGCTGATGAGTTTTAATTTGCAACAAGTAGGTGGAACTGTCTTGGATTCTGGGGCTTACTTAGATTTTAAGCTAATGTAGAAAGCTTACTTGTCCTTATAGGTTTACATGTATGAATGATCGAGTAACACCTTTTAATTCCATAAGGCATTCAGCTGTATTTCAATTTGCAAAATAAAAATCTCGGTAAATAAACTGTTACATATCACTCTACGTCTATGAGGTAAAACAAGTAGTTTGTTTCTTTCAATTATTTTTGTCAACGATATATATATATAGAAAAGTTTCTTTCTTATATGTAAACATCGGTAGTATTTATTCTCCTTGGTTCACCATTTGTGATCTTTGTCGTAAGTTGATTTCACCTAGAGTGTATAACCTGTAAAGCTGTAATGACTGTTCTAATAGTATTATACATTATCATCTTAAATATTAGTATAAGCAACTGCTTGTTCTTCATCTTCTGTAATGAATATTGCTGCTTATAAGGTTCTAAACATTACAGTAAAAATGCAAAGTCCTAAGGACTAAGGGTCTAGTGGGATGGTTCCACTCCAATTTCTTATTTTATTTTTATAATACTTCTATTGGGTTAAGCCTCTGACCAAAATACTTAACTTATGTAAATTCTTCAAGAGAGATTGCTTATTACCTCATGCAAGTACTAGACGCTTCAAAACATGGAGAAGCTAATAGTACTTGTCATGGTTGGTAAATATCCAAATATTATTAAACTTTGTTGATCTAAGCTATGTAAAGGATTCATAGCCATCATCCGAGATTTGCCACCCACTGATCTATAATTTCTATGATACTCAACGATACACACATAAATTATCTTGATTATAATGCATTCATGTTTACCAGTAGTTCTGGTTATAAACAGATAACGTTTATAAAGTTCATGATCCTAATTAAAACTATGTTCTATAACATTATCAAGTCACAACATAAATGTTGGTGACAATATGATTAGCTATGCAAAGTTTGTTAGTAATACTTTATTATCATAATTTGGCTAAGGGCGGAAATACCCCTTTTTCTTTGCATCTCCTAAGTATCATAAGATTTACTTTATTAACCTAGTTCGATAGCTCAAGGCTTATCAACATATGTAATTATAATATTTATGCTATAACTAAATGGATTTTCCATTAGTGAAGAACTAAATCTTTTATGCATAATTATACTTTGGTCAAGATTATTGATTATTATATTGCATCGATTTCATGATTTACAAAAACCTTAATGTGAATAAATATATAGTTATAAAGTTCATAAACTAAAGTTCCAAGTCTAAATATTTTGGACAAGTATGAACATGACATACTTTGGGTATGTATCAACGTAAAAATACTTTGGCATGAATATGGTTTATGAGATTTGTTGATTTCATGGTCAACCAAAAGATTGATATGAATAAATATTTAATAACAAAGTTTATAGTGTAACATGCAAAGGGTAAAGGATGTGGCGTTAGACCACCCCTCGATTGGATCATGTATAAGGTTGTGTAATTAAAAGACTTTGAAATTGCCTCGTCCCAAACTATACATCGACTATAATATAAGCTTAGCAAATGATTTGAGAGTTTATAGATTATGCGTTCATCGTTTATACCATGCAATCGTTGGTTGACTCCAGGATAATGTGGAACCTTTGTAAATGATTGCAATACTAGAAGATTGAGCCAAGATTATGTTTGAATAATTGGAAATTGATTTGCATGCAGGAACTATACAAATTACCCACTGCATGGTTGATTTATTTGCGTGAAAACGTGGTTCTTTCTCGGCCAAGTGTTGGGAGTATAAGGGTTTACGAACCCTACTCATTCTCATTCTTCTCCATTGTTTTTGGGCCTTCGGGCTGCTCTGCAACTGTGTCTTGGCCGCCATGTTTACCCTACTGTGAAAAGAATGAGCTCCATGTCCTAGTTACGTTGTTCAGTCCACCTTCATCATCCTCACTCCTTGTCTACGCCATGAGTTCATCCTGCAATGGTTTGAGTAGAGCCATGACATTTTGCTTACGGCTTGGAATATGTGTAGTTTTTCTTGGGTTTGCTCCTCCATGGTTTGCTTGTTGGGATTGTTTTAAAGGGTTGTGAGTTTTATCCTGGAAATAATTTGTTAAGGATCGTGAATTAACTTACGGCTTGGTCTGTCACAGGGTTTGTGAGAGCGTGTTCTTATGCTTCGATTTGTGACAATTTTGAGCTCTACAGTCCGCTTATTGCTTGTCCGTTGCTCCCTTCTCCTGGCTGCTGCTAGTAGTGGCTTGCACTCATTAAACCTGTCTCTGTCACAAGAGATATGATGGGTTTTCTTTTCGTCTTGCCGGTGGCGACACTCCTGTTCATTGGTGGCTACATTACCTTTGCTCCCAGGTAATAAAAATTCTTTTAACAGTTTTTAAAACTTGTTCTTAGTTCAGTTTTTGATATAATGAAATATATTAATGCTATGGCTTGTAACCTTGTAGGTGACAGTTACATCTCTCTTCACAACTGGTACAATGAGTAGGGTGAGTTTCCTACATACGAGTAATCCCTGGTCAACCCATGGCAGTTCATACTTGTGCAGTTCTTTATGGAACAGTTTCGGTTAGTCGTCGTGGCCTACAAATAACCCTTGTGGTTTATTGTTTCTTGGTTAGCTTGTTTAGTTTGTTTACCAAACCCTTACAGCTAGCAGGGTTTCTGACTTATGTCGTGACTTGTAATTTTTTTTGTTTTACTGGTTATGTGTATAATTATGTAAAGAATAGTATGCATCCTATCAAGCCGTCCTCTGTTTATCTTTAAGTGAAGAGATGTAACTCTCTTGAGCTCAGACTTGGTTATTTTGATGCTCTAAATGTAATTTTTGTGCATTAGGGTTTCTCCCTATTTCGACTATGTAAAGATATTTTTTACTGTTAAAATTATCTTCCAGTAAAATATATTATTATTATATGTTCTGCTATTTCTTTATATCATAATAATTGTTTATAAGCCCGGTTATTCGAGCAAAGTTAAATTCTGTTAGTAACATGTGTATAAATAATTTCTTAAATTATTCTGTAGGTTAGTTTAATAATACATGTTAAATAATTGTTTGTTACAAGTATGAAGTGGTTATACTTTCATTGTTATTTTCTTCTCTATCCTTATAGGACTGTAATAATATTTTATAGTTGATGTTTTTAGAAAACTAAATAATCCAAATCTTTGGATTAGTGCTTATCTGATTATATTGTTATTACTTATAAATTACAATGTTTATGCTATAAATTATAATGTTATAATGTAAATACTATAATTTATACTGTTTAATATTATGAGGGTTTCGACCTGTACATTCTTCTATAATTAATTTTTCTTTAGTTTATTTAAATGAATTTCTTCATATATAAATATTATTTATTAAATATTATTTAACATTGTATTTAGTCTATTTGATAAGTACCTAAATAGGTTTTGTTATTATTTCTTTGTTACATTTTTATAATTGTTGTTCTTAGTTTATTTATAATAAGAACTATACTAGAATTACCCTACTTAAAATGTGAACATTTGTAGAAATAGTTAAGCAGTATGAACAATAAAGTAACTGTGTAAAGTGACTTGATTATTTCTTCACAAAAATAAATGAGTATTTATCTAAGTTAAATCTTTTACCTATGTGATAGGTTAGTAGTTTCATTTTGCAAAAATATAGTTTTGAATAAGATAATTAACCTATCTACAGTAATCAACATATTAAAAGAAATAAACCTGTTGTTTGAAAAGTATTATGTATACTTCTTTGCTATCATTCTTAATACAATATTCTGATTTATAAATCATAACTTAATTAGACAGATTAGTATCCTTTCCATAAAAACATCTATATATAGAAATAAATTACTCCATTGTTCTGAAATACAAAATAACTCTAATCAATCCAAATTTCTATCATATCTTCATCTATCTTAAACACACTACCTTTGCTAGAGTACGGTCTGGTTTATCCAGATGGGGAAAAACACAGGTAGCATTATCTCATTCAATTACAGTTTTAACATTCAACAACTAAAAGATTATAAATTCTAACAATTCATTACATAACATATAAATCATCCATTATTTATTCATTCTCAGAAATAAACTTTAACACAGCAATTAAAAGACAGTAGAACCTGTTGTTAAAGTTGGTTGACAACAGCGTTGGGAGGTTGTTCCTCCCTACCAATTCCTGGAGAGTGCTCAAACGACATCTTCTCAGGACCCTCGATCCTGTTCCTGGTCTCCTTGGCTAGGACTGGGTGGAGCAAGCAACCAAATACTAGTCAAATGACTCAATACTAACTCTGCACTCAGCAGCAAGATCCTTCAGCTGAATAGTTTTACTAGATCATTCTCTGCAGTTTACCCCTCAAATACTTTCCAGAAATTCCCTTCCCAAAGAAATCCTTGAAGTACATTCACCTGAATGATTCTCTTCTTGGAATGAGTAGCCTCAGCTCTCTTCAATGGGAATTTTTATTAAGATTGCCTAGGTCTTTTTGGGTTAGTTGTCATTAATTGAGCCACCTGCTCTGATCCCACTTTCTAGCGGTATCATGATCCCAAATGTAGGGAGGTTTCCACCTGCAACATTGGAAGTGTTTGAGGATGCTGCCACTTGTGTATTTTCTCTCCACCCAGTCTCCTCCACCAACTTAACAAGTAAACACTCTTTTAACAACTCTCCCAAGTTGTTGTCTCCACTTTTATTTATTTATAATTAAAATATTAATAATTACATTCAACATCATTGACTCTGCTGAGTCATCAATTACAACTTAGCATAAAATTTAGCATAATTTCTTGGAATAAAAAAATCAAATAAGATAGTATTATTTGAAAAATTGGGGCATGTGACATACACACCCCCTTAGAATATAACATCATCCTCGATGTTATTTATTCTTCATCCTCATAATTCCCTTGGAACAGAATTGGATATGCATTTTGCATTTTAATTTCCAATTCCCAGTTGGCTTCCTCTGGACTAAGGTGCTTCTATTGCACCTTTGCCTATCCAATGGTGTAGTTCCGAAGTGTAATCTCCCTCCTCCCGAGGATATAGTCCGGTTCCACCAGAAAATCCCCTTCTGGTTCCACCTGTACATCATTGCAGTTAACAACATGAGTAGCATCATGAGCATACTTCTTTAAAATAGAAATGTGAAAAACATTATGTACTCTTAAATTAGGTGGTAATGCTAATTGATAAGCTACTTGTCCAATCCTAGACAGAATTTCAAATGGGACACAGTAACGAGGTGCCAATTTTGCACAACTCCCTAATCTCAAAGAGCTATTTTTGGGCCTTTCCTTGATGAACACATGTTCACCTACCTGAAACTCCTTTGGAGTTTTTTTTAAGTCTGCTTGACTTTTCTGCCGATCCTGTGCCACTTTCAGATTTCCTTGCACTTGTTTTACAATTTCTTCCATCTCTTTTAATAGTTTGGGACCTAATACCAATCGATCTACTAGATTACTCCAAGAGATAGGAGTATTAAATTTCCGTCCATATAAAATTTCAAAAGGACTAAATCTAGCTAATGTCTGATAATTATTATTATAAGTGAATTCTACCAGATGTAAATAGTCCTCCCATTTACCAGGCTGATCTTTCACATACATTATTAATAGATCTTCTGGTACCTGGTTTACCCTTTCAGTTTGTCCATCTATTTGAGGATGGAAAGAAGTACTGAAATTTAATGTAGTGTTTAACCCTTTAAACAAAGACTTCCAACAATTTTCTGTAAACTTAGGATCTCTATCTGAGATTGTGACTTTTGGTACTCCATGCAATCAGAAAATCTGTTTTAGAAAAATATCAGCTATGTTGGCAGCTTTATAAGTAGTTTTAACAGGTATAAAGTGAGCTGCTTTGCTTAACTTATCAACTACTACCATGATAGAATCATTCTTATTTTCATTTCTAGGCAGCCCGGTAATAAAATCCAGACTAATTATCTCCCATTTCCAGTTGGGGATGGGTAATGGATGAAGCAAACCAGCGGGGTGTTGATGTTCAGTTTTTACCTATTGACATTCCAACACCTAGCAATATATTATGCTACTTCAGTTTTTATATTTGGCCATAAATACTCTTTTCTTAACATGGTGATAGTCTTTTGATAACCTGGATGACCTAAATATGGTGTTTTATGAATTTCATCCAGAATTAACAGCTTAACTTTAGGTACATTAGGTACATACAGTCTACCTTTATACAGTAAAAAATCTTTTTCATTTAAACTGTAACCCTTAATTAAGTTTTCTGTTGAATTTTCTTTAACTTTAGCTTGCAAATTCTGGTAAATTTCATCTTGTTCTATTCCTTCTTTAAGCTATTCATCTAAGTCGAAAATATAGGTGCTGATAGCTGCTGCCAAAGTCATCCTTGCATTCCTTCTTAATGCATCAGCAACTTTATTTTCTTTACCTTTTATATGTTGAATTTCCAAATCATACTCGCTTAAGAAAGTTAACCACCTAGCTTGCCTGGCATCTAGATTAGGCTGATCTAAAAGATACTTCAATCCTTTATTATTAGTCATTAAAACAAATTTTCTACCAATTAGGTGATGTCGCCACATCTTTAAGACGTGTATTACAGTTGCTAGTTCCAAATCATATGTTGCATAATTATTTTCATGAACTTTTAACTTTCTAGACTCATAGGCAATAACATGCCCTTCTTGAGTTAGAAAACCGCCTAAGCCATCATTGCAGGCATTAGTGCACACCACAAATTCTTTATTAAGATCTGCTATTCTTAAAATAGGTGCGCTGGTTAATAAAGTTTTTAACTTTTAAAAGCTTTCTTCACATTTCTGATTCCAGTTGAACTTCTTTCCTTTCTTCTGCAAGGAAGTTATCGGATTTTCTATCCTTGAAAAACCTTCAATGAACCTCCGGTAGTAACCGGTAATGCCCATGAAAGATCGAACATCCATCACATCCTTAGGAACCGGCCAATCTTCGATTGCCCTTATCTTTTCAAGATCTACAAAAATTCCTTCCTTGGTCACTATGTGACCTAAACACTGAATATTATCCTTGAAGAAATCACATTTACTAAACTTTGCGAAGAGTTGATGTTCTCACAACTCTTGTAAAACAGTTTTTTAGATGTTCTTTATCTTATTCTTCATTTTTTGAATAGATTAGAATGTTGTCGATAAATACGACCACAAACTTATATAAATACTTATGCATAGCATTATTCATTAAACACATGAAGATAGCTGATGTATTAGTAATCCCGAATGGCATTACGACAAATTCATAATGACCATATCTAGTTCTGAAATCCGTCTTAAAGATGTCTTCATCTTTAATCCTTACCTGATGATATCCAAACCTTAAATCTATTTTCGAAAACACCGTGGCTCCTTGTAGTTGATCAAACAGATCATCTATGCGAGGCAACGGATATCAATTTTTAATGGTCATCTTGTTTAACTAACGGTAATCTATGCAAAGTCGCATAGTTCCGTCCTTCTTCTTGACGAAGATGCCAGGTGCCCCCAGGGAGACACACTTGGTCGAATATACTTTTTATCAATTAATTCTTTTAATTGAGATTTTAATTCATTAAGTTTGAGTATGTTCATTCAATAAGGGGCCTTTGAGCTGGGTACTGCACCTAGTACCAGCTCAATGGTGAAATCCAATTCCCTTTTCAGAGGTAATCCCAGAATCTCTTCTGGGAATACATCAACATATTCTCTTAAGACTGGCATGTCTTCCCGGATTTTAACTTATCTATTTTAATTAAACTTTTCTCATCAATTATTGTTACTGCATATGCTTTACATCCCTTTCTAAGAGCTCTTTTAAGTTGTAAAGCAGAAATCTTCCTTACAGTAGCTTTTCTAGGAATCCCTTTAACGCTTACTAGTTTTTCAACATTGTTTAAGCATGTGAAAGTTTTATCATAATAGTTTAGAATTACTCTATGTTTTTCTAACCAGTCCATACCAATCAGCAAATCATAAGAACCAAGTGGAAAAACATTAAGTTTAACAACAGTTTCAAATTTATCCATAACTAATGCACATTCTTTCACAAAACAAGTTACTTTTCTTTTAGCACCAGTGGCTAACTGAACTAACCATGAATTCTCAAACTTATCAACAGATAGCTTACATTTTTCTACTATCTGAGGTGCAATATAATTGAGACTAGCTCCTGGATCAATCAAAATAGTTACAGGGGTCTGATTTATCATACCTTCTACTTCCACCATGGAAGTCTGATATTCAGCCTGTCGATTCTCCAAGGTTGCGTTAATCCTGGGCATGCTCCTTGCTAGTTCCCCAACGGTCATCTCCTTCTGTATAGTATGAATATTTCTAACAGTATTCTTCCAATTTGGACAGACTGAAGCATAGTGTGGGCCATTACACTCCCAGCACTTGATAGGCTCCTTATGCTCAAATTTATTGGTAAAGTTTCCATGATTATTTGCAAATTCCTTACCTTTAGAATTATTTTGATTGTTTGGTGTATTGCTCTTGTTTCCCTGGAAATTCTTGTTATTAGAATAATTTTTGGCCTTATTGTTCTTGAAATTTCAGTTAGGCACAAAATCCTTCTTCTTTTCTCCAAACTGATTATTACTTTTCTTAGCTTTCCAATTGGCCAAGTTTTCTTTCTTCCGATTCTGCTCAAAACAGAAGTTAGCTTTTCTCATGGCTTCCTCCAAGGTCTTTGAGTTATCATATTCAATTCTATATTTAATATAATAAGGGAGACATATAAGAAATCACTGTACCTTTGTTTTATCATCTACAACGTATGGTACATACCTAAGTAGACTTAAGAACTTGATGTTCAGATCCTTCATTGTCATTGATCCTAACTTCAGCTCATAAAACTCTTTAGCTCTCTCCTCATAATATTGCTCAGATAGAAATTTCTTTTTGAAATACCTCTTCAAGGTACTCCAATTTACATTTTTCTCTTTTATGCCTTTAACTCTTTTCAATTCCAGCCACTAAATGTTAGCCTTTCCTGAGAGGTTATAAATAGCCATTCTAGCCTTTAACTGGTTAGAATAGTTGTATATTTGGAAGTACTTCTTCATCCCAGATAACCAGGATTCAGCTTCCTCCCCCTTCTCAGTCTCTCCATTAAATGTTGGTGGTTTTATCTTTTTGAATTCCCTGGAAATTTCCTCATAAGGTTTGTATTTCCTCTTTTTAGTGTACCGATTATCATCACTATTGTCACTAGTAGAATGGTAATTTCATTGTTCACCAAACACTTCAGAAGACGAACTAATTTTAGTTTTAGTATGTTTCATCTTTTTAGATTTATGTTGATGACTGGTATCTTCTGATTCTGTTCTTCTACCCCTACCCTCAGTTTGAAACTTTTTAATTAGGATCTGATTCAGCTCTTCTTGAGCCCTCAGAATCCTTTCATTTTCTCGTTTTACAGACTCCATTTCAGTTTTTAGGTCCTTTACAGTTTCTAAAAATTCTGAAGAATTGGTAGTTAAATCCTCTGGTATAGGATCTCTTGGTAGATTTCATGTCTCATTAACTGGAGACTCCTCCTCTGCATACTCTTCCAGCCTTTCCATACCTGCCTGTTAAACTTTAGAAAACAATTCTCTGTTGAATAACATTTAAAATAAAATACCTCAGCATAATAATTTAATTTACTGTTTAATGAAAGCTAGTTGGGCTTCATCAAGGCCTAGTGTTTGAACCTTGTGCTCTGATACCACATGTCAAAACCCCAAATTTTCATAAAAAATTAAAATTTTGAAAATACATAAAATGCTGAGAATGCGGTCTGCTAATAGCTAACCGTTATTTATAGAAGAATTGGTTACCAGATTAGTTATTACACAATCTTAATTAAGTAATTTAGCATTCTAATTTTTAATACAAGGTTAGGTTTAACTTGTGTAATAATTCCTCTTTCAGTTTGCTGATGAGTTTTAATTTGTGACAAGTAGGTGGAACTGTCTTGGATTCTAGGGCTTACTTAGCTTTTAAGCTAATGCAGAAAGCTTACTTGTCCTTACAGGTTTACAGGTATGAATGATCGAGTAACACCTTTTAATTCCATAAGGCATTAAGCTGTATTTAATTTTTCAAAATAAAAAGCTCGGTAAATAAACTGTTACATATCACTCTACTTCTATGAGGTAAAACAAGTACTTTGTTACTTTCAATTATTTTTGTCAACGATATATATATAGAAGAGTTTATTTCTTATATGTAAACAGTGGCAGTATTTATTCTCCTTGGTTCACCACTTGTGAGCTTTGTCGTAAGTTGATTTCACCTAGAGTGTATAACCTGTAAAGTTGTAATGATTGTTCTAACAGTATTATACATTATCATCTTAAATATTGGTATAATCAACTGCGTGTTATTCATCTTCTGTAATGAAGATTGTTGCTTACAAGGTTCTAAACATTACAATAAAAATGCAAAGTCCTAAGGACTTAGGGTCTAGTGGGATGGTTCCACTCCAATTTCTTATTTTATTTTTATAATAATTCTATTGGGTTAAGCCTCTAACCACAATACTTAACTTATGTCAATTCTTCAAAAGAGATTGCTTATTACCTCATGCAAGTACTAGACGGTTCAAAACATGGAGAAGCTAATAGTACTTGTCATGGTTGGTAAATATCCAAATATTATTAAACTTTGTTGATCTAAGCTATGTAAAGGATTCATAGCCATCATCCGAGTATTTGCCACCCACTGATCTATAATTTATATGATACTCAACTATACACACATAAATTATCTTGTTTATAATGCATTCATGTTTACCAGTAGTTCTGGTTATAAACAAATAAGGTTTATAAAGTTCATGATCCTAATTAAAACTATGTTCTATAACATTATCAAGTCACAACATAAATGTTGGTGACAATATGATTAGCTATGCAATGTTTGTTAGTAATACTGTATTATCATAGTTTGGCTAAGGGAGGAAATACCCCTTTTCTTTGCATCTCGTAAGTATCATAAGATTTACTTTATTAACCTAGTCCAATAGCTCAAGGCTTATCAACATATGTAATTATAATATTTATGTTATAACTAAATGGATTTTCCATTAGTGAAGAACTGAATCTTTTATGCATAATTATACTTTGGTCAAGATTATCGATTATTATATTGCATCGATTTTATGATTTACAAAAAGCTTAATGTGAATAAATATATAGTTATAGAGTTCATAAACTAAAGTTCCAAGCCTAAATATTTTGGACAAGTATGAACATGACATACTTTGGGTATGTATCAATGTAAAAATACTTTGGCATGAATATGGTTTATGAGATTTGTTGATTTCATGGTCAACCAAAAGCTTGATATGAATAAATATTTAATAACAAAGTTTATCATGTAACATGCAAAGGGTAAAGGATGTGGCGTTAGACCACTCCCTCAATTGGATTGTGTATAAGGTTGTGTAATTAAAAGATTTTGAAATCACCTCATCCCAAACTATACATCGACTATAATATAAGCTTAGCAAATGATTTGAGAGTTTATAGATTATGCGTTCATCCTTTATACCATGCAATCATTGGTTGACTCCAGGATAAAGTGGAACCTTTGTAAATGATTGCAATATTATATGATTGAGCCAAGATTATGTTTGAATAATTGGAAATCGATTTGCATGTAGGAAATATACAAATTACCCATTGTATGGTTTGTTTATTTGCGTGAACACGTGGTTCTTTCTCGACGAATTGTTGGGAGTATAAGGGTTTACGAACCCTACTCATTCTCATTCTTCTCCATTGTTTTTGGGCCTTCGGGCCGCTCTGCAACTGTGTCTTTTCCGCCATGTTTACCCTATTGTGAAAAGAATGAGCTCCATGTCCTGGTTACATTGTTCAGTCCACCTTCATCGTCCTCGCTCCTTATCTGCACCGTGAGTTCATCCTGCAATGGTTTGAGTAGAGCCGTGACATTTTGCTTACAACTTGGACTGTGTGTAGTTTTTCTTGGGTTTGCTCCTCCACGGTTTGCTTGTTGGGATTGTTTTAAAGGGCTATGAGTTTTATCCTATCAATAATTTGTTAAGGACCGTGACTTAACTTACATCCTAGTCTATCACAGGGTTTGTGAGAGCATGTTCTTATGCTTCGATTTGTGATAGTTTTGAGCTCTACAATCCACTTCTTGCTTGGTTGTTGCTCCCTTCTCCTGGCTGCTGCTAGCAGTGGTTTGCACTCGTTAAACCCGTCTCTGTCACAAGAGAGATGAAGGGTTTGCTTTTCGTCTTGCTGATGGCAACACTCCTGTTCATTGGCGGCTACATTACCGTTGCTCTTAGGTAATACAAATTCTTTTGACAGTTTTTAAAACTTGTTCTTAGTTCAGTTTTTGATATAATGCAATATATTAATGCTATGACTTGTAACCTTGTAGGTGATAGTTACATCTCTCTTCGCAGCTGGTACAATGAGTAGGGTCAGCTTCCTGCATACGGGCAAACCCTGGTCAACCCATGGCAGTTCATACTTGTGCAGTTCTTTATGGAACAGTTTCAGGTGGTCGCCATGGCCTGCAAATAACCCTTGTGGTTTGTTGTTTCTTGGTTAGCTTGTTTATTTTTTTTACCAAACCCTTGCTGCTAGTAGGGTTTCCAGCTTATGCCGTGACTTGTAAATTTTTTGTTTTACTAGTTATGTGTATAGTTATGTAAAGAATAGTATGCAGCCTGTCAAGTCATCCTCTGTTTATCTTTAAGTGAAGAGATGTAACTATATTGAGCTTAGACTTGGTTATTTTGATGCTCTAAATGTAATTTTTGTGCAATAGGGTTTCTCCCTATTTCGACTGTGTAAAGGTATTTTTTTACTGTTAAAATTATCTTCCATTAAAATATATTATTATTATCTGTTCTACTATTTCTTTCTATCATAATAATTGTTTATAAGCTCGGTTATTCGAGCAAAGTTAAATTCTGTTAGTAACCTGTGTATAAATAATTTCTTAAATTATTCCGTAGGTTAGTTTAATAATACATGTTAAATAATTGTTTGTTACAGGTATGAAGTGGTTATACTTTCATTGTTAGAAAACTAAATAATCCAAATCTTTGGATTAGTGCTTATCTGATTATATTGTTATTACTTATAAATTACAATGTTTATGCTATAAATTATAATGTTATAATGTTAATACTATAATTTATACTGTTTAATATTATGAGGGTTTCGACCCTGTACATTCTTTTATAATTAATTTTTGTTTAGTTTATTTAAATGAATTTCTTCATATATAAATAATATTTATTAAATATTATTTAACATTGTATTCAGTCTATTTGATAAGTACCTAAATAGGTTTTGTTATTATTTCTTTGTTACATTTTTATAATTGTTGTTCTTAGTTTATTTATAATAAGAACTATACTAGAATTACCCTACTTAAAATGTGAACATTTGTAGAAATAGTTAAGCAGTATGAATGATAAGTAACTCTGTAAAGTGACTTGATTCTTTCTGCACATAAATAAATGAGTATTTATCTAAGTTAAATCTTTTACCTATGTGATAGGTTAGTAGTTTCATTTTGCAGAAATACAGTTCTTAATAAGATAATTAACCTATCTACAGTAATCAACATATTAAAAGAAATAAACCTGTTGTTTCAAAAGTATTATGTATACTTCTTTGCTAGCATTCTTAATACAATAGTCTGATTTATAAATCATAACTTAATTAGACAGATTAGTATCCTTTCCATAAAAACATCTATATACATAAATAAATTACTCCATTGTTCTGAAATACAAAATAACTCTAATCAATCTAGATTTCTATCATATCTTCATCTATCTTAAACACACTACCTGTGCTAGAGTACGGTCTGGTTTATCCAGAAGGAGAAAAACACAGGTAGGTTTATCTCATTCAATTATAGTTTTAACATTCAATAACTAAAAGATTATAAATTCTAACAGTTCATTACATAACATATAAATCATCCATTATTTATTCATTCTCAGAAATAAACTTTAACACAGCAATTAAAAGACAGTAGAACTTGTTTTTAAAGCTAGGTGACAATAGCGTTGGGAGGTTGTTCCTCCCTACCAACTCCTGGAGAGTGCTCAAAAAGCGTCTTCTTAGGACCCCTGAGCATGCTCCTGGTCTCCTTGGCTGGGACTGGGTGGAGCAAGCAACCAAATACTAGTCCAATGACTTAGTACTAACTCTGCACTCTGCAGTAAGATCCTTCAGCTGAATAGCTATACTAGATCATTCTCTGCAGTTTACCCCTCAAACACTTTCCAGAAATCCCTTCCCAATGAAATCCTTGAAGTACATTCACCTGAATGATTCTCTTCTTGGAATGAGAATCCTCAGCTCTCTTCAATGGGCATTTTTATTAAGATTGCCTAGGTCTTTTTAGGTTAGTTGTCATTAATTGAGCCACCTGCTCTGATCCCACTTTCTTGGGGGATCATGACCCCAAATGTAGGGAGGTTTCCACCTGCAACATTGGAAGTGTTTGAGGATGCTGCCACTTGTCTATTTTCTCTCCATCCAGTCTCCTCCACCAACTTGACCAATAAACACTCTTTTAACAACTCTCCCAAGCTGTTGTCTCCACTTTTATTTATTTATAATTAAAATATTCATAATTGCATTCAACATCCTTGACTCTGATGAGTCATCAATTACAACTTAGCATAAAATTTAACATACTGTCTTGGAATAAAATAATAAAATAAGATAATATTATTTGAAAAATTGGGGCATGTGACAAAGGTAGCTAACTATGGGTTGATTATTCTAACACCCCCCCTTAAGCTTGACTTATGAGTAAATATCAGAAAAATACAGGGCCTAGCAACAAGGTTTAGTCGCCCTTTACATACTGCATGTCCATTTAACCAAGGAAAGAGGCAAAAAACCAGTGGGAAAATCCTCCCTTAAACATGGACAATAAAACAAAATTTGAAAATCTTGTCATCAATCATGCTTCACAGCATGATCAACAATCCCCAGCAGTGATTTGAGATTTTTGAATGTCTTCTCACAAAAAACTTTGGTGAAGATGTCTGCTACTTGTCCTGAACATGCACAGAAGAGTAGGTGAATGGTGCCATCATGCACAAGCTATCTAATGTAGTGCATATGGATCTCAATGTGTTTGGTTCTCTGTCTCTGAACTGGATCATTACAGATTTGAATGGTGCTCTGATTATCACAATTGATAATGGTTGAAAACTCTGATTCGAAGCCACACTCACCAAGTATCCCCTGCAACCATTAACATTGAGTTGTTTCATTTACAACTCCTCTGTACTCTGCTTCTGTAGATGAGAGTGCAATGGCACTCTGTTTCTTTCTTGACCAGCTGATTGGTCCTTCAGCAAGCATGAACACATATCATGATGTTGACTTTCGATCTATGTTGTCGCCTACCCAATCACTGTCAGTAAACCCAATCAAATCAAGATTAGATTTATCTTTGTAGAAGATCCCATGAGTTCTTGTTCCTTGAACAAAGTTAAGGATCCTTTTGGCTACTCTCCAATGGATCTCATGAGGCTGATCCATGTATCTTGAAGCCACACTTACTGCTTCTTCAAGCTTAACTCCTGAAAGGAAGGGAGTCTTGCTTGGATTACAATCTTTCATGTTGAACTTGTTCATCAAATCCAAAGCATACTTGGACTGATGTACCTTTATTCCATGTTGGGATCGAGCAATTTCAAGACCCAAAAATTGGTTCAACAACCCCAAATCAGTCATAGAAAATGCATGGTTCATTGCATCCTTCAAGGAGGCAATTTTTTTCTTTGAACTTCCTGTAATCACAAGGTCATCCACATACAAGACAATAATCATCAAAGAACCATGAATCATCTTCAAATAAACATTTAGGATCAGATTTGCATCGAACAAAACTCAATGACAACAGAAAGCCATCAATCTTGGCATACCAAGCCCTGGCGGCTTGCTTAAGCCCATACAATGATTTCTTTAGCCTGCACACAAAATATGGATTAGTAACAAACCCTTGAGGCTGCTGCATGTAAATGTCTTTAGTAATATCTCCATTTAGGAAAGCACACTTCACATCCATGCGGTGTACCTCCCACTGCTTCGAAGCTGCAATGGCTAAGGCTAGCCTGATGGAGTCTATCTTTGCCACTGGCGCAAAGGTCTCATTGTAGTCAATACCATGTACCTATAAGTAGCCATTGGCTACCAATATTGCCTTATATTTCAAAGGTGAACCATCATCAGAAAACTTAGTTTTGAAAACCCACTTACATTGAACTAGCTTCCTCCCTGGGGGAAGATCAACCAGTTCCCAAGTGTTGTTCTTCTGGAGTGAGCTGAATTCTTCTTTCATGGTTGTTTTCCATCTTGGATCATGTGCTGCATATTCATATGTCTATGGGTCTGATTCAACCATCAGATATCATTTCTCTACAAACAAAGGGTCTTTCATACACAGGGCACTCTCAAACTAAGATCTAGTCCTCCTAGGATCACTAGGATTTCTAGCTAGTTCCCCAACTGCATGAATGGTCTTTGCTGCTCATTTTGGTCTTGCAGGATTGTCAGGATAAGAAATTAAATCATCATTATCAGACATATCAGAATCAGCAAACTCATTTCTATCTTCACTTACATTCAATGGTTCTGGTGGTGAAGAAGACTCTCCAACTTCAACTGTTGCTAAAGGCTCTTCTTGGAACTGAACACTCCTTTCAATGAAGGCCTTTTTTATGATCAAGTTGATTAGATTGTACCCTTTTTAATCTTTAGAGTATCCAACAAATAGACACTTTTGGCTTTGGGGCTGCAAAGCCTTCCCCTTTTCTGTTGGAATTCTAGCCCAAGCCCTTGGGCCAAAAATCCTGAAATGGGTCACATCTCGCTTGTGCCCACTCCATGCTTCGAAAGGAGTAATACCATCAAGATTTTTATGAGGCACCCTATTCTGGATATAGGATGCATATTTTATAGCCTTGGCCCAAAACTTTGGTGGCAAATTCTTACCCTCCATCATACAGGTTGCCATCTCTTTCAGTGATCTGTTCTTTCTCTCAACAACACCATTTTGTTGTGGTGTGTAAGGTATTGAATGTTGCATTTGAATACCTGCATCTTCACAATATTAAATGAACTTAGAATTGACATACTCACCACCATTGTCAGATCTGAGGATCTTGAGTTTCCTCCCAAACTGGTTTTCAACCAAAGCCTAAAGACTTTGAAGAGGCCAAAAACTTCAGACTTATGCTTCAGGAAGTAAACCCAACAGTACCTGGAAAATTCATCTATGAAGCTCAATGCATATTTGGCCTGACTCATTGACATATGAGGAAATGGACCCACAGCATCACTGTGGATCAAATCAAAAGGTGCAGAGGTTCTCTCATGACTAGCTCTCTCAAATTTCTACTTTGGGTGTTTTCCTAAGATACAACCTTGACAAAGTCCCTTTGAAAACTTATCTTTGGTAACCCTATGACCATTTATTTTTCACTTAGATAAGAAAGATACTTATAGTTAACATAGCCAAATATTTCATGCCAAATATTTCTTGCCTCATTGGCATGAATCAGAAGAGCAAAGGGGTTTGAGTAGGGTAGGAAATGTGAAAACATGTATACCTTTGAAGTGTGATCAACAACTCCTTTTGCAATGAATTTTCCACTTGAGATCTCTGTGATATCAACATCATTAGGGGAGAATATGACCTTCTTTGGAGACCCTGTGTGGGTCATCTAATACACTGACAAGAGGTTAGAGGCAAGACCTAGAACATACAATACATTGCTGAACTTATCATGGTCAAGATCAATCCTTCATTTGCCCAAACTATCAGTGAGAGAGTCATCTCCCAGCACTATTGGTGGAACTTTAGACATGTCAAGAGAGGAGAATGCCTCCTTGGTTGAAACCATATGTCTTGAAGCTCCAGAGTCTATGATGAAGCTAGGTGAGCTTGATGTGCCAGCAACCAATGCATGTAATCTCTCTTTGTCCTCTAAATTTGATCCTCCTTCCCTCTTCTTTGAGCTATCAGGAAGGGAGATGTTACTCTTCTCTAGGAGTTGGGTCAGCATGTCAATTTTCTTCTTCATGCAGGAGCTTTTAGGATGATAGCCCTTACTGCAGTATGCACACTTGCTCATTTCTCCTTTGTTCTTCTTCTTCTAGAAGTTCTTCTTGGAGCCTTGAGGGTCCTCCTGAGACTTGTTCTTGTCTCTCTTCTGCTCAGGTGGATTCTTAGCTTTCTTCTTTCCTTTTGAATCCACCCTTGAATCTCCAGCAACCAGAGCTTCATCTTTGGAAGGTTTGATGGTGCCCATCATCACCAGTTTATCTTGTTCTTGTGTGAGGGATTCCATGAACTCTGCAAGCTTAGCCATCTTCCAAGCTCGAGATGTCAACTTGGTGGCATGGAAGGATGAAACAAACACTAAATAGTTAGGGCCAAGCTTCGATATTATGGCCAAAACTAGTTGCTCTTCCTTATTTTCAATTCCACACTATTTTAGCTGCAAAATAAGGGCTTTAAACTTGAAAAAGTAGAGTTTCAGGGATTCGAAGCTGCTGGGACTCAAAGAGATCAATTCATTATCGATTTGATGTCCTCTCATCTCATCTGTATTACCAAAAATCTCTACAAGATTCTCCCATACTTCATTAGGTGATGTCAATCCATCATGATGGAAGAGGAGGTCTCTGGATATGCTCAGACACAAGAGACCATAAGCCTCATCCCTCCTTTTGTGCCATTTAATTTTCTTTGCAGCTGCATTGGGCTCTACTTCAGTTGCCATAGTCACCCTGTAGAGACCTTTCTCTCTTAGCAGTATCTCCATCTCTGCTTTCCATTCAAAGAAATTAAATGGAGTCAATATGATCTTCTGAGATTGATCCATAGCTCAGAAATTGTCCCTTCAATCAGGAGAATAGCTCCCAGTCAAGATGTCGAACCTGCAATAGCAATATGGAAGGAGAGATATCAATCTACAAAGGCTCTGATACCATGTGGAAATTGAACCCAAGTGATAGAGCAATTGCACTCACAAAATTGCTAATCAAACCTGCAAATTTACACACAAAGGAGACTGAAATTGGAGCATAACACTAATCTGTATTGAATAAGTGTACAATAGCCAACCTTATGAATTCATAGGCTGATGCAATATATAATTACATGAGATATTTGAATGCATAAGGATGCCATTCGAAATAGTCAAAAGCAGGCTTACTAAATCTAGTCAAATTCCCCATAGGTGCATAAAGCAGTTTCCAAATCTACCTAGGAGCTCACGAATTGGCAAAGTCAAGTAGGCAAGATAATAGGTGATGGAAGGATAACTCATACATGCTTTTATTAGGAGAAAATAATGGAGTATGATGAGGGGAAAAAACAAGTCAACTGCACCTAGTCTTACTTTCCCTTTTGCCATAAATCTTAGTAAAGTAGGCAATAAAGCAGAAAAAGCAGATATGTGCTAGGGAGGATCTAGAATAAATCAGATATGCTAAATATGGATTCCAGGAGGTTTCCCAAGTGCTCCATGACTTAGTTTTAGCAATTTTGACTTCTAGGACATGTGGAAGACAACTTGCATGGAGTGGAATATTGGAAACTAGGAAAATAAGAGAAAAATGGATTAATTAATGTCTAAGGTAGCTAACTATGGGTTGATTATTCTAAAAAAATATATCTATTTGAATTATCTGACTGAAAGTGGCATGACATTTGACAAAGCTCTAGAATCTACGAAACAATAATGCACATTATGATTAAAAATTTCAAATGACAGCAGAAAAGGCAAAGTCTAAGATTTATATTTTCCTCCAATGCTTGATTCATTAATTTCAGTATAATATTTGATAGCTTTTGGGATGCTATTAGGTTGTGGATAAAAATATTCCAGAAGTCTCCTCCTTTGTTGAGGCAGATTATAGAATTCGAATAGAGAGATATTTGCTTTTTTTTTCTCAATGTCTTCTATGATATCATACCCCATGTCCTGTCCTACCAAGCCTTTTCTAGTATCTTCGGATTTATTTATCACTGTCTTCATTGGTTTTTTAACCACTTGGATTGTCTCTTTTATATTTACCGGATAAGGCTCCGGTGTTGTTTGAGTAGTACTGAGAATTTTCTTCATGTTTTCTTTCATATTCTTTTTTTAGGTAGTCCTAAATGTTCATCCACTACCATCCCTTTAATTCTGGTCGTAACATTAACTGATGACACTTGAATTTACTCGTTAGGTTCAACTTCACTTAGCCCCAAAGTAGGTCCCTAGTAGCACAATACCATAGTGGTTTCTTCATTTTTTTTTCCTAGCTCATTAGTTTGGGCCTCTTCTTCTCCAAGATCTGTCAGCTAGGTATCTAACAATTGATTCATAACCAAAGTCATTGAATTTATCCACTTTGGATAGTTTTTTTCATAATGAATTTCTTGGTGGAAAGTACAGAAATGATCCATGCCTACTTCATTAAAATAAAATAAAAAACAAAATTATGTACAAGTGGTTGGGGTTGTCCATTCTCTTCCATTTTTTTGTAATATGAGTTGAATGGATTTCTATAAGAACTAGCTCCCTTATCCTTTTCCAAGTCTACTATTTTGTTTGAGAAATTCTACACCATTTTCACCACATTTTCTAGCTCATTAGAGTGTTCTTCTTTGGGTTTAGTTAACAGCAAAGGCCTTTTTCTTGTGGTAGGTTTCAACTCAGGTTCTAGAGTATGCCTTGCAATACTATCCATATCTACCTCTACTTTCTTGGCTTCTTCATAGTTTTCTACCAACGTAACTTTACTAGCCATTTTTACAAACATTACCATTGGTGGATAAAGTGTTGTAGTATAATTTTCTACTACAAACTCATCAACTGGTTTTGTTGTAACACTGAATCTATTCAATAAATTGGCGAATCTCTGATTAAAGTCTTGGACCTTTTCTTTATTTTCCATCCTTATAGATAGTAATTCTTTTATGATAGTGGCTACAGTTTTCTAGTTGTCGAATTTACCTAAGAATGCATTTTCAAAAGAATACCAATTTACTATTGAATCAGCTTGCAAACTAAAGTACCATGAAGATGCTTTAGGTTCAAAGTTATATGGAAAAATTCTGCAAACAACATCTTCATGTTGGACATTTAAAATATTCAAAGCCATATAATTTTTTTTAAATGACCTTTAGCAGCAACACCCTTTCCAGGATCAAATTTTGATAAGACTCTTTCTGGGTGCTTAGGTAAATTATGAAATGGAGAAGCCATGTTGAGATGCATTCTTGCTCTCCATGCGGGTTGATTAACATTTCCAGCCATAATTCGAGGTTGAGACTCTGGTGGATATTGACTAAATACTGAAGCTGTAGGGGATTATGGACCCAATTGATTTAGAGGCTGAACAATTTCTTGGATGGATAGATCTACTAGTTCTTCCAAATTTTCCACAAGAATTGAATCCTTAGTGTATGAGGCTATTTTCTTGGAAGCTTTCCTTCTAGGTAACGTGGAGATCATTTTTAACCCCCCAAGTTTCTTAACGTAGGATCTTGTATGTCTCCTAAACTGATCTACTTCCTCAAATGGGACAACATACAAACATTCTGATTCTTCTTCCTTAGAACCTATCTTTTCTTGTTCTTTAAATTCAGGAATAAAATCTTCAGGGAAAGTATTTTCAGATGTTTTTCCAGTGTAATCTTCTCTGAAAAGGGGATTTCCTCTACCATCCATGCACTGGCTTCCCTCCTTCTAGCGCCAAATCTGTTGATGCCTGGAAAAATCCCAAGTACCAATAGTCAGGATTCTCACTGGTAAACAATCCCAATTATATCATCCACCGTTTGGTGTGGGGAGTCTGTCCAATTTACGGTTCAGCTACCGTATATTAAGTTGTTTAGATATTTTACTCGTTGCAGCCCGATCTACCATTTTTGTAATATTTGTTTAAATTAATGAAATGCAAATACCTAAGCTAAATGTAGGTGACTGATGTACAAGAACCTCAATCACTTCTTTAAATCTAAATCTAAAACTAATCTATTCTATCCCTACAGGGAGCAAATTTAGATTTCAGAGTAATATACTGAAAATGTTCATATAAGTATAACAAATAGTTGTTCCAACACAAAAATAACATTCATAGTAGAAATAATACCAAACATAACTCTGATATAATTAAACCATTTATTACCCTGTCATTACACAAACATTTATATAGACCGCAAATCATTCATGACCAAGGAAATAGTTCCAAGAAGTTAGAACAATCTCACTATATGATGTACAGAAGCAAGAAGAAATAGTTCTACAGGATGCATTCCACACATTCTAAGTAAATCTCTGTGCAGGCCTTTGTTCTAGCAAATTGATCCTTCTTATTAGAAAAGAGTTAGTTTTTTTCCAAAATATTCCAACATTATTTTCACTAAAAAAAAGTCCTTTATATGGTGTTATTCACCCCTATTTATATGCTGGATCCGTCACACTGTGACCTTTTATCCCTTATTCTTCCTGAGCTCATCATCTAAAATCAAACTGTGACCATGGATCTAGATATGACCTATTCTAAGCATGGATCTAGATACGACCTATTCTAAGTCATTGATCTTCTTTTCTTTTAACCAATTTCGCAAACTCATCTCCAAACTGGGAGTGAGCATGTCTCCCGTCCAAAATGATTCTGAACCTTAGATATTTCCCAGATGAAATCTACACCATTGATTCTATCCACCCTTTATCTCTATTTTGCAGCCATCGTCTTTTTATTTCTCCTCGCATCTTTAAACTGCAAAATAAATCTCATCCATAGATCTTGATCTAGGATAAATCTTAACCATCCCATGATGTGGCCCCTACCCTATTTCACAGTCCTTCATCCCACTAATCTTCGTGCATGCTCCCATTGCAAAATCAACCTGGACCATAGATCAAATCTTCGTCAAGTTATCTGTCATTCAAAGGTGCAAGGTCTACAAGATTTCACAGCCCTGAAATATTTTGTCCTCAGTGCATGTTCTCGCTACGAAATCCATCTCAACCGTAGATCTTATTCCACCTTTGATCACCACCGTTAAATTTTGTTGGGTCTCCACGTGTGCTATCTCTTTGTGATTAATCCTCAACTTCTGTGTTCGTTTCACGCTTTCTGTATTCGAAATTGGTGAGCAGTAATACCTGTGATACATAAATAAGACATAATGAGAGATATATCTGATCTAGAAACAACAATAATTTTCCAATTGTAAGTTTAATGATAATCAATTTGGATAAATTTAAGCTTCGACCGAAATATTTCTTAGTTTCCCCAATGGTTCACAGTAAAAAACAAAACAGAGATTGAACAGACCAGATCATCTCAAAATATGGATCGGGTTTGATTTGATCCTTTATATCATGCAGCCCCGACAGCTCCTTTCGATTCCATCTTTTGCTGTGGGATCCTTCTGGACCATTGATCTATGTGGAATCTCTGAGCCGTCAATATTACGGCTGTCGAAAAGCAAAATTCTAACTTTTTGCAACCAGATTTTTTGTATTTCTCCTTTTTTTTCTTTTCCGAGCTATTGATCCTGACAGAAGCCTTATGGACCATCGATCTAAAGTCAAAGTGGATCACGGACTTTGAAAATTGGAAAGCTGGATGTCAACTTTTTTCGAGATTAAAATTAATCTTTCTGCTTCCGCTTTTCTTAACCATTGATCTTGGCAGGAACCTTTCGGAAAGTAGGATGTCATCTTTTCAAACTAAATTTGATCTTTCTGCTTCCACTTTTCCTCTCTCTCTTTTCCACTCTCTCTTTTCCGCTTCCATGGATTGCGAAAAGTGGACATCGGGTTCGCCAACATTTCAAAGTTTAAATTTAAACTTTCCGCCTCAATCTTTCTGTTTCCATCCTTTCGGAAAGCGGAAATCAAAAATCAGGTATCCAACCTTTTCGATGTTAAACTTTACCTTTCCACTTTCCGCTTTTCCACCCCTGCGGATTGCAGAAAGCAGAAATGAGAAATCGGGTTTTCCAACTTTCTCATATTTAACTTTTATCTTTCCACTTCTGTCGTTTCCTTTCCACCTTTTTCCTGGCCATTGATCTTTGTGGGTTTTTCCTTGGTCATTTATTTGAAATCGAAAGTGGATTTTTTCATATAAAACATGTTTCCAAGGTCGTGCCTAAGGATTTTTTTACCAAATTGACACTTCAGGCTTAGGAAAAACTTATGCTCAAGCTTCTAGGAATGACTAGGTATGCAGGGAGGGATGATCTAAGTTGGGAAACATGTGTAAGTGTGCTTTTAAAATAAAAAGGGAAGGAGGGGCCCTAAAATGTAGAAATTTTTGGGGAAGCAGTTGCAACAGAAACAAATTGATATATGGTTGAGGTATTATGAATTGATGTATTATGGACCGACGCATGTATGGTCGATGTATGCATGATGAATGATGTACATTGGTTGATACTAATTTCTATTAGTTAATGTATAATACATTTTTTACTATTCTATAAAGAACACTTATGATTTGTGTTGAGATCAAAAGTAATATGTTTAACTACTAGTTGTTATGGCCTTTTGTTTTATTATCTATATTGGAACTGTTGCATATAAATTGCTTTTCTTGTTACATTAAAGCGCATAAAACATTCATGTGACCTTTGTGATATTTTTTAAAAGGTACTTTGGTAGAGTCCTGTGACATTTGATGTGTCCTTATTGAAAGATATCCTAGTAGTATCTTGGTAGTACTTCATATATCTTTGTTGAAAAATATCTACTAATCGTGTGACTGATTAAAGTATGATTTAGGTACCTTGTTGAAGATGTACTTCATGTACCCTTATATATCCAATACTAACCATGTAGAATGTGATGCAAGTATATTTGTTAGAAAGCTATAAAAGTGATATTGTTGAAAAAAAGTATCCTTGTGATCTTTGTTGAAAGTATCCTGCTAGGGAATCCTTGTGGTATTTCACTTATATTTGTTGAAAGATATCTTTGTAAGAAAAGTATCTTGGTGGAAAGTATTTAATATTCCTGTAAATGATTAGAATGTCATTCACGTACCTTTGGTTGAAGGTATAACTCATGTTGAAAAGTATATGGCATATACTAACCACGTCATTGACTTGGAATATGACTCATGTATCTTGGTTAAATAAGTGTTTTATGTATCTTTGTTGAAAAACAATGTATATATCACTGACGACTAATCATATGATTGATTGATTGAAATATGATTCATGGAGGTGGATGGTTAATCTACTTATGATCCATTGTGGCAATTGTAAGTTTGAAAATCGACAAGAATACCACTGCAAAGACACTAGAACCCTAAAGTTGTACCCTTCTTGTGAATGAAATACTTGGTGAATGATGGATCATCTGAGGGAATTTTAAACCATAGAAGTGGATGCTTGAGACTGGAGGGTGAGTGACTACAAAGAATAGGAAACTATAATTAATTTGATATGAGTGACTCAATAAACTTAGAGTCATAACATATAGATTCCCTAGTCGGCTTGTGCTAGACTACTAGAAGGGAATAAGGGTAACAAGCCTGAGGGAATTTTAACTCATAAAAGGGAGTCTCATTACTTGTGTTGTGCATCATGATGGGGGAGCATATCTATGGATTGGGACAACTATAGAGGGTGTTTTAAGAGGAACAATGAGTTGAATTATTTTATGTGGCAACCTTGTGAAAGAAAAGAAAAACACAAGCATATAAGTATCTTTGTGATATAAATGTCCTTGTGATGTTTGTTAGAAAAGTATATTTGTGATGTTAACATATTTGTGACATTTGTTGTATAAGAATATATATATTATGTACCTTTTTATATACTAATGTATTTCTTGTGATTAATTGGAATTCAATTTATGTATCATGAAGATGTATTTTATGTATCTCATTCCAGTAACATATATATTTATACATGATGGCTAATCATGTGGTTAGTTTATTGAAATATGATTCAGGTGGATTTATTTTGTTGAAATATTGAAGATCTTATAGTAAGGTTTGAAAACCCTATAATGGGGATTGAAGATTGACCATTGCTTCTACACTAAGAACCAGTATGATATTCTAGGTTCTCACACGGGAATCCTGGGAATGGGATGGTGATATTCTAAGGAACTAGCAGGGTGAAGGGATGATGATATCCTAAGGAAACAGTGATGTGAAGGACATCACATCCCATAGGTTGTGGAGATGGAAAAAAAACAGTTGATAGTGGGAATTATTGTGGTTTCTTGAAAGAGGAGTTCCAAGAGTTTCAATGACAAAGGCATGCCTGAAGGCATGTACGAGTAAGTATGCATCGAGGCTGATGCATTGTTTTAATGGGGAGGGGATGTAATATCCTTAAGCTAATACCCATATACTTGTGATTTTATTTATTTTCTTGTATGGTGGAAATAGATTCTTAGACAATGAACCATGAATATTATGATGAATTGTATTAATATTATGTTGTTTTATTATTGTTGTTATTGTGGTTGTTGTTGTTGTTATAATCACTTACAACTAAATAATGGCTCAACATGGACAACAACATTGATGGTGGGTCTTGGATTTGACATGTGAAGGGGTTAGGGGTTAGGATTTGTGCCCCCCCCCCCCCCCAACACTACTCTAGTATTCCTAATTTTGATGTTGTTGGACCATGCAGGTCATATTTTTTCTAATTAATGTTTTGCATGCACCCATGCAACCATAGACCATGTACCATGCAACATGCACCCATGTAAACATGCAAATTCACTCATGCAACCATGCACATACATTCATGCATCCATGCACCATGAAACATGCACCCTATAACTCCAACGAACTGGAGTAGCTTTTCGTCAATTACAGTGAGTAGTTGTTAGTCAGTTACAATTATCTTAGTTAATTGAAAGTTGTCCTCAGTTAATTAATGCCTAAATTCAATAGTTTCTAGCTATTGAGATGAATTTGATTCTCAGTTAATTTGATATATTTTGGGTCAATTTGAATTATACATAGTGGATGGAAGTGAATTTGAAAAAAATCAATTTAGTGGGTAGAATTTTAGTTAGCTTCATGCAATGGGAGTAATTTATGGGTAATTCAAGTAAGTTATGGTGGGTTTGATTCAATGTTGACACATTTGAGTTAGCCAGTGACTGGGAGTGTGTTTGTGAGTGGTTTAGAGATAGTCTCAATGAATTCATGTTACTCTATTAATAACTTGAATGGGTCAGTCAGTGGTATTTAGGAGCACTCCATGATTGAGAGTTGTTTCTTAGTGGTATTTAGTCAATCTCTTGGAGGTAAATTCGAAATAGCCTAAATGGATTCTAATTGCTTTGGAGTTCATTTATTCTTTCATTGTTGATCATGTTCATAAGTGTAGAGGATTTCTCTTGTTAAATTTGTGAACCAATGATCTACAGGAAAATATGAAAGATGTAGGAACGAAATTTTGTAGTGGAATAATCAAAGAGAATGTACACTGAACAAGAAATTCATGCCACAAATTTCAAATAAATAGGACAAGAATTGCTCGGATAATCACAACATTAATATTTATTCATTAATAAATAATACAATTATTACACAATAAATAGAATTCGAATCATGTGGATAGGATTCAAATCTATCATCTCAAGTTGTTTGAGTAACTAACTTAGTGTGTCTATATCACTACTGGAGCTCACTAGTCTAACTCCAGATTTCTAAATCAGTCTACAATCAGTTAACTGATGAGGTAGGTGGGAAAAAGGCACCACTCTACTTGCATGCATGCAAAAATGGCGCTAGGATAACTGATTGTAACTGGAGATTGAATCAGCATAACTATTTACCTACCACAACCAACTGATTGAGGCTTTTGGTGGCACTCGAAGTGGGCTCCTATAATGTAGGGATTTCTCCCAGAGGCACATAAAATTGTGCATGAACATGCAGTAAGTGGAAAATAACCTATAGGTGTGTCCCTCATACTCTAGTACAATGATAATAATTTACTAAGTTAGGAAATATGACCAAATAAACTATATTGGACAAAGGAGGATTAATTAAGCCTAACACATGTTAAAGTATTGTAACTTCAGAAGATATTACATATGTATTGATTGTGTTCCCCCTTCAGGAGATGAGCTTGGTCTTGTAAGAGTCATTGAAAGAATCAATGTAAACCTCCGAATGTAAGTCAAGTCAATAATACCCAAGTGTTATTATAATAAATATTATCTTTGGTGTCTTGCTATACAAGTCGTCCCAGTCAGGTAGACAAGTCAACCCTATTAGGTTATTGGTCAATTCAACTAAAGAATATAAATAGGGAGACGCTCCCCTTCATTTGTACACACTCACTCAAGTTGTTTTGCAAGAGAAAGAAGAACAACTACGCCAAAAAAAAGAGAGAATAAGTTTTTTAGGTTTTACACTAATCTAGTTGAGTTCTATACTGAGGAAGTTTTGTGAGGTTTAATCCCTTGTGGTTTCCTAGATGAAAATATTTGTGTTCTTGTGTTCTTATTTTTACGTGCTTGTTGTTATTTCAATGATATTATAGTAACAATTTGTTTTAATATATCATCTAAGCAAATTAAGAAAACTTAACGTGGTATCAGAGCCACCCTGAAATGAAAAAATGCATAGTTAGGGCTTGTTACTCTGAACAAATCCCTTGACATATCAACCAGAAAAGGGGGATCACTAAACTCACCCCCTGAGGAGCGCATATTTCTGTGAAAACATAACTGGATTCCAAGAAGTTCCATTTTTGGACCAGTCATTGCTTCTAGAACAAACTAGGGCTTCAATATTCTTGATACTCCATCATCAATCTCAAAAAAATAAAGATACGATCTACCTCTCCATAGGGAGGTGCATTGTTTCCATCACGCAGCCCTACTAGTGCACAGGGACTTCACTTATTGAACCTCTCACATAGCACGTGCGATCATGGGATATTAAAGAATACCCTTAATTTCAATAGATATTGACCCAAACTCTTTTTGTTGAAACCCCCCTCCCAATACTTAAAACCTCCTCCCCACCCATTTTTATACCTCAATCCTTATAAACCACCCTATCCACCCCCAATACCTGCAATATATTGGTTTGATTTTTTATAATTTTAAAACCCACAATATGAACTAACATGATAGGGTATTGGTCAACAAGTGAAGCCCCCGTGTGCTAGTGATCCCAACTGAAAAATTAGGGTTTCTGCATCAAACTCGAGCTCATCTAGAAGAAGTACCACCATAAGATGTTTTAATCAAGTAAGTACTACTCCTCCTTATTCCATTTGAAGTTCTCATTCTATTAAAGATGACAAAGAATACCAATCTATATGAAAATATTGAAGGTGTTGAAAACTTTAGAGCATGGAAGTATAGGGTCATGCTTATCCTACATGAAAATGATCTAGAAATATTTGTAAAGGAGGAAGTTGAAGCCAAGTACAAGTATAAGAAATATATGATCATAGATAAAAGGATCATATCTAACTCCATTAAAGATAACTTGATCCTTCAAGTATCCTCAAGGGAGACTCCAAAACAAATGTTTGATGCTCGATCCGGTCTATTTGATCGAAAGAAACATCAATAGGAAGATGACACTAGGGAATCACCTCAAAAGTGTAAGAGATCAAAAGTAAGAGACCATGCATTCTTACTTTACAAGAGTAGGTTAAATCAATTATCAATTAGAAGCTATTGGCGACGTGGGTGAAGAAGCAGAAATTGTAATGACCACATTGAATGGTATTCCAAGATATTGGGAAGCCTTTATCCGAGGAATCTGTTCAAAAAGGAAACTAACCAAGTTCCGAAAGTTATGGGAAGAATGTGTTCAAGAATAATATAGGATAGAATCCAAAGAATAAAATATAAATGACACTGAGGATCAATCCTTGACAATTCATACCAAAGGAAAGAACACAATAAAGAGTCATGACCATCCTCATAGAAAGACTCAAGGATTTAAGAAGTCCAAGAAAGACTTCTCAAATTATGAATTCTTCACTTGTCACAAGTTGGGACACAATGCTATTAACTGTGCCATGAAAGTAGACAGACTCAAAAATATGAAAAGATTTCAGGCCCATGCTGTTGAAGATAGTGATCAAGAAGTTGAAGAGGAAGCAAAATTGTATCAATGCATATTTTGGGACAACTGGATACCCTTTCGAGCATAAACATTCTGTACAAGGTCAAAATGGATTGATTCCATTTGAAATCTAAACTAGACTTAGATATCTATATAAAAAATAATTATCCTTTGGAATTTCCCTAATTTGATCACCAAAAATACAATTATCCTAAAAGTGTTTTTAACAAATTTGGCATATGTTCTACAAATTCAAAATGTCGTTTCAAGGAAATCCAAAAAATATTAGTAAATTTATGATATCTGTATGGTACACCAACTTATGCTGATTTTTATTGGGGTTAGGGAAAAATGGCATAAAATTATCATGTAGGAGGTGTGAAGAGGGTTTGATGTTGAATGATAATTCATTGATTTAATCAAAAGTAGTAAAAGGTATAGAGGATATTCAACAACATGCCTAGATATAATAGATGTGATTATTTTGACCTCCTTTGTTTGTGAAATCGAATTTTATGCTCATCTCCTCTACCATAATGAGGATGCCTCACTTTTCTCTTCATTATTATTCCTCTCCTTCATGAATTTGTGGTATCTGAATGTTTCTCGTTCTATGGTCAAATACTCTCTTAGTCTTGCATGATAATTATCCTTTCAAGATCATTTGAAAATATTTGTAATAGTATTTTCCCTTGTAGCTTTCTAAAAATTGTGAAGCAATTAGAAAGTGGTTAGGGTTTGTATTCTATTTTTCCTAATCCTTATAATATTTTTATAAACCCTTCATTGAGCCTTGGTTGACCCCATCTTTTCTCAATGGAGCAGAAACTTGTCCTTGTATTTCCATCTATTTCCTTTCTTATTACTAAAAAGAAAGCCATTTTTCAAGATCCATATCTCCATTTCACCTTAATCCTTATTGCAAGCTCTAGCAATCCTATCCTAAGGAAGCCTCCCTTGAGTTGGAGAAGATCCAACAAAATCAATAGAATAGGGTTTGGTGTGGTGACATTGGCATACCTCTTAGTTACACCAAGCCTACACTAGAAATTTAGGACTTTATCTTGAAGGGTGTGAGTTTGGGTGATAACAAGACCACCAAAATATTTATCACATAACTACAACTTTAACATAAACTGAAATTGTGACCAACAAAGGAAAGAACCCATATTAACCTAAAGACAAACCCATTCTTCTAGATAATATTTATTAGAAAATTTAACAAAACATGGACATAAAAGAAACAGATGAGCACTGATAACATGGCCATATCCATAGAGTATATGATCATATAAAATCCTTTCTTCATTTTCGTGTTCATATTTCATTTTCCACAAGGTCATGCCTTGGGAATTGGTTAATTTTGTAAAAAAAATAACATGTTTATTGCACATCAAGGTTTACTGGAAATTGAAGTGAATCAAACAACCTTTGAATCATTCTATTTTTTGTCATAATCATGTGTTGTTCCAATACGTGTCCAAATATTACAACCATTATTGAATAATTTCTTTCATCCCTTGGTTCCTCTAACACTATTCACCATCAACTCATCATTCCCAACTTCATATTCATATGGAATTCAAGTGTCTGGACCTATTGTAAATATCCCTAACTTGACTTCTTTACATCATTGATTTTTTACTCCAAGAATCGGGAAAATAGGCATGGTTAGAGGATAACCTTTTTCAATTCTTCATAATCTTGTGGGATTTATTCATAGGATTGGTTCATAAGACCAAAAATATATGATAATTCCTCTAAATACATAAAATCAGTCTATAATTTAAACTAATTATAATGTAGGAAACAAAGTTGAGTCTCCAAATTATAGTAGTTGTAATCTTATAAGATAAGGGATGATGAAAAACAATCAAATGTGTAGTAGGAGAACAATGAATTGAAATAAATAAATAAATGGGTATTCCAGATGTCGAGGTTTCTTACTTGGATGTAGGACCTTGCTTGTTTCTTATGTGTCATTCATTCCTTTGAGGGTTGAACACCTTGAAAACTTACCTATATCCTTCATGATGGCCATTTGGAAGCATGGTTCACCATCTTTTCCTTTAAACTCCACGAATGCAAGCACAAAAAAAAAGTTTCCATTCTCCTTCTATGCTATTTACCCAAACCCAAAACTTTGAAACTTTTATCCCATGGTGCAGGTAGAACCAAACAGGTATTTGTCAGATCAATCTTCCTCAAGAGAGGGAAGTTTAGGAATACAAATGGAAAGTGAGTCATCTAGTCGGTCTATAAGAGGGAGATCAACTAGATGTAAAAAAATCAGAATAAAATGTCATAAATGCATGTAATTTTTTCTCATTGAAGGGGGTTCGTGTTCTTATGATGATGAGACTATAGGCGACATCAAGGTGCCCTTGATGTAGATACATGTGGTGAAAAAATGGGTACCCAAGGATCTTCCTCAAATAAACACACATGTTTGTGTGAATGATAGAATATATCAAATTGCACCATCGTCATTACATGTTTTGGGTTTGTTTTGCATGGATGGAATAAAGGTCGATTAAGAAATTCATACTGAATTGATGGAGTATGTAGGACCTTGATACAATTACAGTGATTGTATACAACTAGTCCAACATACATGAAGTATGAGCATATACGGTCTATATGCAAATTACTTAAAGCTAAAAGACAAGGATCAACATAAAGGATTGACTATGTACAGTGACCAAAGGCCAAAAGTAATATGGAATATTGTAGGGCTTATAAAAAGTACACAACCTGCATCTACAAATAAGCAACCCAATTGCATATTTGAGGGGTGTGAAGGAAACTATGTTTTTTGTATGTGCCATAAAATCAATAGATGTAGGGGAAGAGTTGTTGATCAATTACAATTTGAATCGAAAGGGTTCAAATGTTGTTACTATGGCATTGGTACATATACCATTTTACCCAAACTTTAATTAACGAATCTAATAAATTATGTTTTTTAGTGAGTCTATTGTTATAAAATTTGGTAATTTTCCAATATTGTTATCGTAGGGTAGTGATCGAGTCAATCCCCCAGGAGTTTACCAAAGGAGTATACCATCCTCGAGGCAACAAGTATACCTCATTATAATTATACAAATATAATATGAACAACATGTTTTTTATTGTGTTTTTTTGGTGAGTATATTGGTTTCTTTTTTATGATGTTTTCTATATTTTTATTGTAGGGTGACGATCGAGGTAAGCCCCCGGTTGTTGATCAGATGACATCAACTCATGGTAGCAGTTATACCTGGTCATTGTAAATGTGAAAATTAAATATGAGCAACATGTTTTTGTTATTATGTTTATTTTATGAGTATATTGGTTTCATTTCAGTACTCTTATCTATATTTTTGTTGCAAGGTGTTGATCGAGGAAAATCCCCGGTTGTTGATCAGATAACACCATCCTTAAGACAACATATATACATGGTCCTTGTATTTTTACAAATATAATATGACCAACATGTTTTTTTATTATGTTTACTTTGTGATTATATTGGTTTCATTTCAACAATGTTATCTATATATTTGTTGCATCACGTTGATCGGGGCAACTCCTTGGTAGTAGATCACAAGACACTAGCCTCTAGGAAGAAGGTATACCTTATTGTAATAAATACACAAAAAGTATCCCCCAAGAAAGCAGGAAAAAAGTCAAAGAAAAAGGGCTCTGCAAGTCCCTAGCAGTTGATCAGAGGACATCCATGAAGATGCAGGTATATCTCATTGTAATTGTACAAATATAATATGAGAAATATTTTTTTTTATTATCTTTTTTCGTGAGTATATTGGTTTCATTTCAATAATTTTTCTATATTTTTTTGTAAGGTGTTGATTGGGGCAGGTCCCCGGATATCGATTACACGACACCAGCCTCAAGACAATAGGTATACCTTATTGCAATTATAAAAATAAAATATGAGTAATATATTTTTTATCATGTTTTTTTTCCTCAGTATATTGGTTTCATTTCGATAATGTTTTATATCTTTTTGTGGTGGGCCACTGATTTGGGGTTTGATCTAGCGGTAGATAAATCCATAGATACTAATGTGGATGAGCTCATGCACGATGTTGACATCTCATCTTCGTTGGACCCCATCAATATGATAGATAATAAATTAAAAAATAAATGAGGAAATCATTCGTTTTCTATTCATTTAGTCGCATACAAATGATATTAGAGAAAGGTTGACCTTTTGTTCAAGAGATATCAAGGATTGAAAGAAAGTTGTGGGATACTTTATTATAAGATAAATTGATTTATGATTTTATTTTTTGTACTTGTATATGATCATAAACTAAAATATGGTTTCTTCTACAGGAGTTTTTGTGTCCACATACTAGTGGTCAGGGGGGTGTTGGTACTAGTGATGATCGTGGAGAGTCATGACATGAGAATATGACCCCGCCTGCATCTCATGTGCCAATATTCTCAACTGAACAATAGACAACGCATTTTGCGACACCCCCAAGGCCATATATGAGTGCACCCTCTAGTGGTCGATGCATGCCATATCATGTAGAAAATGGAGTCAATTAAGAACCTACTATTGATACTATTGAAGCATCATTTCCTGGATATTCACATGCCACTAGCACGAGAACAATATAGACCACATTTTTTTTGGATGAATATCTTGTTCCCATAAATATAAAGAAGATCCAAAGTATTTAAAATTTGTTTTAATCTTTGTATATAATTTGATTTAAATTTACTTATCAAACATTATTTTTCAACTAATGATTACATGATCATTTTGGAGGAAATGATGTTTTTTATCAACATCTAAATGATTTATCATTTGAAATTTTTGGGCCTACTATCCTCTCAAGGTGGGATAAAAAAAAGTAAAAATTTAAGATCAGCTCATTAATCGCTTAGTTGGGTTGTTTGGTAATGAGACCTTCAATTGAGAGAAGGTCCTGAAGAAATTTGGCCAACATATAAATATTGTGAGGGACAAATATAGGGTTCATATATAAATGAACCCCTAGGTATGAGCTCCCTCCAATGATTCGAGCAAGGGAGTGGAAGGCCCTGGTGGATGATGGAAAGGAGAGGGATTTGAGAAAAGAAGGAAAGCTACTACCAAGAACAGGCATGTATGAAATACTTTCAACAATTTAATTACATATTTATTAATCTTTAATTTTAGATCAAATTCCCAGCATCTAACACATTTCAACCTTTTCATATGCTTCTAGACACATCAAAGTCCAAAAAGGAAAGACAAGAAAAAATTGGCCAACACAAGCTTGGTACTGATGGTTATTCGAAACTAGTGGCACGATTTGTAAGTATCAATAAATCAAATATTTCATCCAAATAATAAATTGCAAATAATTTTGGTTTTATTTCCATAACAGCTAAATTCATGATCTTATGTAAAATTAGATGCCATTCGGTTCAACAAAGTTCCCACGGAGGAAGGCTCGAAGCTTGGATTCATGCACGACTTTGAAGCCATTGTTGAAAGCCGAAAAAGATTGTATGGGAAAACACAGTCTTGTGAAAATCCATCTTGCACAGAGGTAAATAAAATCAATGAATTTTTTTTAATATTGATTACTTGTGCAATCTATTGGTTATAAATTTTGGCCATAAATTATTGCGTCTGATTTAAGTAGGGAAGCAATGATCCACATAATGTCAAGGATGGAGAACAACCAAATGAAGGTCAAGATTTGATTCCTGGTAATAAATGTATTCATGAGATACAAAATATGTATTATGGATTTAGTTTAAAATATTGCATTGAAAATGGTGTACTAATTGTAATTTTTCATGTTTCGACTCCAAAACATGTAGAGGGTCATCCTATACAAGATGAGGCTAGATAGGAAGATGAAGTACATCATGTGGCCCCATCAAGTAAATATAACCTCTCCAATGTTTTTTTATTAATGATATATTTGTAATAAAAATAACAAAATATATCAATTTAACATTTCTTCATTTTTGCAACAAATCCCAACCCCTTGTAACAACGTCCACATCATGAGCACATGATCAGGAAAACATCAAGACAAGATGTAGATTCCATAAGAACTGTACAATAAGTTGTATAAGATAATTTGATTGCTAATTTTTTTTTAAAAAAGAGTTAGTGTAAAAACATTATGAAAACAAACTTTTTAAAATATAATTTCATGCAGTATTTTTGTTTTTGCATACTGAATGAATGAGTGAATTAACGAATGTTATATGTTGATGAATGAATGATAAATGTTTATTTATGAAAATAACCACATATTTTCACATAAATTGATTTATTTTAAAGTTCATTCATTGGATATTGGGAATTGATAATGATGTGAGGGGGGGAGGGGCCATAAGAGCTTCCACCTTCATGTGGTTGGCCCTCTTCAGTAGAGAATATTAAACTATTCTTGAAACAAAGAGAAGGTCAATAAGTTATTTCACTTTATTATTATGTAGTATAGAGTCATGTCAATTTTGAAATGCATGTCTATTTCTTAAATTCTTTATCATAAATCAAACATTTCATGGTTTTTTCATTTCTGCGGGACTTTTGTCTTATCCCCATCCCAATGAGACTACTAGTTAGCAATGTTTCACACACCTCCTAGTTCCCTAGGTTGGGGAGGAGGAATTAAATATTGCAATAAGGAAGCTAAGGGACCCAAGAGAACCTTAGTTTGTCATTTACACATTAAATTGCGTCATACTAATAATAAATATGGAGAAAATAAAGTGACATTGCTTCATGAGGACATTTGAAGGTTCATGGAGACCTTGGGTAGCTAGCCTTCTTCCTTACACATACCATGACTTAACCCCAAATTAGAAATTATAAGTAATGGAACATTCTTGGAAGGCGAAGAGGTGTCAAGTAACATATCATGAGCCCAAGGATTCAAATAGGTCAAGAGGAATAGCTCCCCAGGGAAGAGGAAGAAGCTAGGAAGAAACTAGGTGCCACTTGGAGAGAGATTCCCTGCGTTTTATGACAACAATGATGGAAGATTCTATGAAAAATTAGGCATGATTATAGACCTGATTACAGAACTATGAAAACCAAACATGTCATGGATAAAAATATCCTCCAATAGGGCGTACTTTGGGTTTGGTGTGTGGAGAACCTCCTGCAATAAACAATGAGAATGCATGATATAACAGAAATTATGGATCATAGAAGAGATTTTTATTAATCATAGGCCACTTCGATGAGGAAACCTCCTTTGAGAAATCTCAATACAAAATAAATTTTTGATGCTTTCATTAGCCTCAACACATACTTATATACAAATTCTAATCTAAACAACTATTACTCCCCATGAATGTAGGATAATGCAACATATTAACTGAATGACTTAACAACTATTACTTACTCCCCATGAATGTGGGATAATACAACATACTAATGGGACGAATTAAAAAACATATGTGTCTGACAAAATATACTAACAAAATAAAGAGGGGGGTTGATGGGGGTTCTTAACATCCCTCCCTCTTAGAAAAAGCTTTGTCCTCAAAGCTTTAGATGTGGAAACTGTTGCTGAAGCTGAAGGAGCGGTTCCCATGTAGCATCCTCTGGTTGCATGCCATGCCATTGAATTAAGACCTCTGTTATGGACTGACAGTGGAGATGATGAGGGCTCTTATTGATGATGGCCTCCAGTTCCAAAATGATGGATCGTTTCGTATCTATCTCTGGTAAAATAGTTTGTGCTCTCATATTGGTGCCAATCACTTTCTTACGACAAGAGACATGAAAGACTGGGTGAATATGAGAAGAAGGAGGAAGTTCCAATTTATAAGAAACAGACCCAATCTTCTGAAGAACTTTATATGGCCCATAGAACTTTGGATGTCACATGCCCCAATTTTGTAAAAAAAATATATTATCATATTTGATTGTATTTCAAGACAATATGTTAAATTTTATGCTAACTTGTAAATCATGACTCAGCAGAGTCAAGGGTGTGAATGTAATTCTGAATATTTTAATTATAAATAAATAAAAGTGGAGACAACATCTTGGAAGAGTTGTTAAAAGAGTGTTTACTGGTCAAGTTGGTAGAGGAGACTGGGTGGAGAGAAAATATATAAGTGGCAGCATCCTCAAACACTTCCAATGTTGCAGGTGACAACCTCCCTATATTTGGGGTCATGATTCCCCAAGAAAGTGGGATCAAAGCAGGTGGCTTAATTAATGACAATTAACCCAAAAAGACCTAGGAAATCTTTAAAAAAATACCCATTGAAGAGACCTGAGGCTGCTCATTCCAAGAGGAGAACCATTTAGGTGAATGTACTTCAGAGGATTTCATTGGGAAGGGAATTTGTGGAATGTTTTTGAGGGGTAAACTGCAGAAAGTGATCTAGTGCATCTTTTCAGCTAAAGGATCTTACTGTTGAGTGCAAAGTTAGTACTGAGTCATTGGACTAGTATCTGGTTGCATGTTCCACCAGTTCTCAGCCAAGGAGACCAAGAACAGGCTCAGGGGTCCTAAGAAGTCCCTGTTTGAGCGCTCTCCAGTAGTTGGTAGGGAAGAACGGCCTCCCAATGCTGTTGTTGTCTAGCTTAAAACAGGTTCTATAATTTTTTATTTACTGTGTTAAAAGTTTATATCTGAGAATGAATGAATAGTGAATGATTTACATGTTTTGTAGTGAACTGTTAAAGCTTGTAATCTTTTAGTTATTTGAATATTGAATCTGTATTTGATGAAATAATCCTAGCCTATGTTTTTCCCCGTCTGGAATGGACCAGACCGTACTCTAGCACAGGCAATATAATTTAAATAGATGAAATATATGATAGAAATCTGATTTGAATAAAGTTATCATTTATTTCAGAATGTTGGAATCTTTTCTTTATGTAGATAGTTTCTTTCAGAAAAGAATATTAATCTGCCTAGTTAGGTTTATTGTTTAAAACAAACTGTGTATTAAGAATGCTAGAAAAATAAATAGCCATATTATTTTTACTAATAGCAATGTATTATATTCATGAGTTGTTCAAGTAGGCAAGTTATTTATTTTATACAGTACATTCTTCTGTAAACTACACTACTATCCTGAAACAGAGAAGATAGAAACAACTCAGATATAATGCCTATGTTTTTATGTTAAGCAAAGAATTAAGTATGGTTCTTTTAATTTATTTCTTTTACTGATAATAATAATAAATTTAACCTGCAACTATTCAAACCCTAGATAGCATTTAGTAACATATATATTTCTAAAGACAAATTAATCTAAAGATAAAGAGTAACTTAATAGAGAACTATATAGCTCCATCAGTAATTTATTTATATAATTAAAATAACTAAGATACGACAGTAATTTATGTTTAAACTAATAAGTATTATAACAAGAAATGGTTTTGTAAACAGATTATACATGTAAAGGAAAAATGAGAGGGTCGTAACCCTTAATTCATTTCTTAGTAAGCTAACAGAAATAATACTACTGAATGAACAAAACTAATACAAATTAGTCACAGTCTTTATTAAATAAGTGAATGCACAAATACAAGCTTAAGTATTTATATTATATACAGATAATAGTATTACATAAATAATATTGTTTATAAATTAACAATTATTTAAACAAAATGAAGGAATCCTAAAGTAAGAACCATAGTTTAATTCATTAAACCCTAACCTGGAAATCCTTGAGTACTGAACTGGTTTAAAATTTTATTAACAGTAATCTAATCTATTTATTAACAATACAAAAAATATCTTCTTACAAGTTAAATAGGGTTAAAACCCTGGCTCGTAATTCTGAGCTGAAATTACTCAGTTTTCTTTAAAATATACAAAACCATTATAGTAGTAACCCAAGATAAGCAGTAAACTTATTTCTTTTTATATAACCATTAAAAGAACAATTTAAATTCATTTACACAGAGATAAAATACAAATACATAAAGGAAAATGAATTTAAGTTACAGACAAACTGTCTTAAGATATTTACATTATAATAACGAGCTCGAAGGCCGAATGTAGGTCAAAACTTTACCAAAGTACAAAAAAGAAACTCGGGGAAAAGCCGAATACCCATATCTTGTTATGGAGTATGGACAATATTAACATAATATTACAAAACCGTAAGTTCAACCCTAATATGATAGGAGAGCTTCACAAGTTACAGTTTAAATCCGAAGTCACCTTGCGACAAGCAAGGGTTTTAACCAAAACAAAAACTATAGAAACGAAGGACAATAACCCAATACTGGGTGCAACACGGCCGAGACTTCTTCCAACTGCAAAAGTTTGTACAAGTGGGGAGGACCATGTTTGAAACCAGAGCTCACCGTGGACGATACAATGAGCCATTTTTTTTTGGTACAACACGACTATCAACTATGGAAACGAGTAACCTACAAAACAAAAACCAGAATTTAATTAAAAATAAAGAAATATATAAAGAATGGAACCATAAAAAGTAATAGCTCTCATTTATTTTTCCTTACCTCAATTGAAATTGAAAACGATGGAACCTTGGAGGAACAACAACACCATAACCAACACTAAGAAGAGTCAAACCCTCATTCTCACTGAGGATGAAGACGACGGGACTCTGGTGCTTTCCACATTAACAATAGGGGTGTAGGTAAGCCTGAGCAATGGCTTCAAGGATTCTGGAAGCATGGATTCGAACTGTCACTAACATGCAAACAAGTAAACTAAACTCGATAACCCTAAGATGAAGGAGCAACAAAATCACATACAATAAGCTCAAGCTTCCACCAATGACAGACCACGACAGAGGAGCAGCAAAAAGGAGTTTCAAGCGGGTCGTAAATCCATATACAAGGAAGGCAGTAAACTCTGATCAAAGTAAATAAATCATAGAGGAGGCAAGCAACAGAATCTAGCTCGAGGGAGTAAGCCACAACAAATGCCAGCATTGGAGCCTCTGAAGCTATCTGCAACTCACGGCCGCCATGGGAGCTTGCAAAGTAGCCCAAGGGGCCAACGCAAATGTCAGAAATCAAATAAGCCAAGGGTTAGGGTTGACAACTATTTATGCAACCAGTGCATGGCCAAGGAATTTCCACATGGACGCATAAATATAATCATGCCGTGGGTCGACTTTCCATAGTCACCTGCGATTTATAATAATCAATTAAATCTCCCAAATGATTTCATCAAAACGGCATTATAGTTTGCATGGGTTTCAAATCATACAATAGTAGTTTAAACATTTGTGCATAGCTCATTATTAACGTGGGTATGCAACGTTATGATAACGATTGACATAACACATATCATAACCTTATATCCTCGTGACCCAAAATAAACCTTACATATTTTATTGGCAAGCAATGATACGAGATTTTATTAGTAATCTCGTGAGAATCATGTTTCTCTATTGTAAGTTTGCACTAATAATTGACTTATGGAGATGTTAAAAGATTATATAAACATTTATCATAGTAATAAGCATAATACCTATATAGGTATTAACCCCTTTTGAATTGGTTACAACTCATCAAAGTTTATATAATAATATCATCATTGGGATATAGGTTGTGTAATAACTAAGTTGTTATCAATAGTATTTTAAGATAATTATGAAATCATTGCCTTATAAACAATTTAGTGAATAGTGTAACTATCTATTAGTTCCAGTTCCTTTCATGGTGGTATAAATGATTACACAGCATTCAACTTGAGT
The DNA here is from genome assembly GCA_001517045.1 of Pseudotsuga menziesii. Taxonomy (NCBI): domain Eukaryota; kingdom Viridiplantae; phylum Streptophyta; class Pinopsida; order Pinales; family Pinaceae; genus Pseudotsuga; species Pseudotsuga menziesii. Next base: position 119,678 of record LPNX010176241.1, on the reverse strand, counting down.
AATTTGCATATTGTCGTTTGGGTAGGATCATAAGTACTATGCAAATGTAACACTAATAAAACCTTTTATGTTGATAAACAAATAGTTTATGCACATTTTTAAATCTTAGAAACTAGCAAACTTTTCATAGCAAACTATGTAATGGCAAAGTGAAATGTAAGAACATTTTCCTATGAACTCTTTTACTTAATATAGATCCATGAGATCTTATCTTAGAAGTTGTGGCAGTTTCTCATTACTTGGAATATATTTTTACATTATTACCAAATTACTAAGGTTAACATAAGATGAAAAGATTGGCTCGATAAGAAAAACATCGACCCTGGAAGTTGTTCTTAGATAGAACTTAATACAAGAAATGTAATATAGAATTGCTAGGGTATGCATTTTGAAAATAAAGAATATCAAGCAGATAAAATAAACTGCTCAGAAACAAAGGAAGTAGTACTATTGCTACATACTCTACAGGAAGAAATACAATCATCTGAACTTCGTCTACAATAGCAACAGAAGAAAACAAACTGTGTTACCTTACGGAAGTAGGTTGGATTACAGCAACTTATAATCTAAGCTTATTAATTGCAAATAGAAATATTGCAGGATGCTTTATGAATTTAAAGACGATACTCGGTCATTTATACCTGTAAACTTGTAAGAACAAATAATCCATCTGCATTAGCATAAATGCTAAGTAAGCCCCGGAATTCAAAATTAGATTCCACCTATTGTCATAAATAGAACTCATCAATAAAACAAATATAAGATTAATGCGCAAGTTAAACTTAAGATTGTGTTAATAAGAAAACTATTGAGTTAACATAATTGAGTTTATGCAAATTAATCTATTAACTACTTCTCTTATTGTTAACCGTTAACTGTTAATAAACTGCAGTCTCAGCATTTTATGTTATTTCAAAATTTTAAATTTTTGTGAAAATTTGGGGTTTTTGACATGTGGTATCAGAGCACAAGGTTCAAACATTAGGCCTTGATGGAGCCCAACTAGCTTTTAGGAAATAGTAACTAAATTATTATACTCGCGTATTTTTTTCTTTTAAATGTTATTCGACAGAGAATTGTTTTCTGAAGTTTAACAGGTAGGTATGGAAAGGCTGGAAGAGTATGTAAAGGAGGAGTCTCCAGTTACTGAAACAGGAAATTTACCAAGAGATCCTATACCAGAGGATTTAACTACCAATTCCTCAGAATTGTTACAGACTGTAAAGGACCTAAAAACTGAAATGGAGTCTGTAAAGCGAGAAAATGAAAGGATTATGAGGGCTCAAGAAGAGCTTAATCAGATCCTAACTGAGAATTTTCAAACTGAAGGTAGGGGTAGAAGAACCGAATCAAAAGATACCAATCATCAATGTAAATCTAAAAAGATGAAACATACTAAAACTAAAAGTAGTTCGTCTTCTAAAGTGTTTGGTGAACAACAAAACTATCGCACTACCAGTGATAGTAGTGATGATAATCAGTACACTAAAAAGAGGAAATACAAACCTTGTGAGGAGATTTCTAGAGAATTCAAAAAAATAAAACCACCAACCTTTAATGGAGAGACTGAGAAGGGGGAGAAAGTTGAATCCTGGTTATCTGGGATGAAGAAGCACTTCCAAATATATAACTATTCTAACCAGTTAAAGGCTAGAATGGCTATATATAACCTCTCAGAAAATGATGACATTTGGTGGCAGGACTTGAAAAGAGTTAAGGGAATAAAAGAGAAAAATGTAAACTGCAATACCTTTAAGAGGTATTTCAAAAAGAAATTCCTATCTAAGTAGTATTATAAGGAGAGAGCCAAATAGTTTTATGAGCTGAAGTTAGGATCAATGACAATGAAGGATCTTAATAGCAAGTTCTTAAGTTTACTTAGGTATGTACCATACCTTGTAGATGAGAAACCAAAGGTACAGTGATTCCTTAGTTGTCTACCTTATCATATTAAAGATATAATTGAATATGATAACCCAAAGACCTTGGAGGAAGCTATGAGAAAAGCTAACTTCTGTTTTGAGCAAAATCAGAAGAAATAAAGCTTGGACAACTGGAAGGCTAGGAAAAATAATAATTAGTTTGAACAAAAGAAGAAGGATTTTGTGCCAAATAAAAATTTTAAGAATAATAAGGCCAAAAACTATCCTAATAACAAGAACTTCCAAGGAAATAGGAACAATACACCCAACAACAAGAACAATCCTAAAGGCAAGGAATTTGCAAATAATCAAGGAAATTTTACCAAAAACTTTGAGCACAAAGAGCCTATCAAGTGTTGGGTGTGTAATGGCCCACACTATGCTTCAGTCTGTCCAAACTGGAAGAAAACTGTTAGCAATATTCATACCATACATGAGGAGATGACTGTTGGGGAGCTAACAAGGAGCATGCCTAGAATCAACACAGCTTTGGAGAATCGACAAGCTGAATATCAGACTTCCATGGTGGAAGTAGAAGGTATGATAAATCAGACCCCTGTAACTATTTTGATTGATCCAGGAGCTAGTCTCAGTTACATTGCACCCCAAATAGTAGAAAAATGTAAGTTATCTGTTGAAAAATTTGAGAATTCATGGTTAGTTTAGTTGGCCACTGGTGCTAAAAGAAAAGTAACTTGTTTTGTTAAAGAATGTGTAATAGTTATGGATAAATTTGAAACTGTTGTTAAACTTAATGTTTTGTCTCTTGGTTCTTATGATTTGCTGATTGGTATGGACTGGTTAGAACAACATAGAGTAATTCTAAACTATTATGATAAAACTTTCACATGCTTAAACAATGATGAAAAACCAATAAGTGTTAAATGAATACCTAGAAAAACTACCATAAGGCAGATTTCTGCCCTACAGCTTAAGAGAGCTGTTAGAAAGGGATGTAAAGCTTATGTAATAACAATTACTGATGAGGAAAGTATAATTAAAACAGATAAGTTAAAAGTGGAAGACATACCAGTCTTAAAAGAATATTTTAATGTATTCCCAGAAGAAATTCCAGGATTACCTCTGAAAAAGGAATTGGATTTCACCATTGAGCTGGTACCGGGTGCAATACCTAGCTCAAAGGCCCCTTATCGAATGAACATACTTGAACTTAATGAATTAAAATCTTAATTAAAAGAATTAATTGATAAAAAGTATATTCAACCAAGTGTGTCTCCCTGGGGGGCACCTGTCATCTTCGTCAAGAAGGACATAACTATGCGACTTTGCATAGATTACCGTCAGTTAAACAAGATGACCATCAAAAATCGATATCTGTTACCCCGCATAGATGATCTGTTTGATCAACTACATGGAGCCACGGTGTTTTCAAAAATATATTTAAGGTTTGGATATCATCAAGTAAGGATTAAAGATGAAGACATCTTTAAGACAGCTCTCAGAACTAGATATGGTCATTACGAATTTGTCGTAATGCCATTTGGGCTTACTAATGCCCCAGTTGTTTTCATGTCTTTAATGAACAACGTGATGCATAAGTATTTATATAAGTTTGTGGTCTTGTTTATCGATGACATTCTAATCTATTCAAAAACTGAATAAGAACATAAAGAACATCTAAAAATTGCTTTGCAAGAGTTGCGAGAACATCAACTCTTCGCAAAGTTTAGTAAATGTGATTTCTTCAAGGATAAGAATCAGTATTTAGGTCACGTAGTGACCAAGGAAGGAATTTATGTAGATCCTTAAAAGATAAGGGCAATCGAAGATTGGCCGGTTCCTAAGGATGTGATGGATGTTCAATCTTTCATGGGCATTACCGGTTATTACCGAAGGTTCATTGAAGGTTTCTCGAGAATAGAAAATCCAATAACTTCATTGTAGAAGAAGGGAAAGAAGTTTGACTGGAATAAAAAATGTGAAGAAAGCTTTTAAAAGTTAAAAACTTTATTAACCAACGCACCTATTTTAAGAATAGCAAATCCTAATAAAGAATTTGTAGTGTGCACTGACGCCTGTAATGATGGCTTAGGTGGTGTTCTGACTTAAGAAGGGCATGTTATTGCCTATGAGTCTAGAAATTTAGAAGTTCATGAAAAGAATTATGCAACATATGATTTGGAATTAGCAGTTGTAATACATGCCTTAAAGATGTGGCGACATCACCTAATTGGCAGAAAATTTGTTTTAATGACTGACAATAAAGGGTTGAAGTATCTTTTAGATCAGCCAAATTTAAATGCCAGACAAGCTAGGTGGTTAGCTTTCTTAAGCGAGTATGATTTTGAAATTCAACATATAAAAGGTAAAGAAAATAAAGTTGTCGATGCATTAAGTAGGAATGCAAGGCTGAATTTTGCAGCAGCTATCAGCACCTATGTTTCAGACTTAGATGAACAACTTAAAGAAGGAATAGAACAAGATGAAATTTACCAGAATTTGCAAGCTAAAGCTAAAGAAAATCCAACAGAAAACTTAATTAAAGGTTACAGTTTAAATGAGAAAGAATTTTTACTGTATAAATATAGAATGTATATACCTAACGTACCTAAAGTTAAGCTATTAATTCTGGATGAAATTCATAAAACACCATATTCAGGTCATCCAGGTTATCAAAAGACTATAACTATGTTAAGAAAAGAGTATTTCTGGCCAAATATGAAAATTGAAGTAGAAGAATATATTGTTAGGTGTTTTGAATGTCAACAAGTAAAAATTGAACATCAACATCCAACTGGTTTGCTTCAGCCATTACCCATTCCTAGCTGGAAATGGGAGTTAATTAGTTTAGATTTTATTACTGGGTTGCCTAAAAATCAAAATCAAAATGATTCTATCATGGTAGTAGTTGATAAGTTAAGCAAAGCAGCTCACTTCATACCTGTTAAAACTACTTATAAAGCTGCAAACATAGCTGATATTTTTCTAAAACAGACTTTCCGATTACATGGAGTACCAAAAGTCATAATCTCAGATAGAGATCCTAAGTTTACAGGAAACTTTTGGAAGTCTTTGTTTAAAGGGTTAAACACCACATTAAATTTTAGTACTTCTTTCCATCCTCAAACAGATGGACAAACTAAAAGGGTAAACCAAGTATTAGAAGATCTATTAAGAATGTATGTGAAAGACCAGCCTGGTAAATGGGAGGACTATTTACATCTAGTAGAATTTGCTTATAATAATAATTATCAAACATCAGCCAGATTTAGTCATTTTGAAATTTTATATGGATGGAAATGTAATAATCATATCTCTTGGAGTAATCCAGTAGATAGATTGGTATTAGGTCCAGAACTGTTAAAAGAAATGGAAGAAATTGTAAAACAAGTGCAGGGAAATCTGAAAGTGGCACGGGATCGGCATAAAAGTCAAGCAGAATTAAAAAGAACTCCAAAGTAGTTTCAGGTAGGTGAACATGTGTTCATCAAGGTAAGGGCCAAAAAGAGCTCTCTTAGATTGGGGAGTTGTGCAAAATTGGCACCTTGTTACTGTGGCCCATTTGAAATTCTATCTAGGATTGGACAAGTAGTTTATCAATTAGCATTACCACCTAATTTAAGAGTACATAATGTTTTTCACATTTATGTTTTAAATAAATATGTTCATGATGCTACTCATGTTGTTAACTAGAATGATGTACAGGTGGAACCAGAAGGAGATTTTTTGGTGGAACCGGATTGTATCCTCAGAAGGAGGGAGATTACACTTCGGAACCACACCATTGGATAGGTGAAAGTGCAATGGAAGCAACTTAGTCCAAAGTAGGCATCTGAGGATTGAAAAGTAAAATGCGAGATGCATATCCAATTCTGTTACAGGGGAATTCTGAGGATGAAGAATAAATAACATCGAGGACGATGTTATATTCTAAGGGGGTGTGTATGTCACATGCCCCAATTTTGTAAAAAAAAATATATTATCATATTTGATTTATTTCAAGACAATATGTTAAATTTTATGCTAAGTTGTAAATGATGACTCGGCAGAGTCAAGGGTGTGAATGTAATTCTGAATATTTTAATTATAAATAAATAAAAGTGGAGACAACAGCTTGGGAGAGTTGTTAAAAGAGTGTTTACTGGTCAAGTTGGTGGAGGATACTAGGTGGAGAGAAAATAGACAAGTGGCAGCATCCTCAAACACTTCCAATGTTGCAGGTGGAAACCTCCCTACATTTGGGGTCATGATTCCCCAAGAAAGTGGGATCAGAGCAGGTGGCTCAATTAATGACAATTAACCCAAACAGACCTAGGCAATCTTAATAAAAATACCCATTGAAGAGAGCTCAGGCTGCTCATTCCAAGAGGAGAACCATTCAGGTGAATGTACTTCAGAGGATTTCATTGGGAAGGAAATTTGTGGAATGTGTTTGAGGGGTAAACTATAGAAAGTGATCTAGTACATATTTTCAACTGAAGGATCTTACTGCTGAGTGCAAAGTTAGTACTGAGTCATTGGACTAGTATCTTATTGCATGCTCCACCAGTTCTTAGCCAAGGAGACCAGGAACAGGCTCGGGGGTCTTGAGAAGTCGTTGTTTGAGCACTCTCCAGGAGTTGGTAGGGAGGAACGGCCTCCCAACGCTATTGTTGTCAAGCTTAAAATAGGTTCTATAGTTTTTTATTTATTGTGTTAAAAGTTTATATCTGAGAATGAATGAATAATTAATGACTTACATGTTTTGTAGTGAACTATTAAAGCTTGTAATCTTTTAGTTATTTGAATATTGAATATGTATTTGATCAAATAATCCTAACCTGTGTTTTTCCTCGTCTGGAATGGACCAGACCGTACTCTAGCACAGGTAGTATAATTAACTATAGGGTAAAGTATACCATGGGTAAAGTAACTATTCCTTCCTTTTATGGTTCTTCCCAAATGTTTGCTAGTGCTTGGTTGGAAAAGTTAAGAATGTATTTTCAGTTAAATCCTATGGTTGAAGAAGATGCATTGAAAATGGCCATTTTGGCTCTTGAAGGGGAATCTAGTGATTGGTGGTACCATGGTATTATAACCTTGGAAAATTATCATATTTTATCTTATAAGGTTTTATCCAATGCATTAATTGAGAGATTTCAGATGAAAGACCTCGAACTTCCCTTCAAAGAGTTAGCACAATTGAAGCAAGTTGGAACTCCTGAAGCATATATGTTAGAATTTGAAAATATTTTAGTAATGGTTTTTGATGTATCTATGGATAGGTTGGTAGTACTATTACTTAAGGATTGACAGAACCTTTGAGAGAGCTCCTGAAATCCCAAAAGCTAGCTGCATTGAAGGATGCCATGAATTTGACAAGATATTTCCAGAATGTGTTGCCAAGAACCAAACACCCCCCCAAGCCTGATTTCCCTTCCAAATTCAAGGAAGGTAACAAACCATGGAAAAATAACTCCTTTTCCAAATAAAATAAAGGAGGACCAAGCAAATAAGAACTTAGAATAAAGAAGCTATGTTTCACATTCCAACAACTTTAGGTTCTGGCACATAAGTGTGCAAAGGGGAAGGCACACTACATTGAATTTTTCTATAAGGAATATGAAGGGGGGGAGGAGGAGGAAGCACAAATTTCAGCCAAAGAGGGGTATGAAACAACATAAAAAGAAAAACCCACTCTTGAGATAGGAAAAATCGTAGTACTCTCAGGTGTACCTAGATTCCACACCTTGAGGCTCAAGGGTAACAAACAAGGCCAAAAGGCCACGGTTCTAGTGGATGGAGGAGCCGCTCATAACTTCATAGATGTAGTCTTGGTGGAGAGGATAAAGTTACAAACTGAAACTTTTGATGGTTTCACAGTAATCATTCCAGGTAATAATTCTATGGACTGCACTAAATGGATTCCAAAGCTTTAAGTTACTATAGGAAATCATACTATTACTGATATTTTTTATGTAGTGAATGTGGCTAATACAAATGTGTTTTTGGGAGTAAAACGGTTGTATTTTTTAGGGGAAAATACAGTGAACTATCAATTCCCTAAAATGAGGTTCAAAAATTCGGAAGGGAAACTCATCTTGTTGAGGGGAATCCACACTTACATGCCTTTCCTATTCCAGAACAAAAATGGAAGAACATTTCCATGGACTTCATCGCTGGTTTTCCCAAGTTACTTGTAAGGATTTCATATTTGTAGTGGTGGATAGGCTCAATAAATTTTCTCATTTCTTTGTTGTTACTACCACTTTCATTGTTGCACAAGTGGTTGAACTATTCTTTAAATAAGTTTTCAGATTGCATGGCCTTCCTAAGAGCATTGTTAGTGATAGAGATAACACATTTTTTACCGCATTTTGGAAAGAACTCTTCAAGATGGTGGAGACAAATTTGACACCTAGCATAAGCTATCATCCACAAATTGATGGCCAAATAGAGAGGCTGAATCAATGGTTGGAAGGATACTTGAGGAACTATGTTAATGGGTAGAAAAAAGAAAGGATAAAATGGTTGCATTTGGGTGAGTTTTGTTACAATACTACTTTTCATATGTCCTTTGGAATGCCTCTTTTCAAAGCACTTTATGGTTATGATGCATCCACTTTTATTGACCACATTTTTTGGAGATAATAGAGCTCCAAAGGCTGAGGATTGGATTGAAGAAAGTCAAAAAAATTTGAAGGTTTTGAAAAATAACTTGTAGGTTTCCCAAAATCAACAAAAACAATATGCAGACCAACATAGAGTGGAGAGGCACTTCCAAGTGGATGATTTGGTATATTTAAGGTTTCATCCCTACAAACAAACCACCATAAAGGGTAAAGGTCCCTACAAAGTGATTCTAAAGGTTGGAGAAATGTCTTGTGAATTGGATCTTCCCATATGAAGTAAGATTCATAATGTATTTCATGTTTCATGTCTAAAGAGAATATTTCATTTTCAGATACTTTACCTCCTTTGGAAGATGAAGGAAAACTTGTTCTCATTCCGGAAAATTTATTGAAAATAAGGGAAAGAACGTTAAGGAGTAGAACAATAAAAGAATACTTGGTACAATGGAAGGATTTTCCTAGTGAGGAAGCCACTTGGGAAGAGGAACAATTTTCATAGCATCCAAAATTGGCATTTCTTGAGGACAAACAATATTGGGTGGGAAGGATTTTCATGTACCCATCCCAAAGAGACTACTAGTTAGCAATGTTTCACCCACCTACTAGTTCTCTAGGTTGGGGACGAGGCATTAAATATTGCAATAAGGGAGCTATGGGACCCGAGAGAACCTTAGTTTTCCATTTACACATTAAATTGGGTCATACAAATAATAAATATGGAGAAAATAAAGTTCCATTGCTTCATGAGGACATTTGTGTTAGGATTATTAATCCTCCCTTCTCCAATTTGGTCATATGTCTAAATCGAGAGTCCATCCAGTCTAGTTTTAGTCACTAGCACCATTGGGTGCCACTTGGCCTAATTGGGGCACATGTTCCAGCTACTAAAATGTGGGGAACACTAATTGAGGCCTACTGCCACTGATTGCACTTGCATGCATCATTTTAGGGGCCTCCTAGATCAATCCCTACAATTTAGGGAGTGTCGATACCAACCCAGGTCAGTTGAGTTGAGTTGGTGACTAGTCAAGCTCAGCTAGGAGTCGGTTACATTCAGTTCTAGTCCTCTACATTCAGTTAGCACTAGGTTTGCATGGGTGAATGCAGTAGAGGCACATTCATCACCTACCACAGTCAGTTAAGCTTAGTTAACACTAAATTAGACACTTTATTTGTGATTTAGAACTTCGATGAACTCCTATAATGATTTAGACAAGTTCAGTTAACAATTCAGTCCTCCAATAATGACTTAGACAAGGTCAGTTAACCATTCAATCAAGTAGAGTCTAATCAATTCGAATTTCCTCACATGGATTCGAATTTCTTGTGGCTATTTATCTATTGCACTTCATTGTAATTATTATCTAATTACTTTTGATTAATGAAATCATTCACAGTTGGAAGCCATTTTTGCATTGTTTCATTCTTCAATTACTGAGTAAATTGTGTGATCTACTCTTGTGAGTTGTGTGTTGATCCATAGATCTATGTGCTCAATTTAATATGGTATCAGAACATCGACAGGACAAGGCACTTCTCCTACTATAGATCCATACTTGGATCATTTTTTTTGAGCAAAATTGCTCCTTCCAGTACTGCACCAAAAGCAGAGAATTTACGACTTAATATCCCAAGTTAAGGAATTGTTGATCAAGCTTGCTTAATCAACTATGCTCGATGTGAAGGAATTTCCAAAAGTTCAGACTGTCGACCTTATTTTGTCAGTTTGATTGTGTGATTTACCAGTTTATCATTCCTCTTCACTGCTGTAATGTCCCCAAAAATTGAAAATAAAAAAATATATATATTTATAGGCTAGTAAAAACTACCTAAACATAACATTATTAAACTTACGGAATATAACGTACACTAGTTGTACCACTGCTTGGTCGTAAGCTATTCTTACATTCTATTATCATTCTTTCAGTTATACTTATTGCTGTGTTTTAATTGAGATGTCATAATGCTGATTACTACTCCAATTCTTATAATTATACATTGTCATGCATGTGTCATTAATTGACTATATGCTTCGTTCATTCTACGTAGTCTTACTTGTTATTTACAAAGTCCTAAATTAACTCTATTTGTGGAAACAAAGTGGGCGGAGTGGTGGGACTTGTTCTCCCATGATGTTCTGAGAGGTAAATTGTTCACTTGACTAGCAAGCTTACTTAGTTATTCGAACTAAGGCACCTCTTCTATTTACGTATGCAGATTATACTTAACGACGGAAAATTGCTTCTAAGTAGTGCTAAAGGTGTTGATCGTTAATGCACCTATTGTTCGTTACTATGCCTCATCAAAAACCCAGATTGCTATCAAGGTAATTACGACCTTCATTAATTATTTAACCTAGATTAATTATCTATGTGCTACTTATAATTCATTAGGTATTTATGTTCCATCTTTTAAATCTTAGTATATTTACATTCTATGTTTATTTTATTAAAAACATTAACATAACCTTTGTTTTTATTTGCAGGTTATAAACTTGGGCTTAAAAACCAGACCTTGATTTTATAAAGGTCAATTATTACCATGGCATATTTCATATGCCATGGTTCTTAATCTTGAAACTTAGGGCATAAGTTAAATCAAGGTTCAAGGAATTAAGCCAATTTCGAAACACTCAATGACTTCTTCACAAAATTCAAGAATCTAGTGTTCCAATTGAAGTTGTACAAGGTTGAGAAGGAGGATGATCAACTCATCCTTGCCATCCTCTCCAAGATTGGTGCATACTATTTAGTCTTTGTATCAACATTTCATTCTGTGAAGCTCTCTACTCCAAACTGGAAGATGCCTACTCTTAAATCTTTCATTGAATCTCTCACTCAAGAGCATGACAAGTAGATCCAAATGGGGATCATTCGATCTTCCAGAGATCAAACACTTGTTGTAGGAGGACCTAACGTAGTGAATGATAAAGGGAAGCAAAAGGATGAGTCTCCTGTAGAGAAAGAGCAGTGAAAAGAGCCTTCAGGTTCGAAGAGAAGCAAGAAGAATGGAAAAGGAAAGACACTATGTTTTTACTGTGGAAGGGGATTTTATCTAGAAAGCACCTGTATGAGAAGAAAAATAGATGAGATGGCTCTTCTTCTGAAGAAGCATAATATTACTGTACCTGCTAGCACAAGGAAGGCTGACCATAAGGAAGAAACTAAATAATTTGAAGAGATGTGCCATGCACTAAAGCCTCTATCTGCTCCACAGCACATGCCTTCCTCATTGATTATGGAGCTTCTAATCATATGGTTACATCCAGAGAATCATTCTCTTCCTTGCAGTCTTTTGATGGTCCTAGTATTCAGATGGGAAATAGCAATAAAGTTCAAGCCAAATGGAAGGGCTCTATCAAGCTTGAACATGGAAAGTTCAAAGATGTGCTTTATGTTCCCTCCCTAGCTACAAACATGTTATCTATATACCAGATGACTCATATTGGCTCTCCAAAGCAAGTCATATTTGAAACTGGCTCAGTGGAGATCACAGATATCTATACTAGGAACATCATAGAGAAGGGTGTTGCAAATCATGCCTCCAAGGCATATGAGTTCTCACACTTCATGCCATTTTTAGAACCAGTGCACTCTCAGCAACCACTTGCCATGAAAGGTAAAAACATTTCATCTACATGTTTTGTAGTTTCCACTAGTATTGCAAATCCAGCTGTATCAGTTTATGAGATTCAGATTCAGGGTGATTCAGATCTAGATCCAGTCCCTCCTTCCAAATTGGAAGCTAGGAAGATGATTGGAAATCCACCTAACACTCATAAGGGAATGACCCTTGTGCTATTTCATGCAATATTACCTCCTTCAGAGAGATGAAATAGACTCGCTATAATATGTTGCATGGAAATGGATCAGTCTCACTACATTCATAATAATAGAGCTGATCATACACCTCTTCATCCAGCAAGAGACAAAGGTTACATTCCTCCTTCCCTCCATCATCATTTTGGGAGAAGATGGAGAATTCTACATGCCAGGCCCCATGATACCTATGCACATAACATCATGCATGTTGCTTCGCTACATCACAGAAATTGCAGCAACACATTTTCAAGTTTTTCAAACTTGAATCCTAATTCTATCTACTTAGTTAGAGGGGGGGGGGGATTTTTTCCCATGTGGTTTTTTCCCCAACTCCTTGTATTGAGCAGTTAATTTACTTTACTTGATGTAATGGGTGATCTATGTTCTTAGTTACCAGGTCCCATAGATTGACCAAGTTAGCATTCAGGGGGGGTGTTAGGATTATTAATCCTCCCTTTTCCAATTTTGTCATATGTCTAAATCAGGAGTCATGTCTAAATCGGGAGTCCATCCAATCTATTTTTAGTCACTAGCACCATTGGGTGCCACTAAGCCTAATTGGGGCACATGTTCCAGTTACTAAAGTGTGGGAGCACTAATTGAGGCCTACTTCCACTGATTGCACTTGCATGCATCAGTTTAGGATCCTCCTAGATCAATCCCTACAATTTAGGAGCCATTGGGAGTGTCGATACCAACCCAGGTCAGTTGAGTTGAGTTGGGGACTAGTCAAGCTCAGTTAGGATTCAGTTACATTCAGTTCTAGTCCTCTAGATTAGTTAGCGCTAGGTTTGTGTGGCTGCATACAGGAAAGGCGCATTCCTCACCTACCACAATCAGTTAATCTTAGTTAACACTAAATTAGACACTTGAGTTGTGATTTAGAACTCCGATAATGATTTAGAAAAGGTCAGTTAAAACCATTCAGTCCTCTGATAATGATTTATACAAGGTCAGTTAACCATTCAGTCAAGTAGAGTCTAATCAATTTGAATTTCCTCACATGGATTCGAATTGCTTGTGGCTATTTAGCCATTCTACTTTATTGTAATTATTATCTAATTACTTTTTATTAATGAAAGCATTCACAGTTGCAAGCCATTTTTGCACTGTTTCATTCTTCAATTACTGAGTAAATTGTGTGATCTATTCTTGTGAGTTGTTTGTTGATCCATAGATCTATGTGCTCAATTTAATAATTTGGAGGTTCATGGAGACCTTGGGTGGCTAGATTATTCCTTACACATGTCATGACTTAACCCCAAATTCAAAATTATGAGTAATGAAACATTCTTGGAAGGTGAATAGGTGTCAAGTAAAATATCATGAGCCCAACGATTTGAATATGTGAAGAGGAATAACTCCTCATGGAAGAGGAAGAGGCTAGGAAGAAACTATGTGCCACTTGGAGAGACATTCCTTGTGTTTTATGACAACAATGATGGAAGATTCTATGACAAATCATACCAAATTGCAAACCTATTAAAATATGACATTTTAGGGACAAAAATAGCCTCCAATAGGGCACACTTGTGGTTTGGTGGAAGAAATTTGAATTCAGAGGAAGATGAAGGGTTGAGGAGAAGGACAAGTGTCATGGAGGTTACTAAACATCAAGGACTAGTTGGAGGAAGCCTATAGGAGTGAATTCGAACTTGAAGGACCTTAATATGGTTATAAAAATATTTCATGATGAATGAGAATGGATCTTGATCATTTGAGAATTTTCGTTTGGCATTTTGGAAAGCACTAGATTGTGCATTGAACAGTGAGTGCTCAGTTGCCCTACTAGTGAGACAATTCCAAGAGAGTTAGATTCTCATCCAAGTTGGGTGTTGGAGAGGCCACAATGAAATATAATTTGGTTCTTAATGTAGTTTTTTTATTTCATATAGGAGGCTTCTACTGTTCATGACCCATCTCTCCTCCCATTCTCTCAACCCCTACTTCAATATTTCTGTATTTCTCTATGATGGTGCACTTGTGTGAATGGCGGTTGCTCCTTTTTTAGTCTAGTTGATGCCCAAGAATGGTTGAATGGTTTATGGCTCTATAATATGTCTCACATCCTCTATGTAAGTCGAAATAAGTATAAAATCATATGCAAATGTCCACATTTCCAAGCTATGATGTCACTACTTTCCATGTGTTGGTTTCCCATTTCAATGGATTTGTATATCTGATTTGTGTTGCAACTTGGCTCTGATGTTATATGATTTTGGTGAGATATTTATATGATTTTAATGGTATACATTCCGTATTCTCTATTCTGAACCATTACATATACAATTTATGAGTCAAAGTTAAGCTATTACATGTCATTTCCTTTAAGAAAAGATCACTGAATTTGTGCATTCGAATATGAATCTTTACATATCTGTTACAAAACTCATAAACACAAAAAATAATAGTAAATGAATTCTAATATCAGCCCCAATAATTTTTTTGACCATTTGGGAGGGTCGCATAGGAGTTGGAGATCCATTTCTGCTCACACCCTAGGGGGAATTGCACCACAAATTACTAGTACGTTTACAATTTTTCCAATGTCCCTAAATCGAGTTGCATGGTAACCCTTTATAAATTGACCAAAGAGTCCATTGAGTAGTCCCAAGACTCACCATAATAGGCCCTACCAAATTTGAGACCCTCTTGTGCCATTCGAAGCCCCTAGAGTCAATACTAGTCGAGACCAATTTTCCCCAAATTTTGCCTTTGTTTGGAATTTTGGAATTGGGTCATTATAAATTCACACTAGGAATTGAAACTAATAGGTATCCTATGTGGATAGGATGCATAAATTGTACTAAATGTACATATAAATTATACTCATGAATGTGTCTCTTTTAATGTTGTTTTTGTTATGTACCTACATCATCTTTTAGAAATTTTCCAATCTCCTTGAATTCCTGTAAGTTTAGGGGAGATTGAGATCCAATGTGTAATATAAAATTATTTGTATGATTGTAGTTATATTAGCTTATTATTAAATGTCTAGACACTATCACTCAACTTAGAGAACCATCACTTGTTCTTATCATTGACTTGAACATGGGTTTTCAAAAATGGAGTAAAAGAAACATATTTACTCCAAGCTAATCCCATTTAGCTTTGGATACATCCTAGGAAATTGAGATTCACTAACTACCATAATGTTGACAGAATAACAATTAAATAATTTAAGTTCAGAATTAGTGGCACAAAATACCACTGATATCTCTACAAAACCATTTAGCCAATGCCCAACCAACTCGCATGCCCAACTTCCACTCATGTGATCCCAAGGAAAATAAGGCTTCCCGTCATTTCAATGAATGATGGATTCCCTCTTGTATTTGAAAGTTATTGAATTAAATTCAATAATAGAGTCAAACCAATTTATGAAAAGGTAGCATTGGCCATATTTCAAGAAATTAATATTGATCAATTACTTCTAGATAAAATACCATCGATAGCCCATCATTGGGATCTTAATCATTTATTTATAGCTATATAGGGCACATTCATTCTCTTGAGGTATATTTCCTTGATTTTAGGAAAGCTCAACTACATTTAGAGTTGTGGATAAATCATGGGTGTTTACTAGATGATTTAGGGACTCAAGTTCCTTGCATGTCTTTTATAACATACCAGCACATATGTTGAGACTTTTTAGGGTTAATCCAGACAAGCATGATCTTATCATAAGTTTTTCCTTGCATTTAGTTGTCTAAGTCCACTTAGGTCCACTTAGGTTGCATATTAGGATGTTAAATCATCTTTTACAATTTAGGGTTCTTCGTCATAACCTCTTTCCATGCTCCAACCTACCACCTAAAATTTCATAAACAACTCAAACTGTTGATTGTAATACCACTTCTCCTTTTTCAAGATCAACTAAAACATACCATACCTGCAGTAAGATTTAGATCATAATCA
Organism: Pseudotsuga menziesii; assembly: GCA_001517045.1. NCBI lineage: Eukaryota > Viridiplantae > Streptophyta > Pinopsida > Pinales > Pinaceae > Pseudotsuga > Pseudotsuga menziesii. Next base: position 103,445 of record LPNX010176241.1, on the reverse strand, counting down.
TTACTACTTCCCTAAATCCAAACAAACTTCAGTTCGTATCAGTTGCAATTCTCGAACTTCTCCTCTTCACCCAGTTTCGCATCAAAATGCATCCCCCTCGGGATATTCTCGAGTACTTAATTTATACTAACGTAATTTAAATTAAGCTTCCCCTTCATATTATTTAATTATCTTTTTCATTATTATTATTTAAAGTGGAAATAACAATCCTTCCAACGGTTTTGACCCAAACCAACCAACATTTATAAATAAAGACATTTGGTCCACACATGGGGGCAATAAGTTTGATAAACTGGGTAACATCTCCAACAACTTAACCAATCAACCCAATTGATAGCCATGGCCATTAGTGGAAATATGTAAGCATGCGACTTCACTGGCATGGATCTTCTTCAACAAAGAAAACTGTAGGTGGAAATCCTTTGACTGTTGTGGGCATCCTCCTAATTGTTGTGGGAATTTCCTTCATCTATTTAACCTTGTTTGATCATCTATTCACCTCAGCAATCATTCTTTACACATAAGTGGGAATTTCCCTATGTGTGTGGCAAGAATCCTTTCATGTTATTGTGTTGGCGGGCATATCAAACAATGGTCGACATTTCTGTATCATGGCATGCATTTCCTCCATTGTGGCAAGAAATCTTGAAACCATGGTGGGCATTCTTAGCCTTAAACTTACCTAGTGGGAATTTCTTCAAGCATGGCAACCATTTTTCAGATATGTGGCAATAATTTTCAACACTAAGGCGTGCATTTTTCAAATCCATCTGTAAAATTGTCCAAAATTTCCTAGAAGACCTATTTGGTAGACCCAGAACTCGCACGTGTGGACACTAGGTGGCAGATGGAGGGAATGGAAGATAGAAAACATGGAAAGGAATATAATCATCCCTTCAAATGAATTTTAGAAAAAAAAAAATACACCCTATCGTGTAATTTAATATACCCTTCGAGACCACAATTTCAACAATTGACAATTTTGTCAAACCCTTGATCAACACAAGTGGATTTTCAATTACACCAAAACCTTAAACCAAATATGTCAAAACATGGGGGACCTTTACTTGAGCACAACATAACTTGTTTTGTTTCCAGTTTCCTCTTCCTCTAACCTAAGAATGCATTTTTGGCATATAGGAAAAAAATGCCCCAACAAGAAACACTCGCGAGCTTCCAACCAAAGTATTGTCACACTGCCCCAACCAAGTAGCGTTAAGAGCTTCCAAAAGTTCTCTCGACTATCTCGCAACCAACTCCCGACTCCGCCGATGAGCTTCTTAATTGGTGACCCGAGATTCACTAAACTCTATAAAAGAGTGAAACTTCCACAAATGTTTCTCTGATACCAGTTATCATGGGCTTATCTTGCACCCACTTTTTCAATGGTCGACCAAGCCATGCAACACTACCCGAAATCCTCCCTAGGTTGCGACCAATTTGGGCGCTCTCCGATAGACTACACCTTCCATGGAATTAACTCTAACTTAGTTAAAATTCCTTATGTTACCTTCCTTCTCTTACTTATCCAATTATTTAACTTAGTTAGGAATCCTATGAAATAGTAACAATCAACATATAAAAAAGAGACAAGTTGAATATGTGGGAGCAACTCAAACCGATCATGATTTACTTTTTATACTTCAAAAAAATTCAAGATTACAACATTACATAAAAGTAGGAGATGCCCAACTAGAAAACTCACCCACATAGGTTCCCAATCGACTGCCTCAAGAAACCCTAAGAATTTACAACCAAATTTCTTGCCAAGCTTCCTTCTGAGTTATTGCGTCTTCACCACAAGTTTGTTACATCTGCCTTGCTTCTAACCCAAATCTCTCTATCGTTGCCTTGGGAAACCTCCAAGTTGAGCTCTCCTTTGATGTGGACCTTGCCAAGGTCCTACCCAAGTGCACCCAAAATTTTCCCAAGTCCTAGCCTGGACAAGTTGTTTGGGTGTGCCAAGTGTCAGATCCTTGGGAATCTCTTTCCTTTCTCCTTGCAAGCTTCTTTGTTTCCCTTTGCTTTGGTCTTTCATCGCACATATATACAATTAGCCATTCGACGGGTGTGACCCTTGCATGGTCACATGCCTTACTTAGCACCCACCTCAACTCCCTTTGATGAGTTTATCGACACTTTCACCCGAACATGCATGTGTCCAACTCCAATGTTGGGGCTTACATGTTGGCACATGACTTCCAAAGCATACCATCCAACTGGTCTCTTCGACACGCCATTCATTGAGCATCCAACCCACACATCTGTGCCAAGCTCCCAGTCCCGATGCTCACCAATGTCATTATGAGGGGCTTTTGGAAAGGGTGGCGAAATTCCCAAGGCACAATGTAATTACAATAAGGCCTTTAGATCTATTACAATAATAAATTAATAAGTTAAATATATAAGATCTATAGAATAAAATATATGCATAATTTGACATGAACATTTAAAATACACACAAGATGATCACCATGTGCATAACACAAAAATAAAATATATTAAAATACACACATAAGATGATCACCATGTGCATAACACAAAAATAAAATATATGCATAATTTGACATGAACATTTAAAATACACACATAAGATGATCACCATGTGCATAACACAAAAATAATCCTCTAACCTGCTCACCAATAAACATCAAACCACTCTTTTTGTTAGCCTACTTTGTGTGAATTGTATTTTAAAACTAGAGATTCACACTATGGAGGGTTTACATTGGGATACATATTATGAGTGAAATGCTTTGCAATGGATAAGAGAAGTGTGGAAATTCTATGCATCACACATAGATTGTACAACCATGGAAGAACAAGGAAATGATGGTTATATTGTGCAACCATGGAAAAACAAGGAAATTAGTGGGGTTGATCATTAGAAAGAGAGAATTTAATGACGCCTTGGTTGACTAATGACTCTCTCTCTCTCTCTCTCTCTCCTATTAAAAATGCATCTTCTCACTAAGTCCTAAACCCCATAAACCCATCTTGGTTGGGACATATTTCCAAAGAAACCCAGACCAGACATGTAGACCGGACCTCTCAGGGAGAAGGGACTCTAGTTAGGTTCCCACGTTCCAGGAAGGAAGTTCGTGAGTGAGTGAGGTTAGTCAGTAAGGGCGGTCATTCCCAAGACCCACAAGAGCCCCAAGCCCAGTCGTTTTTTGTTGGGACTTCCAAAACCTTCTAATTACATTGATATAAGGAGTCGCTCTCTCTCCTATTAAAAATGCATCTTCTCACTAAGTCCTAAACCCCATAAACCCAAGTAAAATCGGAGAATGTAGTTGAATGTTCCTGCTTTTTAGCACCACTAATTACTCTACCTACACCACCACCTCAATCCCCCTTAATGATCCAATCTGCATATGAAAAGAAAGAAGCCATCCAACCCCAAAAACAACCCCACTCCAAACTCCAACTCATCTAACATCGTCATAAACAATAAATAACTAACAATAAAGCATACATTCTATTTTCTATTAAAAATGCATCTTCTAATTGAATCCTCAAACTCCAACTCATCTAACATCCTCATAACAATAACTAACTAACAATAAAGCATACATTATATTTTCTATTAAAAATGCATCTTCTAATTGAATCCTAAACCCCATAGACCCAAATAAAATTATCAATCAAGATTCAAATATCAAATATCATTTAAAATGCATCTTCTAATTGAATCCTAAACGCCATAGACCCAAATAAAATTATCAATCAAGATTCAAATATCAAATATCATTAGATATTTTCATAATAATAACAATAAACATTTTCATAATATTAATAATTAAAAAAATGCACCTTCTCATTGACTTCTAAACCCCCGTATTCTCATTGACTTCTAAACCCCATAAACCCAGGTAAAAAAATAATCACTGAAGATTCAAATATCATTCGACATTTTAATAATAATAATAAAGCACTACCTACTGTAATCAACTTTGTTTATATAATCCTTCTTATAAGAAGTTTGCAACATTTGGAACGTATTGTATTAAAACACCCACATTGTACAATAGTCGCAGGCAAATGCACAATAGAATAGTCAGAAATTACCAAGACAAATGCACAATAGAATAGTCAGAAATTACCAAAACCAATTACAGCACCTATCAGCTTCAGTTCCAAATCCATCCCTCAAATTTGGTTTCTAAGTACTTGGCTTCACAGTAAATCAGCTTCAGTTCCAAATCCATCCCTCAAATTTGGCTTCACGGTATTTGGCTTCACAGTAGGAAGCGATACAAATCACAACAGAACCGTATCAGTGAGATTCAGAAGTATCTCCTTTATCTTCAATTTCCTGATTTATTTCGATCTGCTTGCCTTCCTTCCTTTCCAATTCGCTGTAGATTGTGCTTTTAATCTTCTCAACAGGCACAACAGGGAGGCAGGCCGCCACTCGGTACTCCGCATCAGACAAATACTGAACCCCGTAATTATACTTCTCAACAATATAAGCACTGGGCAGAATAAGCGCCTCTACAAGCTGGGGAACAAAAGGAAACCGACTAAGCTTGAACCAAGCCACCAGGCACCATTTCTCTGCAACAGGTTCATACTTGTTATACAAGTTTTTGGCCGAGGGTTCGGATTTGGAATACAAAGTCTTTACCATTTCCTTGGTCTTTTCCAGTACTCCAACTTGTCGAACATCGGTTACGACGGACCTGGCAACTTCTCGTGCCCTTTTTGCTGCGCCATAAATTTCACACGTCCGTGATTTAAGTGTTTGGGGCACACAACTGTCAAGCTTATCGATCACATTACCCACCTGTGAAAAAACCAAAAAAGAAAATGAGAGACCGCCCCGATTGAATAACAGAACCCAAATGAAACCCTAGTTATCTTAAACTGGCTAAGTTAATGACAATGAACCCAAATGAAACCCTAGTTTTCTTAAACCGGCTAAGTTCTTGATTTCTTTGCTTTTGGTAAATTTAAGGACAAAGAAACCAAAATGGGGTTTCATAATGGGAAGGTGAAGGCGGTCGGCTTACCTTTTTATCTGCGAATTGCAGAATCTCGAAAGGCTTTCCCTCGACATTCTGGTAGACGGGCATGACAAAAAGTTTAACAGCTCCCTCCATGTCATAAACTCCTTGTTTTAGAGGCCCCGAATTCTCTCTGGCATACCCGTAGATTCTAGAAAGACAAGCCGTGGCCTTCTGAGCGGCAACCTGGAAAAATCCCAAGTATCTGAGCCTTTCTTCCCCTTCATTCTGCACGGCCAAAAGATCCGTCAGTTATCACATTGAATAAAACCTGCATGTTACTGTATTCAATTGAAAAATGCATGTAAAATATTTGCAAAAGGAAATTGCTAAGCTTCACAAAACCTGGCGATTCGAATGAGACGACATGGCTGGATCACGAAAGAGATTAATCTGGAAGAAATCTTTCCTTTGGTTGGTGGCCGCGAAAAAGATGAATCCGGTAAGGCGACTGGCGAGTAATCAAGATCCCCGCTACGAAAAAGATGAATCCGGTAAGGCCACTGGCGAGTAATCAAGATCCCCGCTGCGAAAGAGATAAATCCGGTAGGATTCTTTGTAAGGCGAGTAATCAAGATCTTCGCCACTACAGTGTAATATTCTGCGATGACAGCAGTTGACGAGTGCAACAAGGGTATATACACACGTATATATAGACGGAAAAGGAAAGTTGGAGGTGGCCGTGAGAAGAAGGCACCTCGCCTTAACCGTGTACATATCTGACAAGTGTAATATGACAGCCCATCGATCTCCGCTAATCTTGGCCGACATCACATGTTATTTCTTTGAATATTCATTCGGGGGCCATGGACTCATCGCAAACCGCTGGATTTTTTAAAAAGAATAGAACCAACAAAGTGGGTCCCTAGAATGTCTAAACAACTATATATAAAACTAAAAAACAAGATGTTATATGTAGATTCTAATAAAAAAATATGTAAAAGATATGTTATTCCTTAATATAAAGCAATTATGAGCTTTTTTGCATGCTCGATGTGTTTTGATTTGTAATCGTGAGGAGCAAATACAAAGTTAGAAAGGTCCTGGGTCAATCTCAACAAGACCTTCTTTGTTATTTACCCACATGTGCCATAGACATGGAACTACTTGGAGTCCATCCTTCGACAGTTGGTCAGCCATCTGGTTCTACTCTTTATAAATGTAACATAAATAAATATGGTGTAAAGTGGCAACAATGGTGATTAGCTCTTGATATGATAAAGGGGCTTGAGTTGAGTGTTCCTAAGGTCTCTTTTGAGCTTCAACGAATCAATCACTAATCAAGAGTCCTCCATGATTTGTACTTGTATATACCTTGGACGATAACATGATGTAGCAAAAATATTAAGGGCCATCATCTCAACTCAATTATTTGTCATGGGCCCAACACTAGCAACATACTTTATCCAATGGTCCAACAAAATGTATAGAATCCCACCTTCCCACACAATCTATGGGGTCCCTTGGGAAACACCATCGAAATATGCCCACAAATCGGTTAAGTCAATGACTTATGGATGTATGTGCCTTTGAGCATCCTCATCTACTGCCTATGGAAAATGTGAACGAATTGAAAGGCCTATAGTGGCACATTTGAATGGAGATGGTTCCAGATTCTCACAAAATGAAGCATTTCTAGATAGCCAAATCTTAAGATTTCAATGGTTATAGAATATCTAAGAACATTTAACATCATAACATCATAACCATGTACAAAAGGATCATTAAAAGAAAGACAAGCACTACCACACAAAAGAACACGGAGATTTATCATGGGAAACCCTCATGGGGGAGAAAACCCAACAAAACTTCCTCGATATAGTCTTCAACCAAGTACAGTGTAAGACCCAAAGAGTAAGACTTATAAGACCCCAATAATAATACTGGATTGCTCCCTCTCTCCCAAATGGACTACTACTTCTCTCTCTAGCGCAACTGCTTGAGTGTTCTGCTTGTCCAAATGAGGGAGGTTCCTCTCCTATTTATACTCATCAGCTGAGAGGCCTAATAACCCAAAGGGGTCGACTTCTCCTTGCTGCAAGGGCCAACTTTCCTTCGAAGACTCAAAAATACATTCTAATAATACTTTCGTGGGTACTACTCACCCGACTTACAACAAAGGTTCTACCTCAAGACTTTACATGACCAATTACATCAATGACATCCCTAATCAGAGAAACAACATCTCTAGAAGGGGTAATAACGATAATAATACAAAATAGAATATCTTCCGTAGTTACATTTCTTTAACACTCTCCCTCTTAACAAGGAAGGTATTCTATAACATAGCAATGCATCTGTACAACTTACTGGTAAGTCTAGATACATCATAGGAAGTTTTCACAACTATATCAACATTATCATTATTCATAGAATATCACCATCATGGAGCATCACATCTCGATCATCATGTCACGAACACATTCGCAAGAGCATCATATCTCGACACGTCATAACAAACATCACATCTCGTCGCATCATCATAAGCATCACATCTCATCACATCTTGTCACATCGTCATGAGCATCACATATCATCGCATCATCATGGGTATAACATCTTGTCGTATCATCATGAGTATCACATATCATCTCATCGCATCTCATCGCATCATCACAAGTATCACATGTCTCATCACATCATCAAGAGTATCACATATTGTCGCATCATCACAAGTATCACATCTCATTGCATCATTAGAAGTATCACATCTCGTCGCATCACATCTCATCGGAGGTATCCTTATCGTGAACATCGCCTACAGTAAACACAACATCGCAAATTAATGTGAAATCACCCACAACATTAAAAGATGTTGGATCATATACAAATGAATGCAGGACCACAACGTCTGCAAATGAATGCTAGACCATAATGTTTGCAAATGAATTCCATACCACAACATCAACAAATGAATGTCATACCACAACGTCTGCAAATGAATTCTAGACCACAACGTCTACAAATGAATGTCAGACCACAACGTCCGCAAATTAATGCAGGACCACATCTCATTGGGATCTTCCTATTTGAATATACAACCAACCTTCCTGGGATATTCCTTGTGGGTATTCTGCCAACCATGTTGGGATCTACCCTTAGTGATATGACCAGTTATACTAGGATCCACCCTCGATGATGTCACTAACCATATTGGGATCTACCCACGAAGATACGACCAAGATCTCTATACATTGGCCAAACCACTGAGGCTCATTATTCTTTTCATGTACATACACAACTTGTTCCTTAATAGGAACATACTGGAGCTTCATGAATCCTCTTTGCACCATATCTCAGACTTTATAAAGCACCGGGTTCTCTGCAACTCTGGTTGTCACAATAAATATCAGTTGCATCTGACTCAACATCAAACAATCCTGCCAATAGTTTGCAAAGCCATATTGTTTTGCTACATGTTGAACACGCTACAATGTACTCAACCTCGACTATATTGAGGGCAACATTGGTTTTCTTTTTGCTAAGCCATGAGATCATACCTGATCCCAAAATGAAAGATCATCATGAGGTGCTCTTTCTAGCACTTCCTCTTTGCATCTACAATGAGTTTGTCCTCTCCTTTCAAGTCATCGACATATACCAATCTTATGCATTCAACCTTAAAGTAAAGGTTGGAACCCACTTTACTCTTGGTAAACCCTTAGTCCATTAGGAATTTGTCCATCATGTCATACCATGAAGAAATCAGATATCTTCTACAGTCACTCCCTCTACAGCGAAGCATCATCCTCCCTCTACACTTTGTACTCTATGTATCGAAACATTATGTACTGGAGTGACAAGTACCATCCTATGCTACTGATCTTCTATGTATCCATCTTAGGTCACTGGATACCAAGATCCTCTATCTTCAAACTTTGTTGAAAAAATCCTCTTGCACCCATCTGTGAGCTTGTTGTCCTCTATAGGCTTCCATCTTCAACCTTGTAGCAAACCTTAAGATCTTCATCACTCTAGGTGATCTTCAAGCTCCTCATATAAATGGATGTGCTTATCCATGGGTGCCCTCTGAGATCATACAAATGCTTTTGTGCACATGTGGGTCTCTGCGCGATATACACTTGTACTTCACTTGAGAGGTGTGTGAGGTCAATGGAGTATGTCATGCCATAGTCTACTCCCTTTTTATGAAATAAAACACACACCTTGCTTTGTATCCTTCAATGCTGCCATCTAGTGCATACTTGATCTTGTAGATCCACATGGAAGACAGTATGAACTTTCCTTCAGGTCTCGGACCCACATCCTAGACATCATTCCCCATGATTAACTGGTATTCTTTGATCATAGTCTTCTCCCTTTCCTCCTTGGGTACTTCTTCATACTTGGAAGGATCTGCATCAATGATGTCACTCAACAGTGCCACATAACTAGAGTGTATCCAAGGCCTCTTACTTTCGTTGGAAGTATCGTCATACTTTTCTTCATCTTGAATTATATCTCATGTCCAAGATGGCCTTCATCTCTCGAGGTGGATCTACCACTTTCTTTAGGTCATATCATTATTCTTATATTCTTTTGAAGGTATTTCTTCCACCATGGTGTCTTTGACCATGAGAGCTTCAAGTTCATCTTCATGTATGTTTATTGGAGTGAATATTCTAACTTGAATTGTGATCACTTGTTCTTCGAAACAATTCTCATCCTTCTTTTATTATAGGTGATTGTACGTGATCTTTCCTACAAGTCAAATACATCAGTTGTATGGTTAGAAAAATTTCATAAGCTTCAAGACATATTCATAATGACAATTTTTTATGCATAAATATATAACCATGCAAATATTTTAGCCAATACAAGATTCATCCATATCCCGTTTACACACAGAAACTTTCTAGATTCCTTCTATTATCACATATATAGTAGCCAGGCTACCATATTCTATTTTTCAGACACGGTACATTTTTCAGCCATATCTCTTACATATGAGATGCTAAGATGAGCAGTTTTGATGGATCATTATTGTATTAGTGGACTATTGTACTCTCCCATGTCAGGACTGAGTCTCAGGACACTCATATTTGAGGACCGATGTAGCCATTTATGTCATTACAGAGCAGTCATTGATGCCCAGTTTTATGTCAGTTCTTTCTCATTGGATAGATGGTGTCTTAGATGGATTATATTGCATGGTTATGACTCAGTATTTTAGATTGTGTTATGGTTATTATTGCTCTTATACTGATTTTTGTGACATGTATTAACTTGTGGTATCATGATCTCGAGGTCATAATTATATGGACTTGGTTATATCTTGTACTATGTATTGATGTCCTTACCTAGACTTGGAAGTTCTTGATCTATACTCATTGGTTTTACCCTCCTTAGGGAGAATAGAGGTAGTCATTCCCACCATCGTTTTGGCTTGCTAGTGTTGGCTCCATCATTCATTGTCTTCACCCATCCATTACTTTCCATTTTTGTTTTCAACCCAACTGCCTTCTCGACTTATGGCATGGAGGACCTTTTTCCCTGCTAGAACTTTTGTTGGACAAGCCTCCCTGTTTATATTGTGTCTCAGCTCTGAGTTGGTGACAAAACTTGCCTTTGGTAAGTTGGATAGTATGCCTAAATCATTCTGGTCGGTTGTCCCGATGTTTGGCACTGTGCAGAACTTCCCCTAGTCACTTGAGATATTGTTGGCTAAAACTGAAAGCTCATGTACTACCTATATTGAAAATATTGAATATGCGCCCATGAAAAATGAAAATTATAAAACTATGTTTCTTAACATATATAAAAAGGGCAAGAGCAATGAAATGCTAAAATACTCCTTGAAGAGTATAAGAAAAGGTCCAAAAAAGCAATGGTTAAAAATATGCTATATCGAAAAATTGCTGACCTTATTAAAATAAATATGTCCCGGATGAAAGCTGTGATTAGCTATGCTCTTAAGCAATGGTGAAGTCCCAAAAGGGTCATATAGTCCAAAGAGGCCATGGAATAAAAATGATGATCCTAATGAACTTGGATCAAGCTTGATGTAGACATGATGCCTAAGTTGAATAAGCACTCTCGTAACAACTCACCCATTTGTGAGGCATTGCCATTCCTTGTGTTGTTGTTTGTCTGACATTGGTTATAGTGAGTATCCCCTTTCCTTATCTAAAGTGTCATGATGTTGAGTAGGAATTCATCCTTTTCCTTGGCCTTGTCATTCCACCCTTCACCCTTCACTAGAAAATTGGCTACAGCTATGAAGTGAGTATAGCCTTGAAAGTCTAAGTCTGAGTAATAATAAATAAATCCTTATATATGTATTGGTTGATGTACCGCTAGTGAAATGAATGCTACTTGTTTTGATTGTTACTTGAATGAGTTCTAGAGCATGTCTTAACCTTTTAACACTTGCAGTGGATGGATATAGTCTGAGTTATTATGGGTGTCTGATTATTCAGTGATGGTTATATTGTTTATTGGATATGATTGATGATCAGATAGAGACCTATGACGGGTATGAGTATACACCTTAGATGTATTTGGAATCTCTGAGTCTAATGAGATAGTTTATTTCCAGTTCCGGGCACTAATAGATCTGATCAGGTTCATTCTGCCTTTCTGATGTAGTTTTTCTTCACAGATTTATATTTGTGAGCAGGGAGATGTTTCAGTTGGATCTCCTAGGGCGTTGTATGGGTATAGGGGGGTGCATCCACTTGTTTGTACCATAGAACCCCCATCCCAGAGAGCTTGGTGGGATCAGTTTGACAACGCAGGCACCCTAGAAGGCTGTTTTGGCTAGATCACATTTCCTGAGGCAAATTAAAAAATGATTAAATGGCTATTGAAGAAATCGTTTTGGGCTACTGAGGCAAGGAAATGACATGGGATGAGTCATGATGATGAGAGTGATGTCCTCCACACCTTCTCCAACAGTTGCAGCTCCTGATTATGCCCACATCTATTTTTGGGCATTTTTATATTATTTTCTGGAGTTATTTTGGGAGGCTCACGATTTCCTCAAGGAGGCACAAAAGTCAAAGAATTAAATTATTATATTATTTTACTATGCCATGGGGACACCCAGAGGGATTNCTTTCATTTATTTCTTGTTGAGTGGGTTACCTTTTTTGGGTGGGTTAGTCCACTTTGATAAATTATGGTTATATTGATCCATGTATTGTATGTTGAGCTCCTCTCAACCATTGATTAGAACATTTCATATTTTAATCTTAGCCACTCATTTTGAAAGTGGTTAGGATTCAGTTATGATTGAGGTTCTCTCGTTTCTGTTTAAAGGAGAGAGCTTCTCATTTGTAAGGGGTCTTTGGCTCTTGGATCTGAATAATAGAAAGACCTTTTTGTGGATATTTTATGGATCCACTTTGCATCTGATGTTCTCAAATGGTGATTGTATAATCTTCAGCTTCCTAGCATTGTGGAAATTTTTGTGAGATCTATATTTTTTTCTATCATTGTTTTTCCTACAGGAGGGCATTTTGGTTGGAGCGTTTTTGGCTGGGGGACCTCAACTCGCTTGGTTTTCTTCGTCTTGGATCAGGGGGTTTTCATTAGTTTCATTGTGATCTATGATTGCTTCATTTTAATTTCTTGTAGAATTTGGTTTCTTTATCTCGTATTGGAAAATCTGATATTGTTGATGTTTGCTCATGTAGGATAGGGGGCGCATTGATGGCTTGTGGCTTACATCATTTATAAAAATCATTGGGATCTTCCAGAATTGATCGGGATAGAAAATATCATCACTGTTAAAGAATTATACAAGAATTTCTAGGTAATATATAATAGGTGAGTCTCTTCTCCTCAGATCTTATTCCATTGTACCTTGCTTTACTTCAAATTTTCTGAAAAACTCCTAAGTACTAAAAACCCTAAAAAACACTAAATCTAGGAATAGTCCAATATTTGGCCAAACCATTTCTGGGTTTCATATATTTGGCCTCCCCTTCATTAAATATGCTGAAAATATGGTCAAAATCCTACTTGTTTGACCTAGATATGATTTTTAGCCAGAAAACTGCAAAACCCCCCACTGAAAATTTGACCTGCTAGGGTTTTGATTTTTTCTGAATTCTAACTTCACACATGGATAGATCAGGTCCCAGATAGTCCAAATCAACCCCAACATTGTCCAAATTCTTGGCATTTTGACCTAGATCTGAGTTTTTGACTGAAACAGCCCCAACGCCCTCACTGAAAACTGGACTTTTATGGATTTGACTTTTTTTGAAATCTGACAAGATAGGATAATAGATCAGGGCTTAAGAACTCCAAAACACCCCCAATTATGAGCTATTTCTTTTTGGTTTTCCCTAGATCTAAAAAATTGGTTTTCAACCCCCCTAGCCCCCTCATTAGATTTTGACTTTTCCAGATCTGATTTTTCTGCTGATTTTCTTATTTGGGTTTGTAGATCAGGTTACCCTAACCTCATTTATCCTTCAACACTAATTTGTTAGCCTCTAGCTGACCCTAGAACTGCATATCTACTTCTCGAAGCCCTAGTGCTAGCCCTCCATTGAGCTGGTTTTCCTGTAACCTGACTTTTCTGGGCTAACTCCTTTCTGGGTTCATAGATCAAGGTATAACCCAGGTGGGTTCACTAAAACATTGGGTTGATGCTGACTCCATTTCCCAATGCACATAAGGCACTGATCTCCTAGCTGGCGCTATCCCTAACTTGACCTCACTCCCATTCCCTTTGCCAACACTCATTGATAACTCAAGTCACCTACCTATCACTGAATCTATCTCCTTGGTACCAAACAGTCCCAACTCTATCCTTGCTTACCCTGTCACAGTTACATTTCCCAATACAGTGTTCATCTTCACCAGTTGCTAGTACCTAAACCCTAGAGCTAGGGTTTCCTTTTACCTTGCACCTTACATACCTTAAAGCCCCATTTGATCTGTTCTAATGTCTAGGACTGATCTCTCCTATCGAGAGTAGATCCGGGTCTCCCCCATTGTTTTCTTGGACTAGGATAACATAAAGTGAAGGCTGCCTTAATTGACGTGACAACCATCCATTTGGGAGTCTAGGCAGTCGTGGTTCCATCCCTTAGTTGCTTGCCCCTCTACAATCCATCTTGGATCCACCTCACACAGGAAACTACAAAGCAGGTGATAACACCTTCCATCTCTACCATAACATTATTGAGATTATGCACTAATCCCAATATGTCAACGAAGAGGTTTCATTCTAGATAAGTAACAATGGAATGTTGTATAGCACCATAGGCCACTTACCCGTCACATGCATATTAGTAGTATACTTTCCATTAATGCAAACATTATATCATGCATCATACATTTCCAAGAACATAGATATGTACACAACTAAACAATGTCATTTAAGAAACTAGATATATACTTATCTTTGTTTGTTTGGTAGACTTCTTGATTATTATGTCCTTGAAAGAATAGCTTGAGCCCTATAATTTTTCATCTGATTCTGGGAACTTGTGTACTAGTTCTAAGTGTCACTAACTACATTCCTTCTTATCCAAATACTGAGATGGATAAGAGTACGATATTTTTCTTCACAAGTAAAATTCGTATTCCTCATCACTTGAGGAATATTCCTTTTCTTCTCTGAATATTTGATTAGTTGGTTCATCATCTTCAGCGGTGTGAGCATGATGTCTTTTCTTATTTGAATTTTTTTTAAGGAGCCTCTATTTCTAGGACAATCTATGGAGTAGTGCCCCTTCTCATCACAAGTGTATCATTGAATATTGGAAGGATCTCTTCTAAATTCCTTTTGTCTTATGTTGTGATGATGTTCCTCCTTCTTTCTGTGATTTATTATGGAGTAAATTGTGAGAGTTTAAACGACAGTTGCTCCCATTTTCTCCTCTCTTGTTTTGAGCCATGATTCTTCTTGTGTGAATTCTTCCCATAGTTTGCTGAAATAGATCAGCTTTATTCGTGAACATACTCATTGAATGAAGGAATCCCATGATATTGGGAGGCCATTCAAGTTGGTCATAACAATCTTTCCTTCTTCCACATTCTCTTCGACTGCTTCAAGTTGCTCCTTGATTTGAGCAACCCTTTTGAAGTGAGATTGCATGGTCTCTGAGTTATGTACCTTCACATTCTTTAATTGGTTCCTTAATGGAATCTTCCTATTGATACTGTTTTATTGGTACAAGTTGGTCATTGTATCGAACGTCTCTTTTGGATTCTACAATGATGATACATGTGAGATCCAATGGAGGCAGAAATAATCCTCTTGGATTTGACCAAGTCCTTCTTGTGCTTTGTCCTCAACTCCCTCTGGATCTGCAGCTTCTTCTTTGACATAGTTCTCCAGCTCATGCTTCTTCAGGTATGATAATCACTCCATACTTCCATGCTCGAGAGTTCTCAGCTCCTTCAATATTTTCCTCAAGCTTGGTACTATTTTTCATCATGATAAAAATGAGAATCTCAAGTGGAAATAGAGAGGATAGAACTTACCAATGAGATTGCTTCAACTTAATGCTTGCTTGAAATATTTTCTAGAAGAATTCTTTTGGTGGACCTAGGGTTTGATAGAGAAAACATAATTTTTCAACGTAGATATCTTTCATATCTTATTGGATATAAATATGTGCCTCTTCAAGGCGAGATGAGCAACATACTCATTTTCCCAAAATTGTGGACAGAATTGCAAAATATCTGATGCCCTAGTTTTCTCCAACAGTAATGTTAGGTCAAAAAATGAAAATACAAAGAATGAGAAACTTATTCCATATAAATGTGTGCCCTCCTAGGTAGAGTTTTATAGTCCTCCTTTTTCAACTGATCATTGGAGGGAAGTACTCGGAACATGAAGCCCTTGTTTTCTCCATTTTCTTCTGCATAATTTTCCGATATTGATTCTGTTGTATCTCTAAAATTTATGCTTCTATGGGTCTTAAAATTTGTCTTGAGATAGCATGATATTTATTATTTTCAACCCCATAGGTTAGATCAGAATTGGATTCACCAAGTGGGACTTAAGCGAAGTTTCCCAAGTTGACTTGTTTGAGGATTGTTCAGCATAATGAACATGTACGGACTTCCACATGTCATTATTTCAACTTCAGGGTCTGAAATGTGGATCACATAAATTATAGTCCATTTCCTTTCAGCATCATATTTTGAAATATTATTTGGAGCTTCCTATCCCGAGATATAGAAATTATTCCTAGGTCTCATGTTTGAGACTGGATTCTGGAGGAGGTTGAAACACCGATTTGAAGGAATCATATCTCCTAAAGTATAGAGAATCCATGGCTGAAATTCATACTCAAGGTACAACATGATTTCATATTTCAAATTTAAAAATTTCATCTCTTGATCCTTCTCCAATATCGAGTTATAGCAAATGTCCCAAGATGACTAGTTTTTGTCTTCTAGGGTTTTCAAGCATGAAACCCTAATCTTTAGTAGCTTCCATTGTAGCAGTATTTTGGCGGTACAAATAATTCTTTAAGGGTGGATATGATACCATGTTAATATTTCAATGGTTATACAATATCTAAGAACATTTAACATCATAACACCATAACCATATACAAAAGGATCACTGAAAGAAAGACAAGCACATCCACACAAAAGAACACAGAGATTTATCCCAGGAAACCGTCATGGAGGAAAAAACTCAACAAAACTTCATCAATATAGAATTAAACCAACTATAGTGTAAGACCCAAAGAATAAGAATTATAATACCCCAAGAATAATACTGGACTTCCTCTCCCCCAAATGGATTGCTCCTTCTCTCTCTAGCACAACTACTTGAGTTTTCTGCTTTTCCAAATGAGGGATGTGCCTCTCCTATTTATATTGATCAGCTGAGAGGCATAATAACCCAACTAGGCCGACTTCTCCTTTCTACCAGAAGTGACTTTCCTTGGAAGACTCAAAAATACATTTTAATAATACTTTTGTGGGTACTACTAACCCGACTTACAATGGATGTTTTACCTCAAGACTTTACATGACCAATTACGTCAATGACATACCTAATCAGAGGAACAAAATCTCTGGAAGGGGTAATAATAATAATAATACAAAATAGAATATCTTCTGTAGTTACATTTATCTAACACCAAATGCCCCACACCACTATCAAAGGCACAAAGCCTTGTAGTCCCTATACTTGTGCTCATGTAACCATTAATCTAATGAGGACATGACCTCTCTACCAGACTAGTCAAGTTGTCGTCCAAAAATATTATGCAGTTTTCTCCAAACTTCCTGAGTAAAAGGGAAGACAATCATAAAGTGAGTTATAGATTATGCCTCTTGTTTGCATAATGAACACATGTTTTAACCAAACCAACAAATTATCTATAAGTGATCCCATGTGGGCACCTTATTATTGACAATGAACCATAAAAAGGGTGTTTTTTCATGGGACAATTGAATTTCCATTATACCTTGCACCAACAAAGATATTTTGGCAATTCTTCTTCCTCTCTTAAGACCTTATAGAAAATATTTGTGTTATAACAACCTCCCTCCACATTTCTAATCCAAACAAGTGACTCCTCATTATCTGTAATTATGACATGGGACTGGTTTAAAGACAATGTGTATTCCTTCTAAGTGTTGCCATCATTATTTTGAAACCCAACATTTTTTGTAGTTTTCCATCCTTGAGAGAGTAGAGAACTACACAGAGGATCAACAATTTGAGAGATGTGATAAACATCCTTGGAATGTAACCTATAGCCACTTAATCATATGAGGAGGAAGAAAGTGTATGACAACCCTCTGAATGCCAAAAATATTGGATGAGAGTTTATCCCTAATCCTAATCCAATCAACGATAGAAAGTGGCTCAATGTATTTCTTGTGGACCACTATGACCCATAATATGTCTCTATGAACCAAATTCCAAAACCCCTTGGCAACCTATGCCTTGGAAAATACCACCATGCTCTTGAGTTCCCAAGCTTATTCCAACTATCCCATGTGAAGGAACGAGCTTCCTTAGCTTTCAATTAAAGAAAATTGAAGCACATTATCCTTATTTTATCAAGGATTCCAACAAGAACATAAGGTAATGAGACCCAACAAACAAGAAAAGCCTCAAGCACATCCTTAGCCAGTACCTGTCATCCCACTCTAGATAGCCAAGTGTTACACCAAAAAGACAATGTTTTATCCACCTTAGCAATGAGCCATCTCTATTGTTTGTTAGTATAGCCATTGGTATTGAGAATAAATGCCATATATTTGACACCTGAAGATAAATAAACACGAGGGTAAGGGAAAATACATGTGAGCCATACCTCCATTTCTTCACGCACATTAAAAATTGACAAGGAGGGCATTCCTTCATTAATAATCATCCTTGAAGCTTCAACCAAACAATTCAATATTTCCTTCAACTTATGAGCCTCTCTCCAATTGACGTTCAAAATAATAAGATGTCATCAACAAAAAGTAAATGGGAAATGTGAAGGATCCTTCCCATTTGAAGATATTTATAAGCACCAACCCATTTAGCAGAAGCAATGGATCTACTCAGCCCTTCCACCACAAAAAGGAAAAGTAGGGAGCCATAGGTAACCCTTTTCTTAGTCCCTTACCTAATCTGAAAAATGTGATGCAACATCATTGATAAGAAAACTAATTGACACAGATTACACACAGGCCATAATCCAATTGACAAAAGGAAATTGAAAACCAATTTGCAAGCAAATGACCCTAAGATATAACCACTTGACACAAAAATAGACCTTGGATATATCAACCTTAATCATGAATGCAAGGACCTTTTTGGTCTTAATGGTATATACAACCTACTAAGCCACCCTTATAGAGTCATGGATATATCCATCTTCGAGGAAGGAAAATTACTCCTAAGAGATGGATATGAACATAATATTCTTGATTCTTTGAGAAATCACTTTAGCTATAATCTTTTAAATACAGTTACATAAATAAATAGTCCTATATTCATTAAAACGGGAGGGGTTATCAAATTTAGGAATCAATGCAATGAAAGTGTAGTTATAAGAAACAAGCATTTGATTATTCCTCTTCTAATCTTCTTATCACCAAGAGCAAACCATCTTCAAGTAGATCATAAAATCCCTTGAAAAACTTAGGTGGTCATCCATAAGGCCCTAGGATCTTATCCCTTTGCATTGTATGCAAAACCTCATTTATTTCCTCTTTTCTAATGTCCTCCACCAAACCCTCATGATCACCATCTTCAACAAAAGAAGGAAAACTGGAAGCCATATTCACCATGTTTGTAACAAAGTAATTATTATCTTATTTGAAAAGTGTTTGGAAATGTGAAACACCTTCCCTAGAGATATCAATATTCTGAGCCAACATCCTCAGTAACTTTCCTTAAATAATTGATATTATTGTGATGATGGATGAAATCATGGATTTTTTTTTTCTTATCCCCCTTTCATATCCAAATTTCCCAACTTTCAATTCTCAGTGTAGCTTCTGTGTCCTTAAGAATCTTGTCCTTAATGGCCTCGAGGCCAAGGATCCTCACTTTTGTTTTTGATAATTCATAACCAACAAACTATGCCTCATAAAAAAAAATTAGTATGTGCTTAATATAGTTCAATTCCTATACCAAATATTCCCTATGTTTTGCTTCTCATGTGGTGGTAAGTTGCATAATGTTTTTAGATTGGAATAAAATTGTAAAGCAAGTGAGACCAAGCTAAGTGGATCAATATGTACCCAAGCCCCTAACACCAAATTTTCATAATATTCTTCTTCGAGATAAATTTCATTGAATTTGAAAAGAAAATGTGGCTTTTCACCCCCCAAAATGAGTTCACTTATCACTAGGAAGTGATTCGAATCGTTGCAATATCCAACCCATTGCTTAATCCTCAAAGCATCTTGTAAATCTCTTCCATTAACAAGGATCCCATCTAGGTGCTTATAAATTCTAGCATCTCCCAACATCATGTTACGTCAGGTGGGCCAAAGTTTGTGAGGAATAATATCAAACAGGCTAGAATTCTGTAGCTTTTGAGCAAACAAATTACGCTAGTCAATCGATACATGTAGAAGCACCCCATATTTTAGGAAGACCAAGAGTAAGGTTTAGGGCACCTCTGAGGATGATCCTTGGATGATTAGTCCAACTAGATGAAATTTTTGTATTCTAGTAACCTTTTCTGTCATTAGATAGACCATAAACATTGATGAAGTTGTATTCCAGTCGTGGTTCCACAAGGAAGAGAGAGGTACCAATTATCAAGTCAAAGTTCCATTGGTTAGTGCATCTATAAAATTTAGAATTCAAGCCAGTAACTAGATTCCCTAATCTTCCCCTAACATCACATATTGTAGATGACCAACTAACAAAAGATTTTCTTAATTTCTCTATAATACCATCACTAGTCATCAGTGTTTCTTATAGCAGTATCACATTAAGGTTATATGTATCCTTTAGTCTCGTAGGATCCATTTTCTTGGAGGGTAGGCCCAACCCTCTCCATTTAAGGGAGAAAAAAATCATTAGGGAAACAGTGCCAGGGATGGTTTTTCCTTAATAATCCCATCAATAGTTTGTTGTTTACCTATTGAGACATCAAAACCTGCTTACACCCTATCTTGTGGAAGAGTAGAACATATACTCTACAATTGAGGGCTCTTCTCTAATAATATTATATGGGCCAAACCCCCACCAAAAATAAAATTACCACCTTCATATTTTTATCATGATCAAAGAGAGTATCTATTGCACTGAGTCATAGATATTTATCTGTTATCGAGGAAATGTTACAAAGGAGCATCAAAGGGAAGATGGCATTCGTGAGGGAAATAGAATGTACCCTCTCTAAGACTGAAAATGGAAAGTTGGAAGAACAATTATCATGATCAAGCTAATAAAGGGTTGAAGAGGAGGTTTTTGAAGGTATGGGCTCTATCTTTCGGGAGGAATTCGATGGATAGGGATATAAGATGTAGCGTAAAGTGCATGGGTCTATCAAAATGGAGTTAGAAATAATTTCCCACCCAAGGACAGATAAGGGAGTAGAGGAGTGGATTGATAGGGATGATAAAAGGGAATCAATCAACTGCAGGTGGATAAAGGAAAAAATGTTGGGGGGGGGGTATCAAAAGTAGTGATTGGAATAAAATAATCCATCACTAGAGAGAGGATCGAATATAGGTATACCAAAAGGTGATTGAGAGGCTCCACAAGGTCTTATATGAACCCATCTTCTAAAATTTTAGGGATAGGTCAATCAATCTTCAAGAGAGGTGAGGATGAGACTAAAGGAGAACAAACCACCTTATCAATAATAAAAGGGGGAGAGTGGGATTTCAGGTGCAGTATAAAATTGGGGGTAAGCAAACATAGACCATTAGTAGGGAAGGTGATAAAGAGGGTAAGTAGGTCATGACTAGATTCAATCTAACACAACGGAAATCCCCTACCAAATCCAGAATCCAACATAAAGGTGGGGGGGGGGTGCAAAGGTAGAGTGAAAAGAACATGAAATATCATCATCAACTGAGAGAATCTATAATAGGTCCTTCATACCTGATACCTGAGGATGATGAGTAGATGACTCCTCATTCCAAGGGCTCCAAGTATGAGCTCTCTCATCTGGAATATCCTTTATCCTCCAAGACTTTGGTTGAATTTGGCCCATAGTATTCTGGGAAGAAAAATCTCTCTTAACCATAGGCTCAAACAAATCTCTCTCACCATGGTGAGCAACGTTAAATGAGAGCGTGCACTCATTCAATAGGTGTCCATATTTATGGCACCTATTACATTGAAACGGTAAACCAACATAATCCAACTTCTAGAATATATCCCTCTTACCCAATGTCATAGTCATTTCTGGGAGAAAACCATCTCAAATATAAATCTCAACGAGGATCCTAACCACCGTTAAATCACTATTCTTCAAGACATAACCACATCAACAAAAGTACTTAAAGAGGAACTTAACTTGAATATTTCCATAGTCCACAAATCAGATGGAAGCCTCAGGAGCTTAATCCATGTAGGAGAAGAGTGTTGTCACTCTCTACCCACATAGAAATGGGGGGTCTGTTGTTTCAAGGAGAGGACTGATGAGTCCCATTTCCAAATCCCCTCTAAATCTGTGACACGTTTGAAGCAGACTTTAATACTAGACCGATCCAACCACAAGGATACAAATAAAACCTAGGAGTGTAACCAATTACCTTTATCCAAGTATAAACAACCCATGCTTGAAGGTTATTCACCCCCATTCTCATTCCTATGAAGCATCCTAATAATATAATTTCAGTTAGTTCCTTGACTAGATGCATCTTCACGTCCTTCCCTTGCACTAAATGTACATGATTTTTTTTAACTGAATTTAGGAGTGATATCTTCCATATCTTGAGTGTAATGTGGAGTTTCTCTTGACTTCAGAGGAATATAAACAAGCTCAAATCCCAAAGGGGTGAGGTAGGGTCAGACAAAGAGTTCATGTACTCCAACTGTCACTTCAAATGTTTTTTTCTAAGACTATGGATTTATGAGTCCATAATCCAAAGAAGAGTGATCCTTAACAAACTAATCCATTTGCGATTTGGGCATAATGCCAAAGTCATGTAAAGACATAGAGATAGAGAAACAATCTTCCGCCATGTATCTGGTAAGCAAATAGTGAGTGATGTTCAATTTCGCAAAGCTTAGGATCCTCAGGTTAGTATGAACTCACTGTGAAAGAAGGTTGAAGGAGAAAGAATCAATTCGGTGTACACTGGTCAAATATTCATGGTGAAATTAGACAACCAATAGATAAAAATTGGTCATCATAACATTACATCAATATTCATTAACCTCTGTGTAATAAAATGATGATACAAATAAGGAAATTTGAATCCACTATGTGTGATTCAAATTCCACGACTTGGACTGACTCCAGAGCTAACTAACTATGGAAAAACACCATTGAAGACTCATTAGTGCAACTTCGAACAACTGAATCAGTTCACAATTAGACATAATCAGTTAACTAATGAAGGTAGGTGAGAAAAGGGGCCTAAATCCCTTAAATCAAGAAAATGTGGCTCTAGGCTAACTAAATATGAACTAACTGATGCTAACCGATGTCCATTAAAGGATAACTCAACACAGACTATGGTGAACTAATGGTGGGACTCCCATGTCTCAGTGTGGGTTCCTAAATTATAGGGATTGGCCTATGGAACTCCTAAACTCATGCAAACTAGTGCATGAGTTCCTCGAGCCTCCAATGAAGTAGGTGGGCCCCAAATGAGTTCCTCAAGCCACTAATGAAGTGGAAACATAATAATAAGGTAGGAAATGACATTTATACTATGGTAGTTAAGAGAGAATTATTAATTAATACTAACACTACCCCTTAATCCAAACTTGGACATCCTAGGCCCTAGCAACTACGACCAAAGGTCACCCATACAATCATATCCAAATTTCCCAACTTTTAATTCTTAGTGTAGCTTCCGTGTCCTTAAGAATATTGTCCTTAGTGGCCTCGAGGCCAAGGATCCTCACTTTTGTTTTTGAATCTTCATAACCAACTAACTATCCCTCATAAAAATGTTTAGTATGTGCTTAATATTGTTCTATTCCTATACCAAATATGCCCTATGTTTTGCTTCTCATGTGGTGGTAAGTTGCTTAATGTTTTTAGATTGGAATAAAATTGTAAAGCAAGTGAGATCAAGCTGAGTGGATCAATATGTACCCAAGCCCCTGAAACCAAATTTTCATAAGATTCTTCTTCAAGCTAAATGCCATTGAATTTGAAAGAAAAATGTGGCTTTTCACCCCCCAAAATGAGTTCAATTATCACTAGGAAGTGATTTGAATCGCCACAATATCCAACCCATTACTTAATCCTCAAAGAATCTTGTAAGTCTCTTCCATTAACAAGGATCCTATCTAGGTGCTTATAAATTCTAGCATCTCCCAACATCATGTTACATTAGGTGGGCCAAAGTTTGTGAGGAATAATATCAAACAGGCTAGAATTTTGTAGCTTTTGAGCAAAAAATTCCGCTAGTCGATCGATACATGTAGAAGCACCCCATATTTCAGGCAGACCAAGAGTAAGGTTTAGGAAACCTATGAGGACAATCCTTGGATGATTGGTCCAACTGGATGAAATTTTTTATTATAGTAACCATTTTTGTCATTATATAGACCATAAACATTGATGAAGTTGTATTCCAGTCATGGTTCCACAAAGAAGAGAGAGGTACCAATTATCGAGTCAAAGTTCCATTGGTTGGTGCATCTATAAACTTTAGAATTACAGCCAGTGATTAGACCCCCTGATCTTCCCCTAACATCACATACTGTAGATGACCAACCAACAAAACATTTTCTTAATTTCTCTATAATACCATCACTAGTCATCAATGTTTCTTATAGCAGTATCACATTAAGGTTATATGTATCCTTTAGTCTCCTCAAATCCCTTTTCTTGGAGGGTAGGCCAAAACCTCTCCATTTAAGGGAGAGAAAAATCATTAGGGAGACAATGCCAGGGATGGTTTTTCCTTAATAATCCCATCAATAGTTTGTTGTTTACCTGTTGAGACATCAAAACCTGCTTACACCCTATCTTGTCGAAGAGTAGAAGATATACTCTACAATCGAGGGCTCTTCTCTAATAATATTATATGGGCCAAACCCCCACCAAAAATAAAATTACCACCTTCATATTTTTATCATGATCAAAGAGAGTATCTGTTGGATGGAGTCGTAGATATTTGTATGTTATCAAGGAAATATTACAAAGGAGCATCAAAGGGAAGATGGCATTCATGAGGGAAATAGAAGTTACCCTCTCTAAGCCTGAAAATGGAAAGGTGGAAGAAAAATTATCATGATCAAGCTAATAAAGGGTTGAAGAGGAGGTTTTTGAAGGTATGGGCTCTATCTTTCGGGAGGAATTTGATGGATAGGGAGATAAGGTGTAGGGTAAAGTGCATGGGTTTTCCAAAAGGGAGTTAGATATAATTTCCCACCCAAGGACAGATAAGGGAGTACAGGAGTGGATTAAAGGGAATGATAAAAGGGACTCAATCGACTGCAGGTGGATAAAGGGAAAAATGTTATGGGGGGGATCAAAAGTAGTTATTGGAAGAAAATAATCCATCACTAGAGAGAGGATCGAATAGAGGTATACCAAAAGGTGATTGAGAGGCTCCGAAAGGTTTGATATGAATCCATCTTCTAAAATTTTAGGCTTAGGTCAATCAATCTTCAAGAGAGGTGAGGATGGGACTAACGGAGAAGAAACCACCTTATCCATAATAAAAGGCGGAGGGTGGAATTTCAGGTGCAGTCTAAAATTGGGGGTAAGAAGAAATAGGCCATTAGTAGGGTAGGTGATAAATAGGGTAAGTAGGTCATGATTAGATTCAATCTAACACAACCAAAATGCCCTACCAAATCTAGAATCCAACATAAAGGTGGGGGGGGGTGCAGAGGCAGAGTGAAAAGAACATGAAATATCATCATCAACTGAGGGAATCAGTAATAGGTCGTTCATACCTGATACCTAAGGATGATGAGTAGATGACTCCACATTCTTAGGGCTCCAGGTCCGAGCTCTCTCATATGGAATATCCTTTATCCTCCAAGACTTTGGTTGAATCTAGCCCATAGTATTCTGGAAAGAAGAATCTCACTTGACCATAGGCTCAAATGAATCTCTCTCACCATGGTGAGAAACATTAAATGAGAGCATGCACTCATTCAATAGGTTTACATATTTTTGGCACCTATTACATTGAAACAGTAAACCAACATAATCCAACTTCTAGAATATGTCCCTCTTACCCAATTTCATAGTCATTTCTGGGAGAAAACCATCTCGAATATAAAGCTCAATGAGGATCCTAACCCCCGTTAAATCACCATTCTTCAGGAATGACATAACCACATCAACAAAAGTACTTAAAGAGGAACTTAACTTGAATATTTCCATAGTCCACAAATCATATGGAAGCCTCAGGAGATTAATCCATGTAGGAGAAGAGTGTTGGCAATCTCTACCCACGTAGAAATGGGGGGTCCATTGTTTCAAGGAGAGGACTAATGAGTCCCATTTCCGAATCCCCTCTAAATCTATGACATGTTTGAAGCAGACTTGAATACTATACCGATCCAACCACGAGGATACAAATAAAACCTAGGAGTCTAACCAATAGCCTTTATCCAAGTATAAACAACCCACGCTTGAAGGTTATTCACCCCCATTCTCATTCCTATGAAGCATCCTAAGAATATAATTTCAGTTAGTTCCATGACATGATGCATCTTCACGTCCTCCCCTTGCACTAAATGTACATGATTTTTTTTAACTGAATTCAGGAGCGATATCTTCAATATCTTGAGTGTAATGTGGATTTTCTCTTGACTTCAGAGGAATATAAAAAAGCTCAAATCCCAAATGGGTGAGGTAGGGTCGGACAAAGAGTTCATGTCCTCCAACTGTCACTTAAAATGTTGTTTTCTAAGACTATGGATTTATGAGTCCATAATCCAAAGAAGAGTGATCCTTAACAAACTAACCCATATGTGATTTGGTCATAATGCCAAATTTAGGTAAATACATAGAGATAGAGAAACAATATTCCTCCATGTATCTGGTAAGCAAATAGTGAGTGATGTTCAATTTAGCAAAGCTTAGGATCCCCAGGTTAGTATGAACTCACTGTGAAAGAAGGTTGAAGGAGAAAGAAGCAATTCTATGTACAATGGTCAAACATTCATGGTGAAATTGGACAACCAATAGAATAAAAATTGGTCAGCATAACATTACATCAATATTCATTAAACTCTATGTAATAAAATGATGATACAAATAAAGAAAAAGAAATTTGAATCCACTAGGTGTGATTTGAATTCCATGACTTGGATCGACTGCAGAGCTAACTAACTATGGAAAAACACCATTGAAGACTCAGTAGTGCAACTTCGAACAACTGAATCAGTTCACAATTAGTCATAATCAGTTAACTAACAAAGGTAGGTGAGAAAAGAGGCCTAAATCCCTTAAATCAAGAAAATGTGGCTCTAGGATAACTGAAGATGAACTAACATATTCTAACCAATGTCCATCGAAGGATAACTCAACACAGACTATGGTGAACTGATGGTGGGACTCCCATGGCTCAGTGTGGGTTCCCAAATTATAGGGATTGTCCTATGGAACTCCTAAACTCATGCAAACTAGTGCATGAGTTCCTCGAGCCTCTAATGAAGTAGATGGGCCCCAAATGAGTTCCTCAAGCCACTAATGAAGTGGAAACGTAATAACAAGCTAGGAAATGACATTTAGACTATGGTGATTAAGGGCGAATTATTAATTAATACTAACACGCCCCCTTAATCCAAACTTGGACAGCCTGGGCCCTAGCAACTAAGACCAAAGGTCACCCATACAATCTAATGAAAAATTTATTACTCAATAAACCAAGGAAAAAGGGGAAAACATCATGGAACCACCCCCCTGCCCCCCCCACCCTCAAAATGAACAGCTGAACCAGGATCAAGATTTCACACCAATATATTTTCTCCTGAGTAAAAAACTTGTGAAAAAATTCTGCAGTCTGCATCTCTATGGAGCAGTAATGCAGTGTGATGGTCCTTGTGTGCACTAGTTCCTTGGTACAATGCATGTGAACCACTCCACCTTCTTCCAATCTGATGCCAGATAGGAGAAGAAGTGTTGTTTCTTTTTCATCCAATCTTGCATCTTTCGAACCTATTTGATAGTATCAAAGAGTTGAACTTCGAATTCCATTCCTTGGGGCCTTTCTTGAGCCCATACAATGTATTCCTTAGCTTTCATGTCAAGAGAGAATCAATGTACCCCTTAGGCCTTTCCATGTAGGTTTTTTGTTCCAATTTGTCATGTTGAAAGTTACTTTTGTCTCTTCTTTCTAGAGGAAGAGTTACATGATCCAATGTATCATTATTATTTAGTGAGCAGAACTGTTGATCATACCTCACCGTCATGTAGCATCTCTATGGAAGTTTGTAGCACATCTTTGGAATAAGTGGATTTTCATGACATAGCGCAAGGCTCTCATTTTGAAACTGATATCTTGTTCTTCTCTTCTCAAATTATTCTCTGGTCATGTTCCCAACAGCCTCAATGACCTTTTGAGCGCATTTAGGCATAGGATTGGGAGTAGGGATTGGATTTGTATTTGGATCTGATTGAAATTCATCTTCAATTCCAAAAACTAATTCAACTTGGTCCTCTGCTTCATATTCTGAATCCAAAACATTAATGGAAACATTATCATATGAAAAATATTTAGGTAGAATGAATTTACCTTCCCTTTCAAATGCTAGCTGAGGTTCCACTAGATCTAACTATGCAAGAAAGTGTGAGAATTCATATTCCTTGTAGGCACAGTTTGCAACACCTTTCTCTATCATCTTCCAAGTTTGATATATGAGATATCCACTGAGTCAGTATCAAATACTACTAGCTTTGGTGAGCCTGTATAAGTCATATGATATACTGACAACAAATGTGTTGTTAAGAAGGGCACATAGAGGACATTCTTGAACACTCCATGCTAAAATTTGATTGAACCCTTCCCTTCAACTTGGATTTGAGTGTCACATCCCATGTGAATACTTGGACCATCAGTAAGTTTTAATGATGAGAATGATTCTTTGAATGCAACCATGTGGTTGGAGGATCCTGAATCAATGAGGAAGGCATGAGATTTTGAAAATCCATCCTTCAATGCATGGCATCTCTCATGATCTTCATTCTTGTATCCATAATCATCCTTCCTTGCTCCTTCAGGGAGGGAAATATTGTGATGTTCAAGGAGTCTTGACATCTTTCTATGGTCTTCTTCATACAACCTTTCTCTATATGGTTTCCTTTCTTACAGTAGGAGCACTTTCCCTTGTCAAACCTCTGATTTTTGTCCTTCTTAGAGCCCTAGGCTTCATCTGATGGATCAAACTATCCATTAGGTTTGAATTCAGAGCTCCTCTTGTCCTTTCCTTTCTTCTTCCTCCTTTATTGTGCATTCTTTGTCTCCCTAGCCAAGAGAGCTTGATTTTTGGAGGCACTAAGGGCTCACATCTATATCAACTTATCGTGTTCCCAAATAAGTGATTTTGTGAAGGCATCGAGTAATGGAATTTTCCAATTTGGAGTTGTCAATCTCCAGGAACGAAAGGTGGGTATGAACACTGAAAATTCTAGGCCAAGTTTTTGTCATGTCCCCAATCAAATAATTTCGAAATAATACTACTTTCAAATAATGTTTCACTGACCTACTAGTTCCCTAGGTTGACATGGAGACATAAATTTTGTAATAAGGGGCTAAATTTTGTAATAAGGTTTATATGAATTTCAAGTAATGGTTCTAGAACCATTTGAAATATTAAATATGGACTTGAATATCATCTAACATCTTTATAACAAAGAGCATAGATTAGTGTGCATTGTAGTGTATAGGTTAATGATATTTCCTTTTGTAGTCATTGTACTTTACTCGTAAACCCAAACTAAACAATTTTTAAGATGATTCTTCTTATAATAAGTTTGTAAAAATTGAAATTTGTTATATTAAAGTATATTCATAATATAAGTAGTAAAAAGTAGCACTAGCCAATGCAT
This sequence comes from Pseudotsuga menziesii, assembly GCA_001517045.1. Lineage (NCBI taxonomy): Eukaryota > Viridiplantae > Streptophyta > Pinopsida > Pinales > Pinaceae > Pseudotsuga > Pseudotsuga menziesii. The sequence goes on along the minus strand of LPNX010176241.1, from coordinate 73,840 downwards.
AATAGTATATTTAGAGATGACCAAAACCAATTACAACACCTATTATCATCAGTTTTAAATCCATCCCTAAATTTGGGTTCACATGAAGAAGAAATCAAACCATAAGAAAATAACAATATTAGTCATATTTAAAACTATCTACCTTATCTTCAATTTCATGATTGATTTTTATTTTCTCTTCTTTTCTTTTCAATTCCCTACAAATTTTGTTTTTAATCTACTCAATAGGAACAATAGTGAAGCAAACTGCCACTCAATACCCTTTATTAGAAAAAATGAACCCATAACCATACTCCTCAACACAATAAGTATAATGCAAAATAAGCATAATGCAGAATAAGCATCCCATGTACAACTTCGATTTTCATTTATATGAACCCTAAATTTAGTGTTCCTTTGCAATGTTTTTTCTTGAAACATGAAGTAATTTTGGCATCGATATAACCATTTCAATTCTTGAATTCCTTGGCATTGCGATTTTAGTTGTGGTCTCCCTACAAACAACTTGGATATTAGCTTTTCTTGATTTTCCAAATGAAAATGATGATTTTGATGCATTTTTTAATTCTTCTCATGTAACTTTAGATCTTTAGCATATCGAAAATCCAACAAATTGATGGTTTGTTCTAATTTTCCATGTTTTATCAATCCATGTAGGATTTGAGCTTGTGTTATGACTATTTTTTTCTAAAAAACAACTTAATTTAACATGGTATCTAATGTAGTCCACAAAGCGTAGAATAGATGGTGAATGAGTCTATTGGTAAGGAAATCATTGCGTAAGGTCACCGGTTCGAAACTCCATGGGTGCTTACTTATAAAAAAAATGGTATCTAATGTAAAAAATCATTAACCTTTTTCTCTCTTTAAGTTACAATAATACCTCCACTGATATTTTCTTTTATGTTTTTGTTACAAAACTTCACTCAAGGATTTTTGTAATCAAACAATTAATTTTAGCTAGACAATATCTCAATCCTTTATTTCCACATTTATTTCCTTTAGCTAGACAAACAATTTATTTCCACATTTCCAAGCTATGGTGTGACTAGTTTCCATGTGTTGGTTTCCCATTTCAATGGAGTTGTATATCTGATTTTTGTTGTGACTTGGATCTGATGTTATATGATTTTGGTGAGATATTTATATTTTTTTTTTCTGAACCATTACATATACAACTTATGAGTCAAAGTTAATTTATTACAAGTCATTTCCCTTACGCAAATATAACTGAATTTGTGCATTCGAATATGAATATTTAAAGCTCTATTACAGAACTCATAACCAAACCAAATGAAATTAAATGAAGTATAATATCACCCCCCATACTCTGTTTTACAATTTGGGAGGATCGCATATGAGCTCGAGATCCATTTCTGTTCACACCCTAGGGGGGATTGCACCACAAATTACTAGTAATTTTACCATTTTTTCCAATGTCCCTAAGTCGAGTTGCAGAGGATTATAAAATGTTATAAAGTGACAATATATTCCATTTAGTGGTCCCAATACTCACCATATGAGTCCCTACCAAATTCGATACCCTCTTGTGCCATTCGAAGCCCCCAAAGTCAAGACTAGTCAAGACAATTTTTCCCCAAAATCTGTCTTTGTTTGGAATATTTTAATTGGGTCATTTTAGTGGTATCAGAGCATGTTATTAGCACCTTTTGGAGTCATTTATTAAGGTTTCCTAATTATTACCTCCCTCCATCAAACACTGATAATGAAGAAATTAACAGTGGAAGAGAAGGAAGTGGGGAAGTTAGTTCTTTTTACAAGGAGATTAAGGAAAAACTAGGATTGGGAAATATGGATGATAAGGGGGGTAGTGAGGAAATTAAGACATTCATTAAATCATCTCTTGAAGGTATGGCCAAACATTTTATTTATTAGTTCGAATTGTTGGCTAGCCAACTTGGGGGCAAGTCAACACCCAGGAGTAGTAGTAGTTCACCTCATGATGAGAAGAAGACCAATGGGGAAGCAATTTTTCAAAATCTGGACCTCATAATCGACCCCATGAATTCAAGAATAATATGATACCTACAATACCTAAGTTTTTAGAGTCCAAAGAGACCCCTTACACTACTTATGATGTGAGGGAAGCAACAAATGATTCGCAACAACTAAGTGATGAATGTAGGAAAGTCCTACCTTTCGATCAGTTCATTAAGGCCTCTCTTCAGTTTAAGCAAGGAGGAAGTGGAAATAGGGCACATCCTCTTAATATGGAATTAAAGTATACCATGGGTAAAGTAACTATTCCTTCCTTTTATGGTTCTTCCCAAATGTCTGCTAGTGCTTGGTTGGAAAAGTTAAGAATGTATTTTCAGTTAAATCCTATGGTTGAAGAAGATGCATTGAAAATGGCCATTTTGCCTCTTGAAGGGGAATCTAGTGATTGGTGGTACCGGGGTATTATAACCTTGGGACATTATCATATTTTATCTTATGAGGTTTTATCCAATGCATTAATTGAGAGATTTGAGAGGAAGGACCCCGAACTTCCCTTCAAAGAGTTAGCACAATTGAAGCAAGTTGGAACTCGTGAAGCATATATGTTAGAATTTGAAAATATTTTAGTAATGGTTTTTGATGTATCTATGGATAGGTTGGTAGTACTATTACTTAAGGATTGACAAAACCTTTGAGAGGGCTCGTGAAATCCCATAAGCTAGCTACATTGAAGAATGCCATGAATTTGACAAGATATTTGCAGAATGTGTTGCCAAGAACCAAACCCCCCCCCCCCCCAAGCCTGATTTCCCTTCCAAATTCAAGTAAGGTAAGAAACCATGGAAAAATAACACCTTTTCCAAAGAAAATAAAGGAGGACCAAGCAAAGAAGAACTTAGAATAAAGAAGCTATGTTTCACATGCCAACAACTTTAGGTTCCGGGACATAAGTGTGCAAAGGGGAAGGCACACTACATTGAAGTTTTCTATAAGGAATATGAAGGGGGGGGGGGAGGAGGAAGCACAACTTTCATCCCAAGAAGAGGGGTATGAAACAACATAACAAGAAAAACCCACTCCTGAGACAAGAAAAATCGTAGTACTCTCAGGTGTACCTAGATTCCACACCTTGAGGCTCAAGGGTAACATACAAGGCCAAAAGGTCACAGTTCTAGTGGATGGAGGAGGCACTCATAACTTCATAGATGCAGTCTTGGTGGAGAGGATAAATTTACAAACTGAAAATTTTGATGGTTTCACAGTAATCATTCCAGGTAATAATTCTATGGACTGCACTAAATGGATTCCAAAGCTTCAAGTTACTATAGGAAATCATACTATCACTGACAAATTTTATGTAGTGAATGTGGTTGATACAAATGTGTTTTTGGGAGTAAAATGGTTATATTGTTTTGGGGAAAATATAGTGAACTATCAATTCCCTGAAATGAGCTTCAAAAATTCAGAAGGGAAACTCATCTTGTTGAGGGGAATCCACACTTACATGCCTTTCCTATTCCAGAACAAAAATGGAAGAGCATTTCCATGGACTTCATCACTGGTTTTCCCAAGGTACCTAGTAAGGATTTCATATTTGTAGTGGTGGATATGCTCAATAAATTTTCTCATTTCTTTGTTGTTACTACCACTTTCATTGTTGCACAAGTGGTTGAACTATTATTTAAATAAGTTTTCAGATTGCATGGCCTTCCTAAGGGCATTGTTAGTAATAGAGATAACACATTTTTTAGTGCATTTTGGCAAGAACTCTTCAAGATGGTGGGGACAAATTTGACACCTAGCATAAGCTATCATCCACAAACTGATGGCCAAATAGAGAGGTTGAATCAATGGTTGGAAGGATACTTGAGGAACTATGTTAATAGGTAGAAAAAAGCAAGGATAAAATGGTTGCATTTGGGTGAGTTTTGCTACAATACTACTTTTCATATGTCCATTGGAATTCCTCCTTTCAAAGCACTTTATGGTTATTATGCATCCACTTTTATTGACCACATTTTTTGGTGATAATAGAGCTCCAAAGACTAAATATTGGATTGAATAAAGTCAATAAATTTAGAAGGTTTTGAAAGATAACTTGTAGGTTTCCCAAAATCAACAAAAACAATATGCAAACCATCATAGAGTGGAGAGGCACTTCCAAGTGGATGACTTGGTTTATTTGAGGTTTCATCTATAAAAACAAACCACCATAAAGGGTAAAGGCCCCTACAAGGTGATTCCAAAGGTTGGAGAAGTGTCCTATGAATTGGATCTTCCCATATGAAGTAAGATTCATAATGTATTTCATGTTTCATGTCTAAAGAAGGTTATAGGTAAGCATATTTCATTTTCAGATACTTTACCTCCTTTGGAAGATGAAGGAAAACTTGTTCTCATTCTGGGAAAAAATATTGAAAACAAGGGAAAGAACGTTAAGGAGCATAACAATAAAAGAATACTTGGTACAATGGAAGGATTTTCCTAGTGAGGAAGCCACTTGGGAACAGGAACAATTTTCGTAGCATCCAAAATTGGCATTTCTTGAGGACAAACAATATTGGGTGGGAAGGATTGTCATGTACCCATCCCAATGAGACTACTAGTTAGCAATATTTCACCCACCTACTAGTTCCCTAGGTTGGGGACGAGGAATTAAATCTTGCAATAAGGGAGCTATGGGACCTAAGAGAACCTTAGTTTGCCATTTACACATTAAATTGGGTCATACAAATAATAAACATGGAGAAAATAAAGTGACATTGCTTCATGAGGACATTTGTGTTAGGATTATTAATCCTCCCTTGTCCAATTTGGTCATATGTCTAAATCATGAGTCCATCCAGTCTACTTTTAGTCACTAGCACCATTGGGTGCCACTTGTCCTAATTAGGGCACATGTTCCAGTTACTAAAATGTGGGGAACACTAATTGAGACCTACTGCCACTTATTGAACTTGTATGCATCAGTTTAGGATCCTCCTAGATCAATCCTTACAATTTAGGAGCCACTGGGAGTGTCAATACCAGCCCAGGTCAGTTGAGTTGAGTTAGTGAGTAGTCAAGCTCAGTTAGGAGTCAGTTACATTCAGTTCTAGTCCTCTACATTCAGTTAGCGCTAGGTTTGCATGGTTGCATGCAGGAGAGGCACATTCATCACCTACCACAGTCAGTTAAGCTTAGTTAACACTGAATTAGACACTTGATTTGTGATTTAGAACTCTGATAATGATTTGGACAAGGTTAGTTAACCATTCAGTCCTCCAATAATGATTTAGACAAGGTCAGCTAACCATTTAGTCAAGTAGATTCTAATAAATTCGAATTTCCTCACATGGATTCGAATTGCTTGTGGATATTTATCTATTGTACTTCATTGTAATTATTATCAAATTACTTTTGATAAATGAAAGCATTCACAGTTGCAAGCCATTTTTGCATTGTTTCATTCTTCAATTACTGAGTAAATTGTGTGATCTATTCTTGTGAGTTGTGTGTTGATCCATAGATCTATGTTCTCAATTTAATATGGTATCAGAGCCTCAACATGACCAGGCACTTCTCCTACTATATATCCATACTTGGATCATTTTTTTTAGCAAAATTGCTCCTTCCAGTACTACACCAGAAGTGGAGAATTTACCACTTAATATCCCAAGTTAAGGAGTTGTTGATCAAGCTTGCTTGATCAACTATGCTGGGTGTGGAGGAAATTCCAAAAGTGCAGACTGTCGACCATATTTTGTCGGTTTGATTGTGTGATTTACCAGTTTATCATTCCTCTTCACTGTTGTAATGTCCCCAAAAATTGAAAATAAAAAAATATATTTATAGGCTAGTAAAAACTATCTAAACGGAACATTATTAAACTTGCGGAATATAACGTACACTAGTTGTACCACTGCTTGGTCGTAATCTATTCTTACGTTCTATGATCATTCTTTCAGTTATACTTATTGATGTGTTTTAATTGAGATGTTGTAATGTTGATTACTACTATGATTCTTATAATTATACATTGCCGTGCATGTGTCATTATTTGATTATATGTTGCGTTCATTCTGTATAGTTTTACTTTTTATTTACAAAGTCCTAACTTAACTCTGTTTGTGGAAACAAAGTGGGCGGAGTGGTGGGACTTGTTCTCCCATGATGGTCTGAGAGGTAAATTGTTCACTTGACTAGCAGGCTTACTTAGTTCTTCGAACTAAGGCACCTCTTCTATTTACATATGCAGATTATACTTAGCGACGGAAAATTGCTTCTAAGGAGTGCTGAAGGTGTTGATGGTTAATGCACTTGTTGTCCATTACTGTGCCTCATCACAAACCCAAATTTCTAGCAAGGTAATTACGACCTTCATTAATTATTTAACCTAGATGAATTATCTATGTGCTACTTATAATTCATTAGGTATTTATGTTCCATCTTTTAAATCTTAGTATATTTACATTCTATGTTTATTTTATTAAAAACATTAACATAACCTTTGTTTTTATTTGCAGGTTATAAACTTGGGCTTAAAAACCAGACCTTGATTTTATAAAGGCTAATTATTACCATGCCATGGTTCTTAATCTTGAAGCTTAGGGCATAAGGTAAATCAAGGTTCAAGGCATTAAGCCAATTTCGAAACACTCAATGACTTCTTCACAAAATTCAAGAATCTAGTGTTCCAATTGAAGCTGTGCAAGGTTGAGAAGGAGGATGAACAACTCATCCTTGCCATCCTCTCTAAGATTGGTGCAGACTATTCAGTATTTATATCAACATTTCATTCTGTGAATCTCCCTACTCCAAACTAGAATATTCCTACTCTTAACTCTTTCATTTAATCTCTCACTCAGGAGCATGACAAGTTGATCCAAATGGGGATCATTCGATGTTCCAGAGATCAAACACTTGTTGCAGGAGGACCTAAGGTAGCGAATGATAAAGGGAAGAAAAAGGATGAGTCTCCTATAGATAAAGAGTAGTCAAAAGAGCCTTCAGGTTCGAATAGAAGCAAAAAGAATGGCAAAGGAAAGACACTATGTTCTTACTGTGGAAGGGGATTTTATCCAGAAAGCAACTTTATGAGAAGAAAAATAGATGAGATGGCTTTTCTTCTAAAGAAGCATAATATTACTGTACTTGCTAGCATAAGGAAGGCTGACCATACGGAAGAAACTAAATAATTTGAAGAGACATGCCATGCACTAAAGGCTAGCTGCTCCACAGCACATGCCTTCTTCATTGATTCTGGAGCTTCCAATCATATGGTTACATCCAGATAATCATTCTTTTCCTTGCAATCTTTTGATGGTCCTAGTATTCAAATGGGCAATAGCAGTAAAGTTCAAGCCAAATGGAAGGGCTCTATCAAGATTGAACATGGAAAGTTCAAAGATGTGCTTTATGTTCCCTCCCTAGCTGCAAACATGTTATCTGTATACCAAATGACTCATACTGGCTCTCCAAAGAAAGTCATATTTGGTCCTGACTCAATGGATATCATGGATATCTATACTGGGAACATCATAGTGAAGGGTGCTGCAAATCATGCCTCCAAGGCATATGAGTTCTCACATTTTATGCCATTTTCAAAACCAGTGCACTCTCAGCAGCCACTTTCCAGGAAATGTAAAAAAAATTCATCTACATGTTTTGTAGTTTCCACTAGTATTGCAGATACAGCTATATCAGTTTATGAGATTCAGATTCAGGGTGATTCAGATCCAGATCCAATCCCTCCTTCCAAATTGGAAGCTAGGAAGATGACTGGAAATCCACCTAACACTCATAAGGGAATGGCCCTTGCGCTATGTCATGCAATCTTAGCTCCTTCAAAGAGATGCAATAGACTCCCTATAAGATGTTGCATGGCAAGGGCTCAGTCTCACTACATTCAAAAGAATAGAGTTGATCATGCACCTCTTCATCCAGCAAGAGACAAAGGTTACATCATCATTTTGGGAGAAAATGGAGAATTCTACATGCCATGCCCCACAATACCTATGCACATAACATCATGCATGTTGCTTCTCTACATCACAGAAATTGCAGCAACACATTTTCAAGTTTTTCAAACTTGAATCATGATTCTATCTGCTTAGTTAGAGGGGAGGATTTTTTCCCCAACTCCTTGTATTGAGCAGTTAATTTACTTTACTTGATGTAATGGGTGACCTATGTTCTTAGTTACCAGGGCCCACAGATTGTCCAAGTTAGCATTCAAGGGGGGTGTTAGGATTATTAATCCTCCCTTTTCCAGTTTGGTCATATGTCTAAATCAGGAGTCATGTCTAAATTGGGAGTCCATCCAATCTATTTTTAGTCACTAGCACCATTGGGTGCCACTTGGCCTAATTGGGGCACATGTTCCAATTACTAAAGTGCGGGGAGCACTAATTGAGGCCTACTGCCACTAATTGCACTTGCATGCATTAGTTTAGGATCCTCCTAGATCAATCCCTACAATTTAGGAGCCTTTAGGAGTGTCGATACCAACCCAGGTCAATTGAGTTGAGTTGGTGACTAGTCAAGCTCAGTTAGGAGTCAGTTACATTCAGTTCTAGTCCTCTACATTTAGTTAGCACTAGGTTTGTGTGGCTACATGCAGGAGAGGCGCATTCCTCACCTACCACAGTCAATTAATCTTAGTTAACACTGAATTAGACACTTGAGTTGTGATTTAGAACTCCGATGAACTCCGATAATGGTTTAGAAAAGGTTAGTTAAAACCATTTAGTCCTCCGATAATGATTTATACAAGGCCAGTTAACCATTCAGTCAAGTAGAGTCTAATCAATTTGAATTTCCTCACATGGATTCCAATTGCTCGTGGCTATTTAGCCATTGTACTTCATTGTAATTATTATCTAATTACTTTTGATTAATGAAAGCATTCACAATTGCAAGCCATTTTTGTACTGTTTCATTCTTCAATTACTGATTAAATTGTGTGATCTATTCTTGTGAGTTGTTTGTTGATCCATAGATCTATGTGCTCAATTTAATAATTTGGAGGTTCATGGAGACCTTGGGTGGCTAGATTATTCCTTACACATGTCATGACTTAACCCCAAATTCGAAATTATGAGTAATGAAACATTCTTGGAAGGTGAAAAGGTGTCAAGTAAAATATCATGAGCCCAACGATTTGAATATGTGAAGAGGAATAACTCCTCATGGAAGAGGAAGAGGCTAGGAAGAAACTATGTGCCACTTGGAGAGACATTCCTTGTGTTTTATGACAACAATGATGGAAGATTCTATGACAAGTCATACCAAATTGCAGACCTATTAAAATATGACATTTCAGGGATAAAAATAGCCTCCAATAGGGCACACTTGTGGTTTGGTGGAAGAAATTCGAATTCAGAGGAAGATGAAGGGTTGAGGAGAAGGACAAGTGTCATGGAGGTTACTAAACATCAAGGACTAGTTGGAGGAAGCCTATAGGAGTGAATTCGAATTTGGAGGACCTTAATATGGTTATAAAAATATTTCATGATGAATGAGAATGGATTTTGATCATTTGAGAATTTTCCTTTGGAATTTTGGAAAGCACTAGATTGTCCATTGAACAAAGAGTTCCCAGTTTCCCTACTAGTGAGACAATTCTGAGAGAGCTAGATTCTCATCCAAGTTGGGTGTTGGAGAGGCCACAATGAAATATAGTTTGGTTCTTAATGTAGTGTTTTGATTTCATATAGGAGGCTTCTACTGTTCATGACCCATCTCTCCTCCCATTCTCTCAACCCCTACTTTAATATTTCCATATTTCTCTATGATTTTCTCTCTTGAGCGAAAATCTTCAGGAGCGATATCTTCCATATCTTGAGTGTAATGTGGATTTTCTCTTGACTTCAGAGGAATATAAACAAGCTCAAATCCCAAAGGGGTGAGGTAGGGTCAGACAAAGAGTTCATGTCCTCCAACTATTGCTTCAAATGTTGTTTTCTAAGACTATCGATTTATGAGTCCATAATCCAAACAAGAGTGATCCTTAACAAACTAACCCATATGTGATTTGGTCATAATGCCAAAGTCAGGTAAAGACATAGAGATAGAGAAACAATCTTCCTCCATGTATCTGGTAAGCAAATAGTGAGTGATGTTCAATTTAGCAAATCTTAGGATCCTCAAGTTAGTATGAACTCACTATGAAAGAAGGTTGAAGGAGAAAGAAGCAATTTAATGTACACTGGTCAAACATTCATGGTGAAATTGGATAACCAATAGATAAAATTTGGTCAGCATAACATTACATTAATATTCATTAACCTCTCTGTAATAAAATCATAATACAAATAAGGAAATTTGAAGCCACTGGGTGTGATTCGAATTCCACGACTTGGACTGAATCCAAAGCTAACTAACTATGGAAAAACACCATTGAAGACTCAATAGTGCAACTTCGAACAACTGAATCAGTTCACAATTAGTCATAATTAGTTAACTAACCAAGGTAGGTGAGAAAAGGGGCCTAAACCCCTTAAATAAAGAAAATGTGGCTCTAGGCTAACTGAAGATGAACTAATTGATGCTAACTGATGTCTACCGGAGGATAACTCAACACAGACTATGGTGAACTGATGGTGGGACTCCCATGGCTCAGTGTGAGTTCCTAAATTATAGGGATTGGCATATGGAACTCCTAAACTCATGCAAGCTAGTGCATGACTTCCTCGAGCCTCTAATGAAGTAGGTGGGCCCCAAATGAGTTCCTCAAGCCACTAATGAAGTGGAAACATAATAATAAGCTAGGAAATGACATTTAGACTATGGCGGTTAAGGGAGAATTATTAATTAATACTAACACCCCCCTTAATCCAAAATTGGACAGCCTGGGCCCTAGCAACTAAGACCAAACATCACCCATACAATCATATCCAAATTTCCCAACTTTTAATTCTCAGTGTAGCTTCGGTGTCCTTAAGAATCTTGTCCTTAGTGGCATCGAGCCCAAGGATCCTCACTTTTGTTTTTTAATCTTCATAACCAACTAACTATCCCTCATAAAAAATGTTTAGTATGTGCTTAATATAGTTCAATTCCTATACCAAATATGCCCTATGTTTTGCTTCTCATGTGGTGGTAAGTTGCTTAATGTTTTTAGATTGGAATAAAATTGTAAAGCAAGTGAGATCAAGCTGAGTGGATCAATATGTACCCAACCCCCTGACACCAAATTTTCATAAGATTCTTCTTCAAGCTAAATGTCATTGAATTTGAAAGGAAAATGTGGCTTTTCACCCCCCAAAATGACTTCAATTATCACTAGGAAGTGATTCGAATCGCCCCAATATCCAACCCATTGCTTAATCCTCAAAGCATCTCGTAAGTCTCTTCCATTAACAAGGATCCTATCTAGGTGCTTATAAATTCTAGCATCTCCCAACATCATGTTACGTCAGGTGGGCCGAAGTTTGTGAGGAATAATATCAAATAGGCTAGAATTATATAGCTTTTGAGCAAAAAATTCCACTAGTCAATCGATACATGTAGAAGCACCCCATATTTGAGGCAGCCCAAGAGTAAGGTTTATGGCACCTTCGAGTATGATCCTTGGATGATTGGTCCAACTACATGAAATTTTTTTATTATAGTAACCATTTCTGTCATTATATAGACCATCAACATTGATGAAGTTGTATTCCAGTCGTGGTTCCATAAAGAAGAGATAGGTACCAATTATCGAGTCAAAGTTCCAATGGTTGGTGCATCTATAAACTTTAGCATTCCATCCAGTGATTAGACCCCTTGATCTTCCCCTGACATCACATACTGTAGATGACCAACCAACAAATTTTTTTCTTAATTTCTCTATAATACCATCACTAGTCATCAATGTTTCTTATAATAGTATCACATTAAGGTTATATGTATCCTTTAGTCTCCTCATAGCCCTTTTCTTTGAGGGTATGCCCAACCCTCTCCATTTAAGGGAGAGAAAAATCATTAGGGAGACAATGCCAAGGATGGTTTTTCCTTAATAATCCCATCAATAGTTTGTTGTTTACCTGTTGAGACATCAAAACCCGCTTACACCCTATCTTGTGGAAGAGTAGAAGATATACTCTGCAATCAAGGGCTCTTCTCCGATAATATTATATGGGCCAAACCCCCACCAAAAATAAAATTACCAGCTTCATATTTTTATCATGATCAAAGAGAGTATCTATTGGATGGAGTCGTAGATATTTGTCTGTTATCAGGGAAATGTTACAAAGGAGCATCAAAGGGAAGATGGCATTCGTGAGGGAAACAGAAGCTACCCTCTCTAAGCCTGAAAAATGGAAAGGTGGAAGAAAAAATAGCATGATCAATCTAATAAAGGGTCGAAGAGGAGGTTTTTGAAGGTATGGGCTTTATCTTTTGGGAGGAATTCGATGGATAGGGAGATAAGATGTAGGGTAAAGTGCATGGGTCTGTCAAAAGGGAGTTAGAAATAATTTCCCACCTAAGGACAGATAAGGGAGTAGAGGAGTGGATTGATGGGAATGATAAAAAAGACTCAATCAACTGCGGGTGGATAAAGGAAAAAATGTTATGGGGGGGATCAAAAGTAGTGATTGGAAGAAAATAATCCATAACTAGAGAGAGGATTGAATATAGGTATACCAAAAGGTGATTGAGAGGCTCCGCAAGGTCTGATATGAACCCATCTTCTAAAATTTTAGGGATAAGTCAATCAATCTTCAAGAGAGGTGAGGATGGGAATAAAGGAGAAGAAACCACCTTATCCACAATAAAAGGGGGAGAGTGGGATTTTAGGTGTAGTCTAAAATTGGGGGTAAGCAGACATACACCATTAGTAGGGAAGGTGATAAATATGGTAAGTAGGTCATGACTAGATTCAATCTAACACAACCAAAATCCCCCACCAAATCCAGAATCCAACATAAAGGTGGGGGCATCCAAAGGTAGAGTGAAAAGAACATGAAATATCATCATCAACTGAGAGAATCGGTAGTAGGTCCTTCATACCTGATACCTGAGGATGATGAGTAGATGACTCCTCATTCCTAGGGCTCCAGGTCTAAGCTCTCTCACATGGAATATCCTTTATCCTCCAAGACTTTGGTTGAATTTGGCCTATAGTATTCTAGGAAGAAGAATCTCACTTGACCATAGGCTCAAATGAATCTCTCTCACCATGGTGAGCAATGTTAAATGAGAGCGTGCACTCATTGAACTGGTGTCCATATTTATGGCACCTATTACATTGAAATGGTAAACCAACATAATCCAAATTGTAGAATATGTCCCTCTTACCCAATGTCATAGTCATTTCTGGGAGAAAACCATCTCGAATATAAAGCTCAACGAGGATCCTAACCCCCGTTAAATCACCATTCTTCAGGAATGACATAACCACATCAACAAAAGTACTTAAAGAGGAACTCAACTTGAATATTTCCATAGTCCACAAATCAGATGGAAGCCTCACGATCTTAATCCATGCAGGAGAAGAGTGTTGACACTCTCTACCCACATAGAAATGGGGGGTCCATTGTTTCAAGAAGAGGACTGATGAGTCCCATTTCCAAATGTCCTCTAAATCTGTGACACGTTTGAAGAAGGCTTGAATACTAGACCGATCCAACCACGAGGATACAAATAAAACCTAGGAGTGTAACCAATAACCTTTATCCAAGTATAAACAACCCATGGTTGAAGGTTATTCTCCCCCATTCTCATTCCTATGAAGCATCCTAAGAATTTAATTTCAGTTAGTTCCATAACCTGATGCATCTTCACATCCTCCCCTTGCACTAAGTGTACATGATTTGTTTTTAACTTAATTCAGGAGCGATATCTTCCATATCTTGAGTGTGATGTGGATTTTCTCTTGACTTCAAAGGAATATAAACAAGCTCAAATCCCAAAGGGGCAAGGCAGGGTCGGACAAAGAGTTCATGTCCTCCAATAGTGAGTGATGTTCAATTTAGCAAAGCTTAGGATCCTCATGTTAGTATGAACTCACTGTGAGAATTCATATTCCTTGTAGGAATGGTTTGCAACACCTTTCTCTATCATCTTCCAAGTTGAGATATATGAGATATCCACTGAGTCAGGATCAAATACTACTAGCTTTGGTGAGCCTGTATGAGTCATATGATATACTGACAACAAATGTGTTGTTAAGAAGGGTACATAGAGGAAATTCTTGAACACTCCATGCTCAAATTTGATTGAACCCTTCCCTTCAACTTGGATTTGAATGTCACATCCCATGTGAATACTTGAACCATCAGTAATTTTTAATGATGAGAATGATTCTTTGAATGCAACCATGTGATTGGAGGCTCCTGAATCAATGAGGAAGCCATGGGATTTTGAAAATCTAGCCTTTAGTTCATGGCATCTCTCATGATCTTCATTCTTGTATCCAGAATTATCCTTACTTGCTCCTTCAGGGAGGGAAATATTGTCATGTTCAAGGAGTCTTGACATCTGATCTATGGTCTTCTTCATACAACCTTTATCTATATGGTTTCCTTTCTTACAGTAGGAGCACTTTCCCTTGTCAAACCTCTAATTTTTGTCCTTCTTAGAGCCCTAGGCTTCATCTAATGGATCAAACTATTCATTAGGTTTGAATTCAGTGTTCCTCTTGTCCTTTCCTTTCTTCTTCCTCCTTTATTACACATTCTTTGTCTCCCTAGCCAAGAGAGCTTGATTTTTGGAGGCACTAAGGGCTCACATCTATATCAACTTATCTTGTTCCCGAATAAGTGATTTTGTGAAGGCATCAAGTGATAGAATTTTCCAATTTGGAGATAGCAATCTCTAGGAACGAAAGGTGGGTATGAACACAGAAAATTCTAGGCCAATTTTTGTCATGTCCCCAATTAAATAATTTCGAAATTATACTACTTGCAAATCATGTTTCACCGACCTACTAGTTCCCTAGGTTGACATGGAGACATAAATTTTGTAATAAGGTTTATATGAATTTCAAGTAATGGTTCTAGAATCATTTGAAATATTCAATATGGACTTCAATATCATCTAACATCTTTATAACAAAAAGCATAACATCTTTATAACAAAGAGCATAGATTAGTATGCATTGTATTGTATAGGTTAATGATATTTCCTTTTGTAGTCATTGTACTTTACTCATAAACCCAAACTAAACATTTTTTAAGATGATTCTTCTTATAATAAGTTTGTAAAAATTGAAATTTGTTATATTAAAGTATATTCATAATACAAGTAGTAAAAAGTATCACTAGCCAATGCATAATAGTATAGTTAAAGATGACCAAAACCAATTAAAACACCTATTACCATCAGTTTTAAATCCATCCCTAAATTTGGGTTGACATGAAGAAGAAATCAAACCACAAGAAAATAACAATATTAGTCATATTTAAAACTATCTACCTTATCTTCAATTTCATGATTGATTTTTATTTTCTCTTCTTTTCTTTTCAATTCCCTACAAATTTTGTTTTTAATCTTCTCAATAGGAACAATAGTGAAGCAAACCACCACTCAATACCCTTTATTAGAAAAAATGAACACATAATCATACTCCTCAACACAATAAGCATAATGTAGAATAAGCATCCCAGGTACAACTTCGATTTTCATTTATATGAACCCTAAATTTAGTGTTCCTTTGCAATGTTTTTCTTGAAACATGAAGTAATTTTGACATCGATATAACCATTCCAATTCTTGAATTCCTTGGCATTGCGATTTTAGTTGTGGTCTCCCTATAAACAACATGGATATTAACTTTTCTTGATTTTCCAAATGAAAATGATGATTTTGATGCATTTTCTAATTCTTCTCATGTAACTTTACATCTTTAGCATATCAAAAATCCAACAAATTTATGGTTTGTTCTAATTTTCCATGTTTTATCAATCCATGTAGGATTTGAGCTTGTGTAATGACTATTTTTTTTCTAAAAAACAACTTAATTTAACATGGTATCTAATGTAGTCCACGAAGCATAGAATAGATGGTGAATGAGTCTATTGTTAAGGAAATCCTTGCGTAAGGTCACCGGTTCGAAACTCCATGGGTGATTACTTATAAAAAAAATGGTAACTAATGTAAAAAATCATTAATCTTTTTCTCTCTTTAAGTTACAATAATACCTCCACTGATATTTTGTTTTATGTTTTTGTTAGAAAACTTCACTCAACGATTTTTTTAATCAAACAATTTATTTTAGCTAGACAATATCTCAATCCTTCACCGAGGTATTTTCAAATTTTCATTTAAGTTATTTTAAGCTTTAAAATAACCGTTGGCCAAGCTACAAAGCTCACTTAATGTTTAAAAACTAGAAATATTATCCCATTTACGTGATATTTTTGCAATTTCAACTTCCAAAGGGTGAAACCACTTCATCTCTATCATGTTAAGTGGTGAAGTTGACGTCAATGGATTTGTCATTGACTCATCTATCTAATGGTGTTCCAATTTCACAACTAAAAATTTATAATAAAAAAAACATCTATGCACTTCATGTATGTTTCCTCTTCAAAAAAGTATTTCTAGTTTTTCACCTCATATAAATAGAGGAAAAAAGTTATTGGGAACATAAACATGTAAAAAAATGTGATTCAAATATTAATTGTCAACTTTGAAAATAATTAAAAATTACCTAGATACCAATAAAAAAGTAGAATGTTATTGCATTTTATGTAAATTATGCTCATTTTTTTCTAAAATACATTGAAGATTGAACTAGGTGTTTGTAATAAAACTAAATAGCTTAGTAACTTAGTTAGCAATTCGCTATTTATTAATGAAAGGTTTGATAGCTCACATCATTTAATTGTGACCCTCTCCTTGTGAATCATCAAATTCAATAAATAAAACATTTCTTTTGGAATATACATTCCAAGCGGTATCAGATCCGATTTGTTGCTAACCTGTGGTTCCATTCAATTACTAACGATTTGAAGAAATAAAGGAAGCTACTCATGGGAGAGAAGAAAAAGGAAAAAGGAAAAAATAAGGAAACAAAAACAAAATAAAGTAAAAAGTAAAAAAATAAATCGCTTCGCAAATATCTACCATCTCCATACTGCCATCCAAAAGAATATAAATATTATATTAAAATTTAATAATAAATTTATTATCATTATTAATAATAAATTATTATTATAAAGTAATATTGTAATAACTATCTATTCTCAATTCTAAAGCTCAACAAAATGAATACAAGAAATTAGAGAGAAACCCTCTGGAGAACAAGGATGCATCCATAAAGTTAGAACATGATCCTGTTATCTCCTAAATAAAATTTTCAATAAGTTCACTCAGAACAATTTTTTTATCAGTGATGAAGGTTTCATGTCATATTATGAAAGATATTGGGATGACTAACAAGGTTGGGATATATGATGTTCTGTTTTTTAAGAAAAAATGAAAGTTTTAGCTTTCGGCGGCTTAGACGAGTTTTTCAACAACTCATTAGCCACCAAAAATATCACCTTTCAGTAGCTAACAGTTTTTAACGCAGGACCATGTTAACCACTGAAAGCCTGTTGATCACGTTTTTTATAATTTTGGGAAAAAGGGACTATCGGTGGCTTAGGCGAACTTACCAAAAGTTCATTAGCCACATAAAATCCTTGGTTTTGGCAGTTTAGCAATGGATCCAGGAACACAGTAAACTACCAAAAGCGCGTTGAACTTCGTTTTCATAAATTCTAGGAATGATACTTTCAGTGGCTTAGGCGAATGGACCAACGATTCATTAGCCACCGAAATCCCAGCTTTCGGTAGCTAGCAAACTAAACCCTAAAGTCTCTTAACCACTGAAAAAGCGAAAAAGTGAAAACGGTTGTCTGCTCATCAAAATCAAATTCATGAGCATGAGACAGGTCATGATTTAGCACGATTAACCACCGAAAGGATGGGGAAACTAAAGTAAGGCATAAGTTGATGATTAAAGAGGTCGTTATTGATCTGACCTCACTGATGGGAATCAAAACCATAATCTACCCTCAATCTGTCCCACGACTGCAGTAAACCTCCATTGAATACCAAGTTCAAATTAAAAATGATTACTAAGCTGGCCATCTCGTGGATATCACTAGAATCCTCCATCATATCATTCGAATACCTATCAAGTGGTTAACCCCTCAAAATCAGCAATGACAGACCCAGTACATTCCTCATTTTTTGCATGTATACTAACTGGTCGAGGCCATCCCCTAAAACCAACATGCTAATTTCCTTTAAAGAGTTCAAATTTTGGTTTTTCTTGTAGGATACTAAGGAGCACAACTCAGAGATGAAGAAAGGAAGACCTGCCCTCAGACAGGAACTACGAGACATCAGCTATCTTAAATCACATCCAGAAGTCTGCCAATTCTTCAAAGATGCAGGCTGCTACAGGTTTTGTGAGAAAGTTCAAGGGTCACACCAGCAAATTGCAGAGGCATTTTCCCTTTCTTTTGATGGATCCAAGGCGTTGATAGGCAAGGAGGAGTTCCTAGTGGATGAAACCCTAATAGCAGAGGTTACAGAACTCCCAAGAACTGGGGAGAAGTGCTTTAAGACCACCATTACTAAAAATGTGGAGTTCAGATCCTATCTAAAACTTGAACACAGAACTGTGGTATCGAAGAAAAGTGTTCCATCCACCTGGCTAGAAGAGAGATGGCAACAATTACTTAAAGCAATTTTGGTGTATATAACCTGCAAAGGTAGATACAATAGGGCAATGATATATCACTTCAAACTGATGAACCATTTTACAGGAAGAAGCCCTTTAAATTTACCTTTCTACCTCCACAAGAGCTTAACAAAAATGGCACACCAGGTAAAGGCCCAGCCCACCAAAATTTTAGGAAGGTTGTCCTACCATGGCCTCATACAACTCATTGTCCAAGAATTGCTGCAGAGGAGAAACATAGCATGGACAATTTTTTTATTATGGAATGAGTTTGAAACAGGCCTACAACCAGAAGAGAAAGGAAAGTCTCCTTCGAAGAAATCCACCACCCCCAGGAGTGGAAAGAGAAAAAGAAGGGCTATCTCACCGACAATAGTAGATCAGCCTTCTTCCCCTTCTAAAACCAACCAAGATAAAAGAAACCTAGACTTCAGTGAAAAGGGAAAGGAAATCCCAACACAAAGTGAAAACATTCTGAACTTGCCCTACCTAGACTCACTGAGAAGAAAGAGAGGAAGAGGTTAACCTAGCAGAGCAGGTTGTAGCAAAAAATGAAGAACTTCCATCACCCACAACAAAAGAAGAATAGGGTGAACTAGTGGAAAAGGATTCCTCTGGCAAGCACAAGTCACAAAGAGTCAACCAGTTGCTGAGGCAAGTATATAAACTGGAAGTTTTAGAGAGAGAGATAAAAAGAACTAATGCATTGTTAACCAAGAAAAACACTCAATTGAATAATTCCCTGCTAGAAATGAAAGGAAGGTATTTTTTGCTGCAAAAAAGGAATCAGAGGTTCATGAACGACAACACCAGGCTGTACAAGATTATCAGACTTCTAAGGCTGCAAGTGAAGAATTCTAGATCAAACCCTAGCTCTTAGACTCACTTTGCACTAGAAACCCTAGGTGAAGTAGCAGTAAGCCTTCAGAATCCAGAGGCAGCCCAGGATGCTGCTGATTTTCCAAACATTGGGAAAGCTGAAGAAGGGCTAGAAGATCAACAGCACAGCTGAAAAGGATGAATTAGGAGGTTGATTACAATTTTTTCAAAAACAGGGCTTTTGGTGGCTTAAACGGACGCTGAAGCGATTCATTAGCCACCAAAAGCAGAGCTTTCGACAGCTAACAAACCCGATATTTTGATTCCTTAACCACCAAAATCAAAAAGAGGCATAGAAAGATATTTTGGCACCAAAGACCAGTTTAGGCGAATATAACTATCTCAGGGATGGAGTGTAAAGCTGAAAGTTGCTGAAGAACACCATCAGAGAAGGTATGTTCCAGTTTTACGGATACATAAAGGAGGGAAGGGTCACAAACCCTACTTGTTTTAACCAACAGTAGCTTATCTATCAGAGGACAGGTTACAAGTTTACTCCAGTACTCACTGCAGTCATCAAAAGGTTCAAAAAGTGAACAAGTGTTACAGTTAGATAGACTAGTAGTTAAATTAGGGTTTCTGACCTAATTTTGCAAAAAAATTATTTTCAACTATTTTTAGTAAAAACAGATCCAAGTTTTTCAGGATCTGCATATTTTTGTAAAGGCTATAAAGCCTAAGACTTATTTTGAAGAAAGGGTTCGACTTCGGGGACCTTTTGACCATTATTATTATCAAGCTTTTCATATTGCTCATGACCTAATATAAGCTCTTTTGCTATCATATGTTCAGCTTCCATTTCTTGTATGTCCTGTGCTTATGCTTGAATGTGTTGTTTAGGTTTATTCATGTTATTTCATGTCTGATAGTTGTCATCCTATCTGCATGTTGATGATTTGAATTGCAAGTACTTTCCTTGTTATGATTAGCCATTTATATATAATTGTTTTATGTATGAATCTGCCAGCATAATAAGTTCTCCATCTCTTCACCATATTATCATACCTTTGAACATTGGTAGTTAGAAGCCTTATCTTTGATTGAGTTTCATGCATGTCTTGAGAGTGTGACGTCCTGTAGTTCACATGCCTTGATCCAGTCAGAGAAACCATAAAAACATTTAAGTTACCAGGAATCCTCGAGCTGCAAACTAGAGGAGTTTCCCAAAGTGATAACAAGTTAGCGCCGTTGTCGGGGAGAGGATACTGAAGCTCAGCTTCCCTAGGAGACGACATAGATCCTGCTTTGATGATAGACAAAGTTTGGACACTATTCTGGTTGTAATCATCTATCTAGCGACTCCATTGGAATAAGGTGGCTTCAAGAAGACCAAGTACCATAGAAAACCCTAAAGGGCCACCAGTAACACCTGTTTCGGATCCAGAAGAGATTCTAAGAAGAGCTAGGGCTTCACTAAGACAGACCTCCTACAAGGGGAGCTACATCAGGTATTTCTGGAGGTATTTCTGTTGTTATATCAAATAGACCTCCATTTAAATCTTCTTCTGCTGAAACATCTAGTTCTTAGAAGTTTATAAGTAAATCAGAAAATTTTAGGGTTGAGGAATCTTCAAGCACTGTTGCTTGTGAAGATCTGATCCCTGGCGACTCCATGAAAGAAAAATTCAGTGGAGACTCCACAATATTAAGATGTCAAAATCATTTGCTACTCTTTTGTCTTGGAGGTTTGCACCTCTTGACTTCTCTTCCGCTCCTGGTTTCCCACATCCAGTACCTGATATGTCCGAATGGGGATATTTTTTACCTGTCTTCAAGGAGGAGAAAGAAGACAATCTTGCAAAACACCTCCTCAATTTTCACGAATGCATGGATATATTAGATCAGCAGCATGAATATGTTCATGTATTCAATATATGGTGATGCACGTCAGTGGTATTTTTCTTTACCTCCTTCCAACATTTCATCATTGAAGGATTTTCACCGAGCATTCACTGAGCAATACAAAAGGTATTTTCCAGATGAGTTTGTATCTGGTAATTGTTGTGATGAATATGAATTAAATCATAAGGCTGGAGATGTAAATAGAGATGTATCTCTCCCTCACAATATGCAGCCGCCCTTCAAGAATCTTCAAGATGGTGCACTTTTTAATCAACATGAACTAGAAATGAATTATAAAGGAGTTGAATGTTTTCCTACCATCATTAAATCTGATTTTTGTGAATCTGAGGAATTGATTTCTTTAACTACACATGGAAATGATCAGCTTTCTGTTGGTCAAATGACCATTGAAATCAGTAAGGCTGGCTCACAGTTTCCAGATTTGTAGATCAAGGGAAGCTGCAGTAACCACGAGGAACAAGATTTTCAGGGACTATCTAATCTCCATCTAGAACATTAGGAAGAACTTCCTTCTCCTTATGAATATGTTGCTTCAAATTATGACAATGAACTAGATGCTTGTTACGAATCTGCTGCTCAAAAGTCCAGTAAAGATCTTTTTAGTTTTGATATATCCTGCAAATATATTATTGTGGAAGAGGAAATTGTTAGCTGTGATAAACTAGCATATCATCATGATGAATTTAGATTATGTGAAGGGGAGCAGAAAGATTCAGATCAGCTGTTGAGCTTTCATTTTTATCAAACAAAGGTTGAGCAGTCCACATTTAACATTGACATCAGTGGAGGAAAATATCAGCAGCATAAAAAGGTATTTCCTATTGTCTTTTATGAACCTGTTGCTGACTATCTGGAACTTATGAGCAGCATTGATATCAAAATATTTTTGTCAGATGATAGTTGGTTCTGTCACCCTTTGAAACTACATTGTTGCATGCTAGGGTTTCATTTATTTTTGGGGTCAAGAACAAGGATAAGTTCAGCAGATCGGCTTCTAACATGGCTTCATTGGAAGCATGATGTCACTCGATAAGAAGACTCTACTGATTAGAATTAGGAGTAGGAATAGATAGGAAAATAAGCTCTTAATATGAGCAACTAGGTCATTTTCAGTTGTTTTTATGAAAAAGCAAAGCGGGCTATAGGCAAGTTGTAGCAGATCAGTTATAAAAGACAAATGACTCCATTCCCAATGGAACATTAGAAGATAGGTTTAATTATTCTTTTTCAGGAAAGGAATTTTGGTCTGGGGTTCTTGGGACCACATAGGGAGGTTCCCATCCCCGAGTAGGAGCCAGATGTTATCTCCTAAATAAAATTTTCAATAAGTTCACTCATAACAATTTATTTTTTGATCAGTGATCAAGGTTTCAGGTCATATTATGAAAGATATTGGGATGACTAACAAGGTTGGGATATCTGATGTTCTGTTTTTTAAGAAAAAATGAAAGTTTTAGCTTTCAGTGGCTTAGGCGAGTTTTTCAACAACTCATTAGCCACCAAAAAGCTCACCTTTTGGCAGCTAAATTTTTTTTACACAAGACCATGTTAACCACTGAAAGCTTGTTGATTGCGTTTTTTATAATTTTGGGAAAAACGGACTTTTGGTGGCTTAGTAGAACTTACCAATAGTTCATTAGCCATCGAAAATCCTTGGTTTTGGTGGTTTAGCAATGGATCCAAGAACACAGTAAACCACCAAAAGCACGTTGAACTTTGTTTTAATAAATTCTGGGAATGAGACTTTCAGCGGCTTAAGAGAACGAACTAATGGTTCATTAGCCACTGAAAGCCCAACTTTCGGTAGCTAGCGAACTAAACCCTAAAGTCTCTTAACCACCGAAAAGGACAAAAAGTGAAAATGATTGTCTGCTCATCAAAATCAAATTCATCAACATGAGACAGGTCATGATTTAGCACGATTAACCACCAAAAGGACGGGGAAACTACAGTAAGGCATAAGTTGATGATTAAAGAGGTCGTTATTGATCTAACCCAACTGATGGGAATCAAAACCCTAATATACCCTCCATCTGTCCCACGACTATAGTAAACCTCCACTGAATACCAAGTTCAAATTAAAAATGATTACTAAGCTGGCCATCTCGTGGATATTACTAGAATCCTCCTTCATATCATTCGAATACCTATCAAGTGGTTAACCCCTCAAAATCAGCACCACAGCCCCAGTACATTCCTCATTTTTTGCATGCATACTCAGTGCTTGAGGCCATCCCCTAAAACCAGCGTGCTAATTTCCTTTACAGAGATCGAATTTTGGTTTTTCTTGCAGGATACTAACGAGCACAGCTCAGAGATGAAGAAAGGAGGACCTTCCCTCAGACAGGAACTACGAGACATCAGCTATCTTGACTCACATCCAGAAGTCTTCCAATTCTTCAGAGATGTAGGATTCTACAGGTTTTGTGAGAAAGTTCAAGGGTCCCACCAGCAAATTGCAGAGGCATTTTCCCTTTCGTTTGATGGATCCAAGGTGCTAATAGGAAAGGAGGAGTTCCTAGTGGATGAAACCCTAATTGCAGAGGTGACAGAACTCCCAAGAACTAGGGAGAAGTGGTTTAATACCACCATTACTAAAAATGTGGAGTTCATATCCTATCTAAAACTTGAACCCAGAAATGTGGTATGGAAGAAAAGTGTTCCATCCACCTAGCTAGAAGAGAGATGGCAGCAATTACTGAAAGCAATTTTGGTGTATATAACCTACGAAGGTAAATACAATAGGGCAATGATATATCACTTCAAACTGATGAACCATTTTACAGGAAGAATCCCTTTAAATTTACCTTTCTACCTCCACAAGAGCTTAACAAAAATGGCACACTAGGTAAAGGCCCAGCCCACCAAAATTGCAAGAAGGTTGTCTCACCATGGCCTCATACAACTCATTGTCCAAGAATTGTTGCAGAGGAGAAACATAGCATGGACACATTTTTTGTTCTGGAATGAGTTTGAAACAGGACTACAACTAGAAGAGAAAGGAAAGTCTCCTTCGAAGAAATCCACCACCCCCAGGAGTGGAAAGAGAAAAAGAAGGGCTATCTCACTAGCAATAGTAGATTAGTCTTCTTCCCCTTCTAAAACCAACCAGGATAAAAGAAACCTAGACTTCAGTGAAAAGGGCAAGGAAATCCCAGCAGAAAGTGAAAACATTCTAAACTTGCCCTACTCAGAATCTGAAGAAAAAAGGGAGGAAGGGGTTGACCTAGCAGAGCAGGTTGTAGGAGAAAATGAAGAACTTCCATCACCCACACCAAAAGAAGACTAGGGTGAACTAGTGGAAAAGGATTCCTCTAACAAGTCCAGGTCACAAAGAGTCAACCAGTTGCTGAGGCAAGTATATGAACTGGAATTTTGAGAGAGAGAGATAAAAAGAACTAATGCAGTGCTAACCAAGAAAAACACTTAATTAAATAATTCCTTGCTCGAAATGAAAGGAAGGTATTTTTTGCTGCAAAAAAGGAATTAGAGGTTCATGAAGGACAACACCAGGCTGTATAGGATGATCAAGCTTCTGAGGCTACAGGTGAAGAATTCCAGATCAAACCCTAGCTCTCAGACTCACTTTGCACTAGAAACCCTAGGTGAAGCAGCAGTAATCCTTCAGAATCCAGAGGCATCCCAAGATGCTGCTGATTTTCCAAACATTGGGTAAGCTAAAGAAGGGCCAGAAGATCAACAACAAAGCTGAAAAGGATGAATTGGGAGATTTATTACATTCTTTGCAAAAACAGGGCTTTCAGTGGCTTAGGCGGACGCTGAAGCGGTTCATTAGCCACCGAAAGCAGAGCTTTTGACAGCTAACAGACCTGAGATTTTGATTCCTTAACCACCGAAAGAAAAAAGAGGCACATAAATATATTTTGGCACCAAAGACGAGTTTGGGTGAATATAACTATCTCAAGGATGCACTGTAAAGCTGAAAGTTGCTGAAGAACACCATCAGAGAAGGTCTGTTCCAGTTTTGCGAATACATCAAGGAGGAAAGGGTCACAAACCCTACATGTTTTAACCAACAGTAGCTTATCTATCAGAGGACAGGTTACAGCTTTACTCCAGTACTCACTGCAGTCATCAAGAGGTTTAAAAAGTGAAAAGTAAAAACATTTATTTTCAACTATTTTTAGTAAAAACAGATCCAACTTTTCAGGATCTACATATTTTTGTAAAGGCTATAAATCCTAAGACTTATTTTGAAGAAAGGGTTCGACTTCGGGGACCTTTTGACCATTATTATTATCAAGCTTCTCATATTTCTCATGACCTAATATAAGCTCTTTTGCTATCATATGTTCAACTTCCATTTCTTGTATGTTATGTGCTTATGCTTGAATGTGTTGTTCAAGTTTATTCATGTTATTTGATGTCTAATAGTTGTCATCCTATCTGCATGTTGATGATTTGAATCGCAAGTACTTTCTTTGTTATGATTAGCAGTTTATATATAACTATTTTATGTATGAATCTACCAGCATAATAAGTTCTCCATCTCTTCACCATATTATCAAACCTCTGAACATTGGTAGTTAGAAGCCTTATCTTTGATTGAGTTTCATGCATGTCTTGAGAGTGTGAGGTCTTGTAGGTCACCTCACTTGATCTAGTTAGAAAAACCATAAAAACGTTTAAGTTACCAGGCATCCGGCGAGCTGCAACCTAGAGGAGTTTCCTGGAGTGATAACAGATCCAGTTCAAAAGATATTGGCAAAGGTTGAGCAAAAAGATGAGGGCATCTGTGACCTAAAGCTCAAAATCCAGACACTGAGAGACCAAGTGAAAGTAGAAAATAACTCACATATAGGCCCAACTCACAACGTCATTCACAAAGTCAAGATAGATTTACCAAGGTTCAATGGAAAAAATAATCGAGACAGGATTGGATGGATAAAAAAAATCGAAAAATATTTTGAAATGTATAATATATATGGCGATGACAACAAATTGAATGTTGCAGCAATGTACATGGATAAAATCACTTGTAACTGGTTCTTATGGTGGGACTCAACAATGAAGGGAAAATAGTAGTTTGATACCAAGACACCTTCAAGAAAAAAATATTTTAATGATTTCAAGACATGGAAGAAGCTGAAATCTACAGCAAGCTCACTCGTTTACAACAAAAAGGAACTGTGGATGAATATTTTAGCAATCTATTGGTCCTGGCCACTCTTGTCCAAGATATAACTAAAGAAAAAATCCTGCAAATTTATATTGGTGGGCTGAAACAAAGTATTCAAAGTGAGATAAAATTATTAGACATCAAAGATGTGTAACAAGCCCATCAAAAAACAAAAATCACAACGTTCGTCGATTTATATACCACCCCAACTAAGAGCAAATGGGAAAAAGGACGAAAATCCATGCCATAAGTGTAATTCCCCTAATTGGTGTCCATGACATAAGTGTAAAAATAAGAATCTATTATTGTGCAAAAAAAGTAATACTCGTGAAAATAATGATGAAGAATTAAGCGACGCACCTTCCTCCAACATAGAGTCAGATAGCGATGATACTGGAAAAGAGGAGGCTAACATCACACCAATGCTCTCAGTGGATGCAATTACAGGTATCTCTCAACCCCAAACCCTCAAATTATTTGGCCATATCAAGAAAACTAAGCTGACGATGTTGATTGATAGTGGGAGTACACACAACTTCATAGACTCTATGGTAGCAAATAAGTTAAACACATTCATCTACCCTACCTCTAGCTTCCCAGTATCGATACCAGGAAACAAGAACACACTGTGCGATAGTAAATTCCATAAAGTAGAACTAGCTATAAATGATTTCAAGCTAATATCACCAATGTATGTTATGGCAATCAGAGGGGTTAACATTGTTTTAGGTGTACAATGGTTGGAAACACTGGGGACAGCTGGATTAAACTTACAAGAACAATTTGTAAGGTTCTATGAAAATGGGAGGAAATATAAGCTTTATAGTATTAACTTTCCCCCTCCCCAAATTATCTCATCGAATAAAATGGAAAAGATCATAAAAAAAGGAGCTCAGGCCTTCTTCTTACACTGCTATGCTATGGAAAGGACAACTAACGAAAGACAAAATATTGATCCACGTGAATTAGAACAACTCCTAGGGAAACATAGTGACATCTTCCAAAACCCTCCTCTTGGTATCCCTCCCCCATGTTCTAGGGATCCCAACATCGATTTGATGCCAGGATCAGCTTCAATTAGGAAAAAAGTCATACAGACAATCTCACAGGAACAAATCATAGATCGAGTGTTTGGCGGAGGAACTATTATGCGTCATAATAATCACATGTTGTAAGAGTCCTTTCTCTACACATACTCATTAGAAAAAATATGGATTATATAGAATTTTCATTTATTATCGAGCGTTAAACAAAGTCACCATAAAATATAAATTCCCCATTCCCTTTGTTGATGAACTGTTTGATGAGCTACATGGTGCAAACTATTTTTCTAAACTAGACTTAAAATCAGGATATTACAAAATCCGCATTGGAGAAGAAGATGTCCCCAAAATAGCTTTTTGCACCCACAAAGTTTTATATGAATTTCAAGTGCTTTCGTTTGGATTATCCAACCCTCCAACAACATTTCAAGAAGTAATGAATGACTTGTTTCTCCCTTACCTAAGGAAGTTCATGCTAGTGTTTTTTGATGATATCCTTATTTATAGTTAGAATTGGAACTCGCACCTCAAGCATGTAGAAACCATATTGAAGCTTCTAGAAGAAAACAAAATTTATGCTAACAAATCAAAATGTAGTTTCAGGAAAAAATAAATAGAATTTTTCAGGCGCGTTGTTTCAGCCGATGGAATTAAGGTCAATCCCAAAAAAATTATGGCGATCACAGAGTGGTCGTCCTTTAAGTCAATTACATCGTTAAGAGGATTTATGGGTCTAACCGGTTATTATAGGAGATTTATTCACAACTACACCCAACTTGTAGCACCCCTAACATCACTATTAAAAAGGGATGCTTTCATAAGGGATAAGGATGCAAAAAATTGTTTATAACAATTATAAACCTTAATGACATACACACCAGTATTAGTAGCTCCTAATTTTACAAAGACATTCATCCTTGAATATGATGCTTCAGCGACAGGCTTAGGATTTTTTTCTCATGCAAGATAGACATCCCATTGCTTTCAAAAGTTGAAAGTTAAAACCAAGTGAGAAAAAAAAATCCACATACACAAGGAAATGCGTTCCCTTGTTAAAAGGAAGCAATATTTGTTTGGGGAAAAAGTTCTTGCTAAAAAAAAACACAACCACCTGAAGTATTTTCTAACTCAAACAAATCTCTCTCCCGAACAACAGAAATGGGTAAGCAAAATCCAAGTCTTTGATTTCAACATTTTGTATAAAAAAGGTAAGGAGAATAGGGTTGCAGACAACTTATCAAGAAAACATGAGAGTGATACCTCACTGTGTGCCATATTCATAGTTGTTCTTGAATGGCATTCGAGGAAATTTGGGGTCTGAAATGGGCCTTATAAGAAAACGCGCCAACAATAAATTTTGTGAGTTGGAATTCAAGAACCAATAGAATTTCAATAAAATGAGTCAACCATAATGGTTGAATTGACATATTTGTCATAAAATAAAACTACTTTTTTGTTCGTATTTTCGACATATCTCCCTGTTTTTTTACTCAAATTCCGAGCGGGAGAGCTAGTTGGATGCGGAATTTATTGCACACTTTTGACAGACCCCTCCACCCCCCAAAAAAGAAATACTTGAAAAAACGTGATGATGACATAATCATCATGTTTTTTCAGGTATTTGTTGTTTTTGGGGTAGAGGGGTTTGTAAAAAGTATGCAGTGTGGGTACTCGTTACATCAACAAAAATGTCATATTTTGAAGCATTATATGGGTATCTGCCTCCTACAACAAGAGAATTTGTCATCAACAATTTCAAAGTTCCATCAGAAAGAGATTACCTAGCGACATCTGATGAGGTCATCCGCATTTTGAAGAAACATCTCGAACAAGAAAGAAACCACATGAAACAACAAGCAGACTCAAAAAGAACCGATCGACAATTTGAAGTGGGTGATTGGGTGCTTGTTATCCTTCAACCATACAAATAAACTTCACTAAAAAATTCCAAAAATCATAAACTTGCACCCAATTTCTATGGCCCATAGCAAGTTTGAAATCGAGTGGGACAAGTGGCCTATGCTCTGGACATCCCATATAAAGGAAAAATACATGTCGTTTTTCATGTGTCATGCCTAAAGAAGAAATTGGGCTCAACCACCCACATACAAACTAAATTGCCTATGTTATATGATGAAGGAAAATTAATGCTTGCACCAAACTGCATTTTAGAAATTAAAACCATAACACTTCACTCTATGTCAGTCAATGAATACCTTATCAAGTGGAGAAACTTACCAGGTGATGAAGCTACATGGAAGAATTAATATTTTCGTTCGCGCCACCAATCCTTACCAATACTTCGTGGACGAAGTATTCCAAAGAGGGATGACTTGTAATAAAACTAAATAGTTTAGTAACTTAGTTAGTAATTCATTGTTTATTAATGGAAGGCTTGATAGGTCATATCATTTAATTGTGACCCTTGATTTGTATAAATCTGCATTGTACTTCTTGTAAGAATCATCAAATTCAATAAATAAAATATATCTTTTGGAATATACATTCATGTTCTTCTCTTTCCCTACACCGTGTAAACATTTCAGTAATCTACATTGGAATCCATATGTATCACAGGCTTGACCCACACCCACATTTTTTGATGGTGGACCAAGTCATGCAACATTTCCTAGAAGCCTCCAAAGGGTGAGACCAACTTAGGCGCTCTTCGATAGACTATGCCTTCCATGAAATTAACTCTAACTTAGATACAATTCATTATGTTATGTTACTTCTCTTACTTAGCCATTTCTTTAACATAGTTAAGCATCCCACAAAACAATAATGACTCACAACATATAAAAAAGAGATGGTACAATATATAGGAGCACCCCAAACCGAGCATGCTAGGATTTTTATACTTAGCATAAATTATAGATTACACCATGACATAGAAGCAGGGAGTGCCCAACTAAAAAACCAACCCACATAGGTTCCCAACTAGTTGCCTCAAGAAACCCCAAGAATTTACAACCAAATTTACTGAAAAGATTCCTTGAAGGTTTATGCATCTTCACCACAATTCTGCTCCACCTGACTCGTTGTTATCCCAACTCCTTATCGTGAAGACACACTCTCTGCCATTGCCTAAGGAATCCTCTAATACGATATATTCCTTATCATGGACCTTGCCAAGGTCATGCCCAAGTGCATCGAGAATTTTCCTAGGGTGTTAGGCATGCCCCTCCTATGTCCTGCACAAGATGTCTAGGTGTGTCAAACATCGGATCCTTAGGCATCTCTTTCCTTGCTTCTTGCAAACTTCTATGTCTCCCTTTTCTTTGGTCTTCCATTGTGCATGTATACACTTAGCCATCTGACGAGTGTGACCCTTCCATGGTCACATGCCTTACTTAGCGCCCATGTCAACTTCCTTTGTTGATTCTACTAACACACCCACCTGATATTGTGTGTGCACAACTCCAATGTTGGCGATTCCATGCCGATGCACTTCCAAAGCATAGCATCCAACTAGTCTCTCCAATGCGCCATTCACTGAGCAGCCATCCTGCGACTTTGTTTCGGGCTCCCAATCCTAATGGTCGCCAACGTCATTCTGAGGGGCTTTCCATCAAGGTGCACCACACTTGTTGGGATCCCAAGACATGCTACCCGCCAAGTCTCCAACCCAATGGGCTTCTGGCTTGCAATATACTCCCCATCTAGCGGTGAGAATATATGTACCATCCTCACGCTTCCATTCACCGGGATTCCAAGTGTGGAAATTTTCTCATTCGTGGGGCCACATGCCCAATGAGGTCCCGTGTGCTGAATAGACTTGGTGTGCAGAGCATGGCGAAGTGTCCAACGCACAAGGTCGTTGCATCCTACCCCAATCCAAGTAGTTTATGTCCTGACAACGTCGTCTCCAATTATGTACTGTTGCTGAAAACACGTCTTGTTGCTTCCTTCTACACACAGTCTATCCAGTCAATCCACCCATGTGCTTCTTCTCTGCCAGTCCACAAGGATCGTTCTTCAAC
Source organism: Pseudotsuga menziesii (assembly GCA_001517045.1). Taxonomy (NCBI): domain Eukaryota; kingdom Viridiplantae; phylum Streptophyta; class Pinopsida; order Pinales; family Pinaceae; genus Pseudotsuga; species Pseudotsuga menziesii. The sequence continues at coordinate 42,331 of LPNX010176241.1, read as the reverse complement.
ATCTCTCACAACTTCCCGGGTGATCAGTCCATTCAATTGGAGTCCATCGGTCACCCTTTCCACTTCCTTCTCTACATGAGTCTTCGCACCTAGTGTTTTCCCTGATGTGGAACCATATTTTCTATGTGTTCCTCTTAGATTCCATCTCATTGTGCTTCTTGCTAGAAGATTTCGGAGCTACTCCCACCATCGCCACAAGTAGGGGGATGATGGTGTATGCTTCATTGATCAAGGGACACGAGTGGATGGTGTTCCAAGCCATCACCCATAACACTATTATCTTACTCAAGTAGAGAAGGAATGAAACATTGCCATGGATGGTGCCATTTCCTTTGTTGAACAATCGTTGCGTTTTGGGATCATCTAGCCACATCTTCCCACTTGCAACTGAAGTTCTTGAGTCACAACTAGGCGCTGATTCTTTTTCGTGGGTAGTCGCTAAACATCCTTCTTGGAAACACTTGTTATGTCCCATGGTGGTGTAGCAATCGACAAGATTCTCTAAGCTGTCCAACGCCGATGCCACTAGATCTTCCATGGCATCCACCCACTTCTCCAAATGAATGACTGATTGTTGGCTTGCCTTTTCTTCACCTTTCCCTCCATGAGGTCCTACTACACCTGTGGACATTGTCGCCATCATGGATGCGACCTTTTTTCCTCCCCGCGTCTTCCTCATAACCTTTACACAGATTGGGTCTTCTCATGAAAGAAATTCCGAATACTCTAAGTCTGGCACACGATCTTCCTTTTCCTTTTGCAAGAACTCATGTACCGACACCATGTCAAAAATAATCCAATGGAACGATGGTAAAGGTCACCTCCCCCAACCATTCTACAAACTTCAAAGGGACTTGGTTTGCCACTCCAACCACCATTTCTACTTGAGAGTTGACAGCCTTGAATGCAAATTATCCCAGCTCATTTCACAAATTAAGTTTCCTTGCTACTTCTTCTCTCACAAAGTTATGTGTCGCCCCACTATCAACTAATGCCAAGACTTGTTTCCCATTAACCTCTGCTAGAACGTAGCACAACCTTGTCAAATATGCATCTTTGATCATTTCCATCTCCTCTTTGTCTCTATCTACACTTGACGGTATGTTACTAATGTTGGAGGATCTACGTACGGAATTGAGTGAAGGGAAGAAGCTACTATGTATGGATTTAACTCATGAACATCTGTAACTAGATCTCCAGATTGCTACCCCTTTGATCCAAAACCACTACCGGCAGTCGTTTAAACACCATTGATTTAAAAAGGAATAAGGTTCTAGCACCAAGAGTCAATGTAGGGAAAGCATTTTAGCGAGCATCCCTTTCATACGTTGAATACCCAGTTCGGGGGCCATATCCCATTCCAATTCAGAAGGACTACATTCACCACATACAACACTCCAAATGATGCTTCATGTGTTACCATTGCCACCTTCTGTGGTTGCAAAAGGGAAATTCCTTGAATTGTGATATTTCACACATATGTAGTAAGAATTTGTTTTTTCCTTATCCTTGGGTGCCTCCACTCTATTAGACTTCTCCTCTCATTCTTACCTCCCTGTTTAGGTGCTTTCCTTTGAACTTCTTCTTATTGAACTTGATGTGGGATCTGTCACTTCCTTCTTCGTTTTCCCTAGACTCATTCTTTCCATTGGCACGATAGTCCAACAAATTATTTGCAGCTACAATTGCCTCAGCAAATAGACTTCACTCCTTGGCATCGCAAGTCCTCCTGTGCCCAATTTTGCAATCCCTTCATAAAATGATAGAGCCAATCTTCGTTGCTCATATCCTTTATCTCCAGAATAAAAATGGTGTAAGCCTTGATGTAGGCTTGGGCCTTCCCCACATGCTTGAGTCTCATTAACTCATTGCAGGCAACCCAGCCTTGGTTTTTAGGCCCAAATTGTTCCTTCAAGGCCACTTTCATCTGCTCCCATTTCTCAATCCAGTCTACTACCTTCCTTGCAACCACATCCTCTGCACTGTTCCTCTGCCACATCTTCACCTTGGACTCATTTGAGCTACCAATCATTTGATCCAAGTACTATTCGGCATCCCAACAATAGTTTCCTAATAACTTGGCATCTCATGTTTTGTCATATGGTTTTGGCTCCTTTATACAAAATTTCATGGTCACACCTATTTTATTCCCACTATCCAAAGCACACATTAACAACACAATGGTTTCATCTTGGTCTTTTATATGAAGTTAGAGCTGCTCCACAACTCCCTTAAGCTTCCTAACCCTGTCTATCATGTCTTCCTACAATGCGACATGCAACACATTTGTTGTAACCTAGCACTTGCTCACATATTTGTTTAAATCCTTCTGCATCCAATCCATTGCACTACCTAAGATGGTCGACTTCTCACCATGCTTGAAGAGTGCTTCGAACATTTGTTCCACACTATTTTCAAGTGTCATGAGTCTGTTCTTCACCTTGGTATGCTTTGGAAATGATCCAACCTTTGGTTCCTGCAAGAACAATACTGGGTTTGAAGGCACTGCTAGTTCAATGTCTGACTCCAACACCCAATCTACGATGCACTTTCCCATTTTGGGACTTAATCGAATGTCCTGGCACTTTCCAAGTGCAGGTTCGCTATCACTTGCCTTGCGAATTGGTGATTTGTTGCATGCATACGTGACACATGCTCCCTCCAAGACTCAACTACAACCCGACTTCTGTGAGCTTCCCCAATGAACACACTTCACTGAGGTTCGACCTTTATCTGTCGCCTGCTAACCCAGTGGCACCCTGCTAGGTAGCTTAGTCTCCCACCCATGTGTTTCCTCTGGTTGAGCTTCGAATCCGTCTCACTAGCTGCAAAAAAATACAAGTGATGTGACTTCATGCCAAGATCCCACGCCCAATGGTCACCAATGTCATTTCGAGGGGCTTCCCACTGAGGTGCACCACACTTATAGGTGTTCTACCTTCCAAGTCTCCAACCCAATCAGCGTCCAACTTGCAGTACACTCCCGACCTAGTGGTCAACATCTATATACCATGCCCACACTTTCCATGCACCAAGGGTCCAAGTGTTGGTATTTGCCCCATTATGCAACCACATTCCTAACGAGGTCCCATGTGTCAACTAGTCTTGGTGCGCAGAGGGTGGTGAAGTGCCCAATGCAGAAGGTCATTACAATATAACCTATATATCTATTACAATAATACACTAAGCTAAATATATAAGATCTATGGAATAAGCTATATGCATATTTTGACATGAACATTTAAAATATACACACATAAGATGATCACCATATGCATGAACAAGAAAACTAATCCTCTAGCCTACTCACCAATAAACATCAAACCACTCTTTTTGTTAGCCTACTTTGTGTGAATTGTACTTTGAAACTAGAGATTCCCGGTATGGAGGGTTTATATTGGGATACCTATTATGAGTGGAATGCTTTGAAATGGATAAGAGAAGTGTGGAAATTCTATTCATATCAAGTTTTGTTAGTGTGGTGTAACAACTACATCTAAGGAACACTCTTAAAATAAACCAAAATTGCTTAATCCCTCACCTTGGTTTACCAATGACATAGATTGTGTAACCATGGAAGAACAAGGAAATTAGTGGAAATTAGTGGGGCCAATGATTAAAAAGAGATAATCTAAGATAATCTAATAACAATTTGGTTGACCAATGACATAAGATTGAGCAACCATGGAAGAACAAGGAAAATGTGTGGAGCCAACAATTGGAAAGAGAATCTCATGTCACATTATAGTATTTTGGTAGAAACATCGATTATTTAGGTTGAAGCATAAATTATGTAGCAATGTTGGTTATCCAATGAGTTATTCACAAGAAGTTAACGTTGTTGGCTAGCATTAGTCAATCAAATAACTTAACCGAATATGCCAACACAACACAATGATTTTAAATGTAACACAATAAAAATAACAAATGACAATCTAAAAATATTAACAAAAAGTTAACATTGTTGGCTAGCATCACTCGATCAAATAAAACAACAAAATTAACAAATGACAATCTAAAAATAAAGAAGATACTACAACTTTAACTTTTTTGCTCATTAACTTCTAGCCCAGGTAAAATTATTAGTGAATATGCAAATATCATTAGACATTTTCAACGAGCATAATGTTACCTACTGTAATAGACTTTCTTTACATAATTCTTCTTAGAACGTATTGTATTAAACCACCCACATTGTACAATAGTCGCCTACATCACTGGCCAATGCACAATAGAATAGTCAGAAATTACCAAAACCAATTACAGAACCCATCAGCTTCAGTTCCAAATCCATCCCTCAAAATTTGGCTTCACAGTAGGAAGCGATGCAAATCACAACAGAACCGTATCAGTGAGATTCAGAAGTATCTCCTTTATCTTCAATTTCATGATTTATTTCGATCTGCTTCCCTTCCGACTTTTCCAATTCCCTGTAGATTGTGCTTTTAATCTTCTCGACAGGTACAACAGGGAGGCAGGCCGCCACTCGGTACTCCGCATCAGACAAATACTGAACCCCATAATTATACTTCTCGACACAATAAGCACTGGGCAGAATAAGCGCCTCTACAAGGTGGGGAAGAAAAGGAAACCGACGAAGCTTGTACCAAGCCGACAGGCACCATTTCTCTGCAACAGGTTCATACTTGTTATACAACTTCTTGGCCGAGGGTTCAGATTTGGAATACAAAGTCTTTACAATTTCCTTGGTCTTTTCCACTACTCCAACTTGTCCAACATTGGTTACGACGGATCTGGCAACTTCTGGTGCCCTTTTTGCCGCGCAATAAATTTCACAAGTCCGTGATTTAAGTGTTTGGGGCACACAACTGTCAAGCTTATCGATCACATTACCCACCTGTGAAAATACCAAAAAAGAAAATGAGAGACCGCCCCGATTGAATAACAGAACCCAAATGAAACCCTATTTTTCTTAAACTGGCCAATTTAATGACAATAAGCCCAAATAAAGTACTCGATTTCTTTTCTTTTGATAAATTTAAGGACAAAGAAATCAAAATGGGGTTTCATAATTGGAAGGCGAAGGCGGTCGGCCTACCTTTTTATCTGCGAATTGCAGAATCTCGAAAGGCTTTCCCTCGACCTTCTGGTAGACGGGCCTGACAAAAAGCTTAACAGCTCCCTCCATGGCATAAACCCCTTGTTTTAGAGGCCCCGAATTTTCTCTGGCATACCCGTAGACTCTAGAAAGACGAGCCGTGGCCTTTTGAGCGGCATCCTGGAAAAAATCCAGGTATCTGAGCCCTTCGTCAGCTATCACAGTGAATAATACCTGCATGGAACTGTATTCAATTGAAAAATTGCGTGTAAAATATTCGCAAAGAAATTGCTAAGAGTCGGAAAACCTGGCGATTCGGTTGAGACGACATGGTCGGACTACGAAAGAGATGAATCTGGTAGGAATCTTTTGCTGTGGTTGGTAAGGCGAGTAATCAAGAATCAAGATCCCCGCTGCGAAAGAGATGAATCCGGTAAGAAACTTTGTAAGGCGAGCAATCAAGAACTCCGTGGCTCGAGCGTAATGTTCTGCAATAAAAGAGTGGATGAGTGCCAACAAGGGTATATACACATAGGAAAGTTGGAGGTGGCCGTGAGACGAAGGCACCCTGTCTTAACCACGTACACGTGACAAGTGTAAGATGACAGCCCATCGATCTCCGCCAATCTGGGCCGACATCGCCTGTTATTTCTTTGAATATTCATTTCGGGCCCATCAGGATTGGAATTTCAAAATATTCATTTCGGGCCCATCAGGGTTGGAATTTCAAATTGTTGAATGATGTCAAAGTTTGTATTTGGTTTGCTTTGGCGAGGGAGTGATCAGGATGGAAATACTGAGCTTGAGTCGAAAAGGTTACTCAGCGGATGCAAAGGCTGAAAGGCTGCTTCTTCCTCTGTTGTACTTGTTGAGGCTGGTGTTTAAAGGCCAGATGCAAACTCCACTCTGGCTGAATTATTTAAACTCTCTGCAAGCTGCTTATGTTACTTTTCTTTCTATTCTATAATATGAAAATGAAAAAGTGTTATTTCTTGTGACCATGTCGCATGACTCTGGTTCTTGGTACCATGATTAAATAAATAGATCTCTCCTCGTCCTTAATCTGCATGGCTTCCCTTTTATTTATGGTAAATAAAGAAAGAGCCAGATCAACAGGCAGGAAACCCCACGGTGAGGAAGGACAGACCAACCACCTCCCCACGGAGATTAATGAAAGGAAATGGAACACCGTTGGCAGTGGCAGTGCTTCAAAATACAAATCTAGACTCGAACAACAAGCTTTCATTCTACCAATCGGCTCCGTCCCTTGAAGTATGCTTCGAAGATGGTTCCTTTAGATGGAGACTACTCTTTTCCGTTATCGTTTTCGCCTAGAAACCCCAGAAGCTCAGAAGATGTTCATGGAAGAATGTAAGCTTCCTTACGGAGTAGTTTCAAATGCAGAGTTTGAGTGGACAGCATCTCCTATAAGGTTCCCTTTGAGGAAGTCCGTGAGCTTGTTGCAGTTCGTAGAATATTCTTGCAAAACGGCCATGCATTTGTTCCCATGAGCTAGGTGGTCTTTGCATAATTATGGAGTTGATTTGGCATCTATATGATGTGTATTATCTTTCCCCCTTGAAACGATAATGAAGCCCTAGAGCTCCGAATATTTAGCTAAGAAGAAAAGCCCAGGAAGAGTAAGTTTCATTTCGTTAAAATGAGGAAAGCCCCTTAGTAAAAAAAAGAAAAGCCCCCGGAAGAGTAAAGGTTCATTTCCTTAAAATGAGGAAAACCCCTTAGTAAAGAAAAAAAGCCTCGGAAGAGTAAAGGTCCATTTCCTTAAAATGAGGAAAACCCCTTAGTAAAGAACAAAAGCCCCAAAAGAGTAAAGCTTCATTTCCTTAAAATGAGGAAAGTCTTTTGGAGAAGGTTCTAGAAAGGTATGGGAAGCCAGTGTAAATAAGAGGTCAATACACCTCATTTGATTATCTATTTTTGTGGAGAAGTCTAGGGAGACAAGGCGAAGGTACAAGAGGAGCCTCTAGCACATGGTGATGAAGTATACGGAAGAAGGTCTGCCGAAAATTCTTTTTGAACTCAGGGGTTTATGCACATATGATGATGTTATGTTTCTTTATGTTATGACGAGACTCTATGATGTACTGGGAGAATCTTAGCAGCTTTTGTGAAAACCCTAGAAGGGGTTTAGTCGGATAAGATCAGATATATATTGATGATGATTGAGAAATTGTTGAGTAGGGGTATGACAGAGTTTGGCACAGTGTAGAGATCAGCAGTGGTTCCAACAGTGATTTGGCAGAGTGATTGAGTCAGTGGTTTGATGCAGCTTCCAGTAGTGGTCGCAGTTCAGATCCATCTTTATATTCAGGACAGTTTGGTGATGTACTATAGGGGATCATAGTCTCCTTCAGGTTGGTGCCTGAAAACATATCAGGGCGGCAGGACGAGGCAAGGAGATTGTAAGTTGGTGCTCCCTTCCAGTCGGTGCTGGAGAATCAGGGAGTTGGTGCTTCCTTTGTGTTGGTGCACATAAACATTGAATGTATTCTTTTCATTGATAATATTAAAGAAGCATTCGGTGGTTTTTCCCATTTGGGTTTTCCACATAAAAATATTCTGTCTTGTGCCTATATGTGATTGTGCTTTATGAATTACAGTAATTTATTCAAGTTGATTTAAATAGTAGTAAATTTTGTTTAATACTGATTCACCCCCCCCCCCCACCTCTCAGTATTGGCTGAGTATTCTAACAAGTGGTATCAGAGCTAGGTTACTTCAGAGACAGCTTAACCGCTGGAAGGAAGATCACTGAGAGAAAGAAATGGAATGCAATAAGTTTGGAAGTCCAGTATTTACTGGATCTAACTATACGATCTGGAGTGCAAGAATGAAGCTTTTCTTGTTGGCACAAGGACTTGAGGTATGGCAGATAGTAGAAGATGGATACACTATACCCAGTGATCTTTCGACACTTAGTACAGTTGAGAAAAGAAGATATGATTGCAACTCAAGGGCTGCAAGTCTTATTATGGGAGCAGTAGTAGATTTAGAACTCGTCAAGATTGTACATCTCTCTACAGCAAAAGAAATGTGGGACAAGCTTCAGAATGTATTCCCTGGAGATGAAAATGTGAAGAAAGCTAGACTGCAATCATACAAAAGTCAGTTTGAGTTCCTAAAGATGGAGGATGACGAGGATGTTGCATCTTTCTTTCGCCGCGTTGATGGAATTATAAATGCCATGAGAGGGCTCGGACAGAAAATGGAAGAAAAGGATGTGATCTTGAAGATACTGAGATCTCTTCCAATGAGATTTGATGCTAAGGTATCAGCTTTAGAAGAAAGACTCATCATAAAAGATTTTGACTTAAATGAGCTACAAGGAGTTCTCACAGCTTATGAGATGAGAACTAGACAAGACAAGTCCAGGAGAAGAGAAGCAACATTCAAGGCAGAAAAGAAGACAGTGAAGAAAAAACCGAAAGAGAAGGAGTGCCCTAGTTACAGTGAAGAATCAGATGATGAAGAAACAACAAACTTCTTAAGGAAGCTCAAAAAAGGAACCGGAAAATATAAAGGTAAGCTTCCTCTTATATGTTTTAATTGTGGTAAAATTCGTCATTTTGCTTCAAAGTGTCCTTATAAGAATGCAGAAAGTGAGGATGATGAAGATGAAGCTCCTAAGAAGGAAACAAGATACCAGAAGAAGAATCAAAAGAAAAATAACCGAAAGTTCATCAAGAAGAAGAATTTCTATTCAAAGGAAGATGGCTCATCGTCAGACAATGATAATGATGATAGTGATGATGATTCAAGAAGAGTCCTCTTCATGGCTGTTGATGAACCAAAAAGGGAAGAAAAGGAAGAAGAAGGAGAAGGAGAAGTGAATCTTGAAGCAGAACTGATTAGTGCTCTTGGTGAGCTCAGAATAGTAAGGAAGAAGAACAAACTTCTGAAAGAGGAAAACAGAAGACTGAAGGAAGAAGGTGATTCTGAGGACTCAAAGAAAGCACTCCTTAACTTGAAAGTTCAAATAGAAGAAGCAAAAGCTATCGAGGAAGTACTAAAGGGTCAGCTGAGTCAAAGAGAAAGGATTCAAGAGGAACTTGATATTGAGATATGTTCTCTCAAGAAGCAGTTGGGAGAAAAGCAGCATCAGCAGAAGTATGAGAAAAGTACTAGTATACTTGATCAGATCCTCAATAATCAAAGACCTACCACAGACAAATCTGGATTAGGATACAAGAAAACTGTTTATGAAAAAGGATCAAGCTCCAAGACAGCAGTAAATGAAGAAACAAGCGTACATCCAGAGACTTTTAGGAATAATGAAAGGAAGAGAGATCAAGAATATGAGCAACTAAGAAGAGAGGCGGTTTGGAATCAAAGATTCAAAATATCAACTCCATTCAGAAGGCCTCCTATGACCAGGTACCAAGGTTTCTTTTATGGTTCATGTTTTTATTGTAATAAATTTGGGCATAAGGCTGTAGATTGTAGAACCTATGCACGATGTAGAGATACTTGGTTCAATGATGGTTATAAAGGTCATATTGAGGCAAATTAGTTCAGCAGACCCTGTCAAGCCGTGAACAGAAATTTCTCTGATGCTAACCAGTTTAGAAGACCTCAAGAGATAATGAACAGAGGCTACAACTGATTTGAGGTGTTGAATAATGAATCGGAGTGTCCTAAATGCAACAACTTTGGGCACACAGCTAGAAAATGCAGGAGTCGATTCACAAGTGTTCCAGTAAAGAATGTACAAATTCCAGAATATCAGAAGACATGGAAAAGAAAAGAAGGTGATCTACAAGGAGAAGTATGTGGAATTTCTCTACAAGCACAGGATAAAAGGAACGGTTGGTATGTTGACAGTGGATGTTCAAAACATATGACAGGTGATAAGAACAGGTTTGTGGATCTGAAGAAGGAAAAGGATGGATCAGTCACCTCTGGAAACAATAATTTTGCAAAGATTCTAGGAAGAGGAACAGTCTGTCTTGGAAGCAAAGATGCAATGGCAGAAAATGTTCTTCTAGTTGAAGACATGAAGCATAATTTGTTGAGTGTAAGTCAGATGTGTGACCAAGGACATAACTTGCTCTTTACAGCCAAGAAGTGTGAGATCAGAAGGGAAAAATCAGGCAGGCTAGTAGCAACGGCAGCAAGAACTCCTCATAACATATATATCCTTGATGAAATAGAAGAAAGTTGCAACCTTGGAAAAGAAGATGAAAGTTTTTTGTGGCATAAAAGGTTGGGTCACATTCACTTTGACAACCTAGTGAGGATCAGCAAGAAGAAAGCAGTAAAAGAAATGCCCGAGATCTCGAAACCAGCTAATTCTTTATGTAAGCACTGTCAGCATGGGAAGCAGACAAAGGTAGAATTCAGAACAAAGGAGCATTCATCAACGAAGCCTTTGGAATTAGTTCATACGGACTTATGTGGACCAATGAGGACTAAAGGACTAGATGGTGAACTGTACTTCATGTTACTCATTGATGATTACACACGAATGACCTGGGTATGCTTTCTCAATAAGAAGTCAGAAGCTTTTGAATGTTTCAGAATTTTCAAGGAGATGGTTGAGAATGAAGTTGAAATGAAGATTAAGTGTCTAAGATCGGACAATGGAGGGGAATTCACTTTGAATGAGTTCTATAGTTATTGTGAAGAGAATGGAATTAGAAGACATTTTTCAGCAACGTATACTCCTCAGCAAAATGGAGTAGTGGAAAGGAAAAATAGAACGGTTCAAGAAATGGCTAGAACAATGTTAAATGACTCAAAATTAAGTGATGTCTTTTGGGTACAAGCAATCCATACAGCAGTCTACACTTTGAATAGATGTCTTCTCAGAAGTAACAGTGATAAAACTCCATATGAGCTATGGAAAGGAAGACCTGCAAATGTTAAACGCTTCAAGATATTTGGGAGTAAGTGCTACATTAAGCGAGAGGATAGACTTGGTAAGTTTGAATCTAGAGTTGATGATGGCATATTCCTTGGGTATTCAAGTCACAGTAAAGCATACAATTGCTTTAACCTCAGACTCAACAGAATGATAGAAAGCATCAACATGAAAGTTGATGAACTTCCATCTTCAAGGATGAAAAAAGGAAGTGAAGTCTCAGAAGAACCATTTGAGACTAAATACAAGCAGGAAAGTGATGATGATGAGGAAGCACCATTCGAAGGAAGTAATGAAGTAAGAAGTCAGCAAGGGTCTCATATTCCATATAAGACTCTGAATAAGTGGTGTGAGAAGAATCATCCACTAGAACAGATCATTGGAAGCAAAAGTGCAGGAGTGGAAACAAGAAGTAGAAAGCAGAATCTAACTGCAGAACAAGGACACTTTTCCTTGTTATCTACAGTTGAGCCAAGTAGTTTTGAAGAATCCAGCAATGATAAGTTCTGGGTCAAAGCACTGGAAGAAGAACTAGATCAAATCCAGAAGAATGAAACATGGGAACTGGTTCCAAGACCGAAAAACAAGAATGTGATCGGCACAAAATGGATCTTCAGAAACAAGTTGAATGAAGAAGGACAGGTTACTAGGAACAAGGCTCGTCTGGTGTGTAAAGGTTATGCCCAGGTTGAAGGAATTGACTTTGAAGAGACTTTTGCTCCAGTAGCCAGAATGGAGGCAATCAGGATGATATTGGCCTATGCATGTTCAAAGGAGATCAAGGTCTATCAGATGGATGTAAAGTCGGCTTTCCTAAATGGAGAATTGGAGGAAGAAGTCTACATAAAACAACCAGAAGGGTTTCAAATGTCAGATGAAAAGGGATATGTCTGCAGGTTGAAGAAAGCATTATATGGCCTTAAACAGGCTCCCAGAGCTTGGTATGCACGATTGGACAAGTATTTGCAGAAGAAAGGATTCAGAAAAGGCAATGTAGACAGTAATCTATATATAAAGGTGGACAAGGAAAATATGATCATCATTGAAGTATATGTTGATGATATCATCTTTGGAAGTGATGATGATCAGTTAAGCAAAGAATTTTCTAAAGACATGCAGCATGAGTTTGAAATGTCCTTGCTCGGTGAGTTGTCATTCTTTTTAGGTCTTCAGATCTCACAACTTGATGAGGGTATTTTCATTTCACAGATGAAATATATCAAGGAGGTGTTGAAGAAATTCAGAATGGAAGATTTTAAACCTATGAGTACTCCGATGGTCACTGGTTGCAAGCTAAGTAAAGATGATGAGTCAAAGGAAGTAAATCAGAGGCAACATAGATCGATGATAGGTATCCTATTATATGTGACAGCTTTGAGACCAGATATCATGCAAGCAGTTGGACAAGTTGCAAGATTTCAGGCATCTCCAAAGGAAAGTCATGTTCTGGCAGTAAAAAGAATCTTCAGATACTTAAAAGGGACAATGGACTATGGACTTTGGTATCCAAAAGGAAACGAATTGACTCTTATAGCATATACAGATGCAGATTGGGCCAGTTGTGTTGACAACAGGAAAAGCACAAGTGGTGCATCCTTTTACTTAGGTGATTGTTTGGTGTCATGGATGAGTAAGAAGCAGACTTCGGTAACTTTGTCTACAGCTGAAGTAGAATACATCGCAGCAGCAGCTTGTTGCACACGGGTTATTTGGATGAAGCAAACCCTGCAAGACATACAAGTTCATTATGAAGAACCTATTTCTATACTGTGTGATAATACAAGTGCTATCATCATTTCTAAGAATCATGTAATGCATTCAAAGACAAAGCATATTCCAATTAAATATCATTTTCTACGGGAACATGTAACAGAGAAGCATGTCAAATTGGAATTTGTGGGGACTAAGGAACAGGTAGCACACATCTTTACAAAGCCTCTCCCAAGAGAGAATTTTGAATATCTTAGAGACAGATTAGAAGTGATTCCAGCTCTAGTTTGATCGTTTCAGTGGAAAGTAGCAGGTCAGGGGGAGAGTGGTTGATAGGGGGAGTTACCCTTTGCCGTTGATGTCAAAGGGGGAGAGAAAGTGACAAGGGGAGCAAGATGACAAGGAGAGTATGTTGGTTGCCATCAATGACAAAGGGGGAGACTGTTGAATGAAGTTGTCATTGATGTCAAAGTTTGTATTTGGTTTGCCTTGGCGAGGGAGTGATCAGGATGGAAATACTGAGCTCTAGTCGAAAAGGTTACTCAGCGGATGCAAAGGCTGAAAGGATGCTTCTTCCTCTGTTGTACTTGTTGAGGCTGGTGTTTAAAGGCCAGATGCAAACTCCACTCTAGATGAATTATTTAAACTCTCTGCAAGATGCTTATGTTACTTTTCTTTCTATTCTATAATATGAAAATGAAAAAGTGTTATTTCTTGTGACCATGTCGCATGACTCTGGTTCTTGGTACCATGATTAAATAAATAGATCTCTCCTCGTCCTTAATCTGCATGGATTCCCTTTTATTTATGGTAAATAAAGAAAGAGCCAGATCAACAGGCAGGAAACCCCACGGTGAGGAAGGACAGACCAACCACCTCCCCACGGAGATTAATGAAAGGAAATGGAACACCATTGGCAGTGGCAGTGCTTCAAAATACAAATATAGACTCGATAACTGGTACAACAAGCTTTCATTCTACCAATCGGCTCTGTCCCTTGAAGTATGCTTCGAAGATGGTTCCTTTAGATGGAGACTACTCTTTTCCGTTATCGTTTTCGCCTAGAAACCCCAGAAGCTCAGAAGATGTTCATGGAAGAATGTAAGCTTCCTTACAGAGTAGTTTCAAATGCAGAGTTTGAGTGGACAACATCTCCTATAAGGTTCCCTTTGAGGAAGTCCGTGAGCTTGTTGCAGGTCGTAGAATATTCTTGCAAAACGGCCATGCATTTGTTCCCATGAGTCAGGTGGTCTTTGCATAATTATGGAGTTGATTTGGCATCTATATGATGTGTATTATCTTTCCCCCTTGAAACGATAATGAAAGAAGCCCTAGAGCTCCGAATATTTAGCTAAGAAGAAAAGCCCCCAAAGAGTAAGTTTCATTTCCTTAAAATGAGGAAAGCCCCGGAAGAGTAAAGGTTCATTTCCTTAAAATGAGGAAAACCCCTTAGTAAAGAAAAAAAGCCCCGAAAGAGAAGGTTCTAGAAAGGTATGGGAAGCAAGTGTAAATAAGAGGTCAATACACCTCATTTGATTATCTATTTTTGTGGAGAAGTCTAGGGAGACAAGGCGAAGGTACAAGAGGAGCTTCTAGCACATGGTGATGAAGTATACGGGAGAAGGTCTGCCGAAAATTCTTTTTGAACTCAGGGGTTTATGCACATATGATGATGTTATGTTTCTTTATGTTATGACGAGACTCTATGATGTACTGGGAGAAATCCTAGCAGCTTTTGTGAAAACCCTAGAATGGGTTTAGTTGGATAAGATCAGATATATATTGATGATGATTGAGAAATTATTGAGTAGGGGTACGACAGAGTTTGGCACAGTGTAGAGATCAGTAGTGGTTCCAACAGTGATTTGGCAGAGTGATTGAGTCAGTGGTTTGATGCAGGTTCCAGCAGTGGTAGCAGTTCAGATCCATCTTTATATTCAGGACAATTTGGTGATGTACTATAGGGGATCATAGTCTCCTTCAGGTTGGTGCCTGAAAACATATCAGGGTGGCAGGACGGGGCAAGGAGATTGTGAGTTGGTGCTCCCTTCCAGTCGGTGTTGTAGAATCAGGGAGTTGGTGCTTCCTTTGTGTTGGTGCACATAAACATTGAATGTATTATTTTCATTGATAATATTAAAGAAGCATTCTGTGGTTTATCCAATTTGGGTTTTCCACGTAAAAATCTTCTGTCTTATGCCTATATGTGATTGTGCTTTATGAATTACAGTAATTTATTCAAGTTGATTTAAATAGTAGTAAATTTTGTTTAATACTGATTCACGCCCCCCCCCCCTTCTGAGTATTGGCTGAGTATTCTAACACAAATTTGCTTTGCACGTCAAAAGAAAATTTGATGACGGTTTTATACTTTTCATTGCCTTTCAAATTACTTTTCAATTTTAAATTCACTAATGATTAAATTGCTTTACATTTTTATATAAGATAATTATTCTAAATATAATAATTTTAAGTTAAAAAATTTGTATTTTTAAACTAAAATAATTATAATTTAATGATACCAATGTGTATATTATTAGTCAATAAATCCTTATTAAATGAAAAATATATACAATAAAAAAATAAGAAATCTATACAAAGGTTTGTCATTTTCCTAATGTAATAATATATTGTTCTGAAGTTTGAAGTTGTATATTGTTCTGAAGTTGGATTTGGAGTCGTTTTAGCTCAAGTCGAGGACTAAGCTAGTGAACAAGGTAGATGTGATATGGCCCGAAGGCAGAGTAGATATCCATGTCTCACTTTTCGGAGTTGAGTCTTAAACTTGCAGACTCATAGCCTATTTCCTATATCCTATAGCTACCAAAATCAACGACCACACTCCAAAGCATTAAATCTAACACTATGGTACTAGCTTAGTCCTCCTCGAATGTCTAAACATTGACAAAAACCAAAGTACTAGAATTTATGACAGGTTATGGACAAAACCAGATGAATTTGAAGATTCTCATTTTTTCATACAAGTAGACATTGACGTGTGAATATTAATTTTACAAATCAAATACGTTCAAAATTGAAAAATACGTTCATTTACTCATTCCCAACCATGCACTCATTGCCAGGGTGCAAACCGCTATATTTCTTAAAGAAGAATATCTACTTATTTTATGTAAATGTCTTTATAGTTGAAATATTACAATTTGAAATGACGAAAAGACTTACCATTGCCATAATAATTTTATGATGTTATTTAATAATTTTATGAAAGATTCAATTTTGCTATAAGTTTTTTAATATTTTATGTTTAATTGAATGTGAATATTAATATAAAATTATTTTAAATTTTTAGACTTATTAAGCAATGAATGGAATACAATATGTAATTTTTTTTAATCTTAAATTTAATAAATTTGGTCCTTTTTCTCTTATTTGATAAATGTGGTTAAGTTTTAATTTTTTATTTTATAGATAAATATGAATCTTTTTAATTTTTTTTTTTTTGGTAATGTTACTTATATATTTTCTATCAAGTTGTAAAACACTTCTTTTTTTAATATATTAAAATATTCTAATAATTTATTAACAAAATATTATTATAAATATGTTTTTTTAACCCATGTATTTAGGTATTTTTTATTGGTAATTAAGATTATTGATATAGTGTATAAAGTAAAAAATATATATAAGCAAAACACTTATATATAGCTTTGTTTATTATTATTATTATTATTTAAATTATTGATATGGTGTGTCAAAGTAAAACAAGAAATTAAATCATAGAAACTCTTAAATTACGGAGACTTTTTAAATTTAGTTAAATGTAAATCTTAGAGAGTATTTAAACAATCGAGCACAAATGAAACCTCCACATTATGTTTGAGAAGTGAGTACATAAGAGGTGCCAACTAAAAGTGTCATATTACATTTCAAGATCATGCACAATAATCTGGAAGAATGCTAAATTGTTGTCGAACATTGGAGAATAAGATGTGGTTGATGCGTTTATCTACAAGTTGAGCATTAACAATGAGGGTAGGATAGTTTGATACCTTCAAAATAGAGGAGATGGGAGAGCATTTTGGTTATAGAATGAGAAGCCAACACTGGGTACTACTATTATTAATGTTTTTGTCTTGTAATATTGAAACTCTTGTAATTTTTTTTATCATTTCTTATTTGGTATTTGCTTTTGGAATTATGGTATTTGTGTTAATATTTATAATATTCTCTTGTTGTGTTTGTCTATTATATTATATTTTCCTAACTTAGGAGTCATTAATTAATATTGGGTTCATTAGCACCATTGGGTCCGCTTGGGCTATTGGTGCCACTAGTACCAATCACTAGAGTGTGGGGAACACATATAGAGGCTAACTTCAACTGAATGCACCTCCATGCATTAGTTTATGTGCCTTTGAGACCAATCCATACAATTTAAGAGAAACTGGGAAGCCACTACCAACCTCCTTCAATTGTTGGTAGTTGGTAGCTAGTGAAGCTAAGTTATGCTCGAATTACATTCAGTTAGATGTCATCCAATTCAGTTAGCGCCACTCTTGCATGGTTGCATGTGGGAAGGTGTCTATTCTCACCTAATTCTCACCTACCACATGAGTTTAACTGCTTTAACTGATTATCACTGATTGAGGGACTAAATTAGACTAGCGAACTCTGATAGCGATTTAGACACTTCTAGTTAGCCATGTAGTCAGATTGAGTTGTTAGATTTGAATCATATCCACATGATTTGAATTCTCCTTTATGTAACACTATTGTATACTACTGGGAAAAATGAAGTTTATACTGTAATTATACTGAGAAATTCTTATCTGTTTCCTGTGAAATTTGTCTTGTTTAGTGTGTATTATTCATTCCATTACACTGCATAATAATACAACAATTCAATTGCACTCATTGCTTGAAGATCAATGGCATTATAATTTAACAATTTTCTTTTGGAATTAGTAAACATCATAATTTATAGAATTTATGCAAGTGTTTGAAAGAATGTTTAAACAATATTAGAAATTAAAATATGTAAAGTTAATTTTGGTAAATGTAGAATGGATGCCAAGTGTTTGAAAGGATGTGGTGTCTAGCTTGTGTTGGCAATGGTGATCTAGTTTTAGTTGCAGTTTCCTAGACCTGTTTGACATAGTATTTCAGCAATTTGAGTCACCTGTGAGGAGTTACATCACTCTTTACACCTTCAAAATCTTGTGCCCCTTTAGTTTCAACAATGCTTCAATTATTGTGATTCAACATTTCATTGGAGATGATATTGTTCCTACTCATATAATTCATATCAATCATGGTTGTACCATGATTATGTACTTGGATAGGGTCCCTATTTTACCCTCATGATGTATTGTACCCAATAATTTTTCATGTATTGTTCATACCCCTATGGTCTGGGTTCGAGGTTATATTGAGACATTGATATGAACATGGGAATTCTTGCCTCATTTTGAGATTATCTACACCTCATCTCTTTGAGTGTGTCATCTGTAGGTATGGGCCAATATATTCCCTAGGGTGGGGGAGTTTTTTTTGCAATAGTCTTAATCTTTTTACATTGGTGCCCTTCTGTTCCCTATTGAAAGTATGAAATAATTATTCCCTATTGAAAGTATGAAATAATTATGATCTATTTTGGCCATATAATGGGCTCTTAACCTCACACATCAAGGGGAAATTTGTTAACAACCAAAATTTTCTCGCACACTTATTAATTAGAGAAATTTGCAGTTCTAAAATGGGGATCTGAAGGAAAATAATAAAATAAGAGTTATAATTTTTTTAAGGAAAAAAACTATTTTTTATTAGTGCATTTTCAATTTATCTCCTTTTATGTTAACTCAAATTTTGAATGTGAGTACTATTCAATGTGAAATTAAATTACACATTCAACAAGTATCCACTAGGCCTTTTTTTTATAAAACCTCAATAGGAAAAAACTTGAAATACATTAAAGAAACACATTTCCTTCAACGAAATACATTTTGTCATGTGTTTTGAGTTTTTTTATTACCGGTGGTCTGTCAAAAGTATGCCTAGTAGGTACTCATTGGATGCAAAATTTATTTCCCATCCAATGAGTGCTCATACTCAGAATTTGAGTAAAGCTACAAGAAGATAAGTTGAAAATAAGATAGGAAAAATAGTCTGTTTCCCTTACCCTCCATAATTGCTTACCCTTATGGTTCACATCATCAACTTGAGTCCTGTTAGTTCTTATATATTTTATTTTGAAATTACCATTTTTGTTTTGAGGACCATTTTTTACCTCAAACTTTCTCTAATGCATCAACTTCATCACCATTATGCATCATAATCAATGGTATTAGCACCATTTTACACCACATCCCATCCATGTGACCTAAGGAAATGACCAGATCTCATCGTTGCAATCTCCAACCCATTGTTTAATCCTCAAATCATCTTTTAAGTTGCTTTCATTAACAAGGATCCTATCTATGTGCTTAGATTTTCTAGCATCTCCCAACCTCATGTTACACCAGGTGGGCGGAATTTTGTGAGGAATAATATCAAACAAGATAACATTCCATAGCTTTCAAGCAAAAAAATCCATCAGTGGATCCATACACGTATAAGCACCCTAGATTTCAAGCAGACCAAAAGTAAACTTTAGGTCACCTTCGAGGATGATCCTTGGATGATTGGTCCAACTAGCTGAAAAAAGGTTATTCTAGTAACCATTTTTGTCATTATATGGACCATAAAAATTGATGAAGTTGTATTCCATCCATAGTTCTACAAAGAAGAGAATGGTAACAATTCTTGAGTCAAAGTTCCATTTGGTAGTGCATCTATAAACTCTATAATTCCATCCAGTGATTAAACCCCCTAATCTTCCCTTGGAATCACATATTGCAAATGACAAACCAACAAAATATTTGCTTAATTTCTCTACAATACCATAACTAGTCATCAACGTTTCTTATAGCAGTAGCACATTAAGGTTATATGTTTCCTTCAGTCTCCTCGAAGCCCTGTTCTTTGAGGGTAAGGACAACCCTCTCCATTTAAGGGAGAGAAAAATCATTAGGGAGACAATGCCAGGGATGATTTTTCCTTAAGCATCCCATCAATAATTTGTTGTTTACTTGTTGAGACGTCAAAAACCGCTTACATCCTAGCTTGTGGTAGAGTAGAAGATCATCCCCGCGATCGAGGGTTCTTCTCTGATAATATTATATGGACCAAACCCCCACCAAAACTAAAATTACCACCTTCATATTATGAGCGTGATATAAGAGATTATATATGGGATGGAGTCGTAGATACTTGTCTATTATCAGGGAAATGTGACAAAGGATCATCAAAGGGAAGTTGGCCTTCGTGAGGGAAATAATTTGCATAACTAAAGTATGAAAATTATATTGGTTACATAGATCCACAGTGTATTGGTCAGTGGCTATGTTTAGTTCATAGATCCACTGTGTATGGTATTCTGGCTATTATTTACATTTTGTATTGCTGATATGGATCCACGCTTGTATTTTTAGTGTCCATGTCCACCTCCAGTACTCACATAGATCTACAGTGTATTGGTCGGAAGCCATGCCTTAGGTCATTGAGATATCTAGTTCAAAGTTGTCATAATTTGTATTGTAAAGTCCTTGATTGTTGTTGTCAGTTCTCCAACTAATGGTTCCTCTTTCTGGTAGTCACATCAAAGTACATCACCTATCCTTTTCATGTAGCTTCGTACTTTGGAGGCAATATGTTACATAGTATTTCCATCACCATCACAAACCTTGTAAACTCACATTGCCTCAATCCTTGAAGACACTATCATGGTGGATAATTGTTGACTTCCTTGCCCTGCAAGTTGAGTTGTTTTTTCAACTTAAATGTACCTTGATCTTCTAAAGGTCGCATCAAAACCCACTAAACACACTTTGACTCGTTGTCAACATTCATCTTTGGCACGTCTTGTCTATACAATAGACTGTTTCTATCCATTTTAACGCACCTCGCTTCATCAACAGGTCATGCCATCCTTTGTACAGGGAAAAAATAGGTTTCTGAAAAGATTCTAGAGAAAAAAATTGATGGATAGCCTTTCCTTCCTATTGTCTTGGATGTAGCTCCAATTTCACCATTTTTGGGATGATATCTCATATACTGTCCACAATCTTATCAACCTCCCCTTATCCATATTGGCCTATAAATAAAGCCTTGGGACATGGATGAAGGGAGAAGAGTCTATAATAGGTATATGTTGGAGGATTTATCCTAGAGTATTTGAATCTTGATGTGCTTCATCTCAAGGCCAAAGTGACATTATTGGAATAGGAGGAATCTATTGGAACGAGACTACAACACCAAGGCTTTACGATTGTATCTATTTTCTGTCATTTTAATACAATGATGTATTCATTTTCATAAATTGGTTATCATTTTCATTTTATAGCATGTCTCCTTGGTCATTTACTTGGATCAATTATATTATTACTAGTACAATCTACTTTCCATAATGTTTGTGTTGATCGATCACAAGTTCTATCGTACATGGAATTGGATTGAAACAGCGTGAAGATTGTGGGGATGAACTCTATGACAGAGGTGAGTCTCTTTTATCTTGTACCTCGATGATGTTTAATTGATCTAAGTGAAGGTGTGCTTTATTGTCCCATTTTGTTCTAAATTAGTACCATACGGACTAGGGAGGACCACTTATGTCTTCACTTGGGAATCATCCTTTTAACACATGGTCATCTAGTGGTGTATCATAATGAGATGCTTTCAAATACATTCTGTAAGTTCCCCACCTATGACAAGGAAGTGTATTCCATTTTCCAAGATTGTCGCTAATAGAACCATTAAATCCTAGGAAAAGAGACAGTCATCCACACTAATCACAAGCCCATACAGTTCATGCAAACCCAAGGAAATTTACATAATGAATACCACCACAAGTGGTCCACATACTTGCAGCAATTCCACCTTAACATTAAATATAAGAAGGGAAGAACCAATCAAGTCATCGATTGCCTCAGTTGACCTCCAGTAGAAACACTAACCACAGTGCTCAACTCTTGTGGCCATGAGAACTATGGGTGGCCTTAACTATATGGCAATGATTCTGAGTTTGCTCCCATGCACCAAGAACTATGTGTAGGTACACCAGTGGAATACTTTCATCTCTAGGAAATATTACTATGCCACTTGGGACATCTCTTTGTTCCTTCAAGGATAGAGCGAAGCTGATTTGGGAAGCACATTACAATCAGGTGGCAAGGCACTTTGGCTGGAACAGTAAAATGTTGTTTCTATAGGAAAATCCAACATAAATAGGATAAAAACTCCATAAATGGATAAATATATGAATAATAGATAAGTGATAAATAGTTACATAGCTTTGGGCTTTATATAAGCCCGTCATGCACCTTTTCGTAAAATAGCGTGACTATTGACTTTAGATAGTCTTTTAATTAATAATAAATTAATATTAATATTAATTAATTATTTTATTGTTACATTGCCTTCCCCCTAAGGGAATCTTTGTCCTCAAAGCTTCATTGACAACAATGTCTGATTTTGCTTGAACTGTCATCTCTGAATCCTTTGCAACACTTGATGAGATAAGACGATACGAGCTACTGATT
Source organism: Pseudotsuga menziesii (assembly GCA_001517045.1). Classification (NCBI taxonomy): domain Eukaryota; kingdom Viridiplantae; phylum Streptophyta; class Pinopsida; order Pinales; family Pinaceae; genus Pseudotsuga; species Pseudotsuga menziesii. The sequence continues at coordinate 20,085 of LPNX010176241.1, read as the reverse complement.
CCCGAGGAGAATTGTCACGTCGTATATGGTGTGGTCCATCCCATATCTATTTTGATCAGACCTCTAATATTATTTTGGGAAATGGGTCGTCTCAATTGTTGCTTAGTATGTCGAACTATTTTATTGTCAACATAACTCTTTTGTGAATGCTCATTTTTACCCTGTCGTTGGTCAAAATGACGATTATAATTGGGAAGTCCGTAAGGCACATGTGTTTGTTTTTCTTCCTTTTGAACTGTGGTGAGGAGTTCCTTCACTTCCTCGACTTGACTTTGTTTTTCGGAGAGTCTAGATTTTCGCTATTTTGTTCTCCAGTAGATTGTTTTTACTCGGAATCTTCTCGAACCATTTGTCTTGCGACTTTTTGTCCTCTTTTGATTTCTTGATTTGTTTCTCTAGTTCTTGATTAAGATTCTTTAGGCGTTTGTTTTCTTCTTTATTTTCTATAACTCTTCCTTTGAGGTCTTCATTGGACTGTTCCTTCTTGCGACTATGTTTCAGTTTTTTAATCTTCGTAATTAATATTTTATTATGATTTCTTAATCGATATATTTCTTTAGTATTACTTGTTAATGTGTTATTGAATTTTGTAATTTCCAACTTGTGCGCTTTTTTTGAGTCGTCCTCTTTCTGTTGGAATTCCTCAATCTATTGTTGAAGGTGGCAATTCTCTACTTCTTGGCATTTTACTTTTGTCTGAATTTACGTGATTTTGTCATCTTTGTCCTTGATGATTTTGTTTAATCGTTTTATTTCTTCTTTATTCTCGACTGCATCTTTCATGATTTTTTGGTTTCGTAGATTCTGATTGGTATATTTTTTACTCATTAAATCCTCAATTTGAGTAGATAATCTCTCAATACGGATTTTTAGATAATGATTCTCCTGCTCTATTAATCCCTTAGAAATATCCAGCTTTGTCATGTCAAATACTTTGTGCAATGCTACTTGTAGTTGGGACTGCAGTTATGATTTAGAATTCACCATAATTCCTGACTTATGGTGGTCTTTGATGATATTAGGTTTTCCTTTTGACTGACTTCTTGTCTTCTTCGATTTTGTCTTGCTTTTATTTACTCTTGTAATTTAATAATTGTACTTAATACAATTATTAAGTAATTAGTATTATTATAACAATAATATTATTTTTAGGGTTGAAATAATTAATTTTATTCCCCTAAAGGCTTCTTGTAGATTGGGTGGTTGGGATGAATGATTGTTACCTTCCCCACCCAAGTTCAAATCCCACTTGCTTCTTCGTAGAAATTATTATGCACTTTTAGAATTTTTTTCCCCTTAACTTTTGTAAAATGGTAGCAGATTGGGTGGTTGGGAGGAATGAGTGTTACCTTCCCCACTTAAGTTCAAATCTCACTTTCTTCTTAGTAGCAATTATTATGCACTTTTAGATTTTTTTCCCCTTATTTTTTGTAAAATGGTGTAGATTTGGTGGTTGGGAGGAATGAGGGTTACCTTCCCCACCTAAATAGTTACATAGGCTTGGGCTTTATATAAGCGTGTCATGTACCTTTTTGTAAAAGGGCATGACTATTGAATTTAGATAGTCTTTTAATTAATAATAAATTAATATTAATATTAATTTATTATTTTAATGTTACATTGGCACCAATAAGATAATGGTGGTATTGCAAAAGAATTTTTATTGGCCCAAGATCTGACAAGATGTTGTCCAAATTATTAGATCCTACACTACCTGCACCATCATGAAACCTTCCATCAAGAAGAAAGGGTTGTACACCCATCTTCCTACTCCCAACGAGCCATGGGAATCTGTCTCCATGGATTACATTCTAGAAATACCTTCAACCAAGCATGGTATTGAATATGTGTTTGTGGTCATGGATCACTTCTCTAAGATGGCCATTTTGATAGCTTGCAAGAAGAGCATCTCCATCGAAGCCACTGATAAGCTCTTCTTCGAGCGTATTTGGGTTCATTTTGGGATATCATAGGCTATGGTTTTATATCAGGATATTATGTTCCTTAGAACCTTTTGGTATATCCTATGGTCCTTGATGGATAGCAAGCTCACCAAATCCACAACCTTCCACCTTCAGACCAATGGAGAAACCGAGGTAGCCAACCAGATGATTGTGCATATTTTGAGAATGTAAAATTCTAAACATCCTTGAAAATGGGATGAGATCCTTCCTCATGTTCATCATAGCTATAATATATCCCTTCATAGATCTACCCACAACATCCCTTATCAAGTGTGTCTGGGGTTCTAACCATTGGCCTCAATTGATGTAGTTGTTCCCATTGCATTGACATGGGAGGAATCTTCCCATGCTCAAACAGAGGCTGATAAGGCCACTAGATTTGTTGAACAAATATAGGAAATATGGCAATAGGTCCATGACATTTTGGAAGAATCGAATACCAAGTTCAAGTTGTGGCATGGCCAACATTGGGTTCCACACAAGTTCTAGGTGAATGATAAGGTTTGGTTTCACCTACAAAAAGAGAATCTCACCAAAACCCATCACAAGATTCATCCACTTCGATATGGTTCATACACCATAACCAAGGCATTCAGTGAGAATGCGTTTGAATTAAGCATTCCTCCATTCCTTGTCCTACACCCAGTATTTAATGTGGAGCTCCTTCGCCCATATTTTCCCCCATTGTTGGACACGTCATAGGTGGTAGAGAATTTGACACCTATAGAAATCCACCCTATCTGCATTGAACATGAAACTATTTATCATATCATGGACACACAAGTTAAGGGAAACCGCCAATAGAATATCAAACTATATAAGGTTGTCAAAAGAGGGAAGCTAGTCCACTAAGGAAAGTGGCTCACCAAGAGTCATGTTTAGCATAATTTTCCCCATTTGATGGGGGAACTCAATGAAATGGATATAATTTCATACTAGGGGGGGAGGAATTATCCAAATGGATATAGGTGACCAACCACCTATTCCACTGCCTCGATTAGTTTTTTATTTTGGAAATTTTCTAGTGATTTTTTTACAATTCTTTAGGTCAATGTTTGGGGCTATTTTGAGGCCCTAAACGATGTTTTTTGGTGATTTAGGGGGATAATATTTGGCACAAGTCAATATTTGTAAAGGTCAAAAAGACCTTTCCAACAGCCTATTGAGCACAACAAACAAAGATTGTATGTAAAATTTATGACCCCAAGAATGACAGTTCAACTAACCACCTTGGGGAAGAAACATTTATGGCAGTTCATCTTCCAGGGTTAGTTTTTTGGATGTTTAGTGTTCTTTCCTTCATGCTTATGAAAATAGGCCCTTTTGGTCTCTCTTTGTCTTCAACTTGTGACAAATGAGTGTAGCCGCTAGATATCTTATCATAGATATAGCTACCACCATTCTAGCTGCTTTTATTTTACAGTCTATTATATTTCATTCATTTTAATAGAATTTGAGTTTACTGTATCATTGTGTTTCTCGCAATATATTTGTGCATGTGAATATATATATATATATATATATGCTCTTTCATTTCATTCTCACATAAATACGTATCACCTTAGGGGATAGTCCAGTAGATTGATCTTCGGTTAAATCATTGATAAATAGAAAGATAATAAAATAGATCATCTAAGGAAACAATTGAATATTCCTACCACTCAGCCTGTTTAGACTCCTGAAGTGAGATAACTTCTATCAGAAAAGGATCATATCTATGCAAGCATGATGGTACAATACAAAAATATCCAAGAGGAGAGAGAAAAGAGTATAAATGAGTTGCAAATGGAAATATTATCCATGATGTTGCAAAAGGAATCCTTGAGTCCTGATCCCAATTCCCAAACATCGTCTTCCAAGGTGCAAAATGAGAAAGAGCCTATAGTATAGGTAGAAAATGTTAAAAAAGATACTGAAAAATAATCCTATAGATAAAGAGGTAATCGATTTAATGGAAGAAGATACTCCATATTACCAAGAACATGACATATATAAAAGGATCAAAGAAATGAAAGCTGAGATGAACCAAAAAGATGAAAGAATTGTATAACTTGAAGGTGAAATCAGTAAGGAGGATGATTATTTAGAAGAGCTAGAGAGTAAAGTAAATGACTTCAAGATTCAAATTACTCAAATGAATTTGTATGTTGAAGGGGGAACTTACTTAGGAGAACAAATCAATCCATGTGGGATAGAATATCTTAGCCATTCATGAAAAAGTGGGACCAATGTGAAGTAATACAAGATGAGATGGAAACAAACAAATTGGCCAAAGAAGAAGCAAATAGGGTTGAAACAAATCTAGGAGGAATTCCCAATAAATCACAACAAATAATAGATTATTTGAATAACAAAACTTAAAGGCAATTGGGGGAGCTTCAAATTACAAAAAGAACACAACTAATTAAAGTGGATACGAAAATGATTATGAAACAAACTCTATTGAGGAGAAATCATAAAAATATAAGGGAACTAGATGATGGCATAGCTTCCCTCAATGAAGTTACAAAAATGGGATTGCCACATCCCTGGGATGGGAATGGATAAATCTACCCCAAGGAGGAATACATAGCTAAGATGATTTAGAAAAGAGATGAGGTAGCCTAGGTAGATTTGTTGGAAGGAGTAATAATTGGATACGAAGTCATTGACATGAAAAATCCTGAATTCCAAATCTTGATCTAATTAAAAATATTATTGAAAGAGTTGGGCCTACTTCATATGAAAGGAATACAAATGCTAGGAGAGAATATGAAGCATTGCAAGCACATCATATCCCCTTGGGAAAATATTGGCGATTAGTGGAAAAATATCATAAAATAATATTTGCACCTCAAGGAAAAACCATAGGGAAAACTTCCAGCTCATCATAGGGGTATCCAAAAGTCCTACAAATTCTGATACAGTTCATTGAACAACCCACACCTTTGTATTTGATTCCACCGGGATGGCATGTTAATGTTTAGATGATGCATGAGATGATCAGATAAATAGGGATACCCTAAGTGACCTAATAAAAAACTCAAACAGTTGGGTAGGAAGGTGTACAAATGAATGTCTACATGAGTTGTGAAGCATATAAGGCTAAAGGAAAAAAGAAGGGCTCAAGTAAGAAAAGTTAAAAGCGTAAAAAGTTGTTAATCGGTTATAAAGTTAAAGTGAAAACGAAAGGTCTAAAAGTTTGTTCTAAAGCAATTAAGGCAAATAAAATTCAAATACTCCTGAGAGGCCTATATAACATAATTCGAATCCATTATTCAAGGATGGAAATTTTTAGAGCCTCTCTAGGATTGCTGAGTCAGTGGATTGTTTTTGCATGTAATGACATTTTTTGAAGATTAAGATTGCAGAGTGTTATAGAATTTATTTCTTCTATAATATGTCCTTCTATTTTTTCATAACTTTCCTATCTATGTAAGCCTTTCATGAGATGTTAATAAAACCCAGAGCAACATATTTATCCTATTTTTTTGTCATTTATATGAGGATTATGTTGAATGTGAAATTGATAGTATATATTTTAATTCCTTGACCTTTCGTCCAGTTTCTAGATGTGTATATGCAGCAGCAGTATTCCAAGCTTTCCTTTTCTGTTGTTCATATGGATGTCATGTTTCCTATAAGAAAATCATGATCATATGTTTACATTATGTTCAAAACTACTAAATTATTTTCCACAAAGCTTGGTACATTTATTCTACAATCAGATCTAAGAAATTTGTCCTGTAGACACTTCTTTCATGTCATCTTGTTCCATATGCCAAAATTTATCATCATTTAATTTAAAAGTACTTTCATACTCTTCAAAAATCCTCTGGAAATTATCCTTTGTGTTCAAATTAGTGCATAATATTCAGCTAATAAAAATACAAGTATTCTTTATATTCATGTCATAAATTTATAGAAAGATTTATCTCTGCAATCTATAAAAGTTGAGCCTCACCATGCCTTGCCATATATTACATTCAACTTAGTATACCTTAGGGACTAACACCCTTTTTCAAACAAAACTTTAAATATCCATAGCTTGATCTCTGGTACTATATTATTGATGAGCCAGAATTTATTACTCTGGGAGTTGGACCCACGAGAGCTTTTATGTTTTGGGTTCTTTCACATTTCTACTTTTTTCGAGGCCTTTTCCTGCATTTTTTTTATTCCTTTGAATCTTCTCTTCATGCCAAGATCTTTTGACAAGTGTTTTATTGGATGATAGATTCCCCTAATATTTTTTTTTTCCTACCTGACTGACTTTTCAATATCCCAGACATAAACAGGGGGATTTCCAAACAATAGAGTAAATGTCGTTTAAGAGATGATTGTTCCAAGCATCCCTCAAAATAAATTTTAGAACATATTTTAACCAGCGTCTAGGATAAACACTGCTTAAGAATTGTTTTGTAGGACAAAATACATAAATTCAAACAGATTGCTTGCTCGTTCGACATCAAGAGGTGAATTTTTCATCAAACATCCATAGGGACATCAAATTTGGGATCCAAATGTAGTAGTGAATGATTGGAAGGAGATACTTTAATGTCAAAATTACAATGTTTAGGTAGAAACATCAATTATATGGGTTGAAGCATCAATTTGGTAGATTTTTTTGTTATCCAAGGAGTTATTAACAAAGAACTTCTTAGGATCGTTGGTTAATATTACTCTATCAAACAATATGGCATAACTCTAGTGAACCAACCTGATTCACACACACAAACAACAATCCATAAGAATAGTAAAAGTCATCCATAATTGGATAAAAATAAATAGAATAATTAATAAGAATGTGATGGCATTTACAATGAGAGTATGTCAATTGTATAGAGAACCTAGGGCACACATGGTGACCAGCCATGCAAAGATGTGCCCCTTAAATAATTAATGAATATATTATTATTATTATCACTTAATATTATATATATTTTGTATGTTACATTTCTTTCCTATTCAGAAATGCTTTGTCCTCAAATCATATTAATGAAGAAGTTTTATGTCTTTACTCTTGCTTGTAATTTTGTCACATCATTCTTTGTTCTGTGATAGTTGATGATACAAGACAATATGAACCTCTGATTGTTGAATAAAAATTTTCGAAACGTAAAGGATCAGTCCATCCATGATGAATTGTTATAATGAGATTTATGTGCATTGGTATCAATAATTTTCGTTATTTTTCAATATTTATACTCTGGTCTTAATGGTATGGAAAACCTCCCGAGCCACCCTTATAGAGTCGTGGATCTATTTATCTTCAAGGAAGGAAAATTGCTCCTAAGATATGGTATGGACATAATCTTATTGAGTCTTTGTGAAATCACCATTCTGTAAAATATTGTAAGTGAAGTTACATAAAGAAATAGGTTTGTATTCATGAAAGGAGGGGTTATCATATTTAGGGATCAATGAAAGGAAAGTGGACTTATAAGAAGCAAGCATCTTACTATTCCTCCTAGAATTTGCTTATGACCGTATACCATCTTCAAGTATATCATAGAAACCCTTGTAAAACTCGGTTGGACATCCATCATGCCCTAGGATCTTATCCATTTGCATTATATGTAGAAAATGGGAATCCATATTAACCATGTTTGCAACAGAGTCAATATTATATTCTTTGAAAACTGTCTAGAATTGTGAGACACACTACAACAAAACCTTATGACTAGTGCCCCTTTTTGCTTCTATTTTTGCATCTAGACCCCATTTTAATGTAATTTTCATCATTTCCTTGGCCAAGTCGGCGCAATTTCATGATTCTATGTTATTTTAGGTGTTTTTTGCCTCCTTTTTCTAAATCCATCACTAAATCTGGTACAATTGATTGCAGGTTAGCACTAGGTTTTGCACCAGGATTGGCGTCAAATTTAGTGCCTAGTTTTGTGCCATAATTACTGCCTAATTTGTACCAAGTTTTGCATTGGGTTTTGCACCTAGTTTTGTGCCTATTTTTTACATTTACTCTTGATGCACCCCCTTTTGCATACATGTTTGCCTCCATGTTTACGCCCACATTTACATAATTTTTTGCATCATTTTTTGCATATATGGTTGCGCCCACTTTTTTGTGCCCCAATTTGCATATATTTTCACACCTAGTTTTTCATCCAATTTTGCTTCAACTTTTCCATCCTTCTTTGCATCTAGGTTTGCATTGGTTATTTCATCTCTTTTTTCATCCCTTTTTGCATCCCTTTTTGCATCCACTTTTGTGTTGGGTTTTGCACCAATTATTGTACCTAGTTTTGTGTCTAGTTTTGCATCTACATTTGTTCCATCCACTTTTGAATCCACTTTTAAACCCACAATTACATCCACTTTTTCATCCCAATTTGGATCCTATTTTGCATCCATTGTTGCATCCACTTTTGTTGCACCCCATTTTGCACCCACTTTTGCATCTAGTTTTACATCTAGTTGTGCACCTAGATGTTGAAGATGACCATGAGGATAATGATGATCATATTCACAATGGATATGGCATTGATGATAATTTTTTTGTTGATGATGACAACAATGATCATGATATTGATAATGATAATGACGACATTGGAAATGATGATGATGGCAATGAAATGAATGATGATGATGGTGATGATGATGACAATGAGGATGATGACGTTTACAATGAAAATGATAATGATGGTCGTATTCCAAAATAAAGTTTTTTATTTTCCATGCATAGATAGTATGTGTCCTCCAGGACCCTTTTCAACTAATCACATCTTTTGGGTTGATAATATTTCTTATGCCAAAGGAAATTATGAAAATATGATAACAATGTTGATAATCATGACGACGACGATGATGACATGAATGATGATTATGATGATAATGGAAATGATGATGACAACAACGATGATGATTATGATAACATTGACAATGATGATGATGACAGAATCTCAAGACCTGATTCTTGAACGATGCTCATACTGGAGATGAAAATGACCATACTTTGTGGAAAATAGTTTCGGATCTATACAGTTGCAAAAAAAACAATTTGTGCGATCAGTTGGATGTAATAAAATGAAAAACTTTAGTGCAAAGATTATATACTTTTACTCAGTTATTTGTTCGCACGATCTTGGAATAAATGAAAAGGCGGCAACGATTTCCGTCACATGGAGCAATCTTTCTAATCATTACAAGGAAACCCCCAATCAAACCATCACTTCGTCAGCAAGTTCAACAATAGTTATTGTGCATTAATGGTGGAAGTGACCAAAAATTATGCTCCCAAAATATCTCGTGTGCTCGCATTAACTACTAGCCAACTATCACTTGTGACTAAAATTAATTCCGCAACAGAAATTCTTTTCCTGCGAGAGGCATATAGCCTGCAACAACAGTTCTTTTTCTGTGATACAAAACTAGTCTCCGACAAATTTCTTTTTCTCCGACAGACAAAGATTATGCAAATATTTTTCATCTTCTACGATAGACAAAACTTCTATGACCAAAAACTCATAATTTTTGCATTAATAACACTCATAAATGTGCGACTTATTGTCTTTTTCTTTCTTTTCTCTTTTCTCTCTTTTTTTTTGAATTCTCAATCGATTAAATTCTGTCAATCTTGGTAAGGTTTTAGCCGAATTCCATTCACCAATCCCTTGAATGGTGTTCCATATAATTTATGCAATTGCACTGGTCCACCTTCAATGATATAGCTAACAATATACGGTCCCAACCAATGTGTTCTAAGCTTTCTAGGATGCTTCAAAAACTTATTGTCATACAGGAGAACCCACTAGACACACTTTGAATCACTGTCAAAGTGTTGTGTCGGAACCTATGAAGGCTCTTCAAGTATCTAGTAAGTCCCAAAAACCCATGAAGGCTCTTCAAGGTCTGAGGATGTGGCCAATTTTTCGTGGCATCTATTTTGGTAGGATCGACACGAACCCCTTGTGCTGAAACAATATGCCCAAGATACTCTACTTCCTTCTGCCCAGAAACACATTTAGATTGTTTGGAACGGAGATGATGATCACATAAACGTTGCAGTACAAGATCCATATTTGGAGATGCTCAGCCCAGGTTTTACTATAGATGAGGATATCATCAAAGAAGACCAAAATGAAGTTTCGCAAGTAGAGCCGAAATATTTTATTCGTCAATGCCTAGAATGTGGAAGGAGCATTTGTGAGGCCAAATGGCATGACCAAAAATTCATAATGGCCATCATGTGTGCAGAAAGGTGTTTTAGGGATATCATCTGCATGGACCCGAATTTGGTGATACCCAGAACGAAGATCCTACTTGGAGAAAAAATGAGCACCATGGAGCTCATCAACAATGGGAATTGAAAACTTATCCTTGATTGTGATGGGATTAAGTGCTCGAAATTCGATGCAAAGGCACCATGACCCATCCTTTTTTCAAACTAGAAGGACTGGTGAAGAGAAGGAACTAGTGCTAGGGAGAATAACACCTTGCTCCAGTAAGTCGCAAACAAGCATCTCAATTTATCTCTTGTGGTGAAACAGGTAGCGATAGGGCCTGATGTTGGGAGGGACGCTTCCAGGAAGGAGTGGAATACGGTGGTCCTCGAGATGGGAAGGTGGCAATCCCATTGGCTCAACAAACACACATGCATAGCGATCCAAAATTTATGGATATCTAATGGAGTAGTTGAGACTGCTGAAGGTTGCATCTGAATGAAATAGAGCCGAGCAATGAAACCATGTGAACTTTTCTTAAGAATATTTTCCATTCGATGTGAACTGATGAGGCTGAGAGACCCTGGTTGTAAGCCTCACAATGTGTGTTTGTTACCATTTATTGAAAACTGCATCCAAAGTTCAGCAAAATCCCATAAAATGGGTCCAAGTGTGCATAACCATTGAGCGCCCAAAACCACATCACATCGGCCTAAGGAAAGGAAAAAATGTCAAAGCGCAAGTTATCATACCCCATAGATATGTGCACATTATGAAACTTCCCTTTGCAAGGTAAGATGACCCCATTGGCAATCATGACTGCAAAGCTGGAGCAAGGATGTACAAAACAATCAGCCTGTTTGGCGATCCTCGGGTCAATGAAGTTGTGAGTGCTACCAGAATCAATGAGTGTTGTAAGAGGGAGTTTTTTTAAGAACCCTCTAACCCGCATGGTTTGTGGGGTGGTGACTCCAGCTAAGGCATGGAGAGATATCTCTGGTTGGTCGTCTAGAGCAGGAAATTGTTGAATGTCACCATCATCATCTACTAGATCCTGAGCATCATAAAAAATTCAGGTGCGGGTGGAGAATACACATCCAAGAGATAGAGCTTTTTCTCAACACATCTATGTCCCTGGGTGAATTTCTCGTCGCAATTATAACAAAGCCCTTTTCCCAATGTACCCGCATCTCTGTTTCAGACAAATGCTTGATAGGAGTGGTTCTGAGAGCTGGAAGATTTTGGGTACTTTGGGGAACCATAGGTCTAAATGGAACAAGAGTGAATTTGGAGCGTTGTTGAGCCCTGGTCTTGTCCTCTGCTAGCTTAGCCAACCCTAGGGATTCCATCATTGTGTTGGGGCAGAACATTTTAACCTCAAATTGTATTTCATCCTTTAGACCACTGATAAAACAACTCAGGTAGAATGCATCAGGTAATCCCTCAGTGTGATTGTCTAGTTTCTCAAATTATGATTGATACTCTCGCACAGTGCTAGTTTGGCGAAATTTGGTGAGAGCTCCTATGAAGTCATCAAAAGCACTAGGGCCAAATCATTGCAAAAGGAGTTGGGAAAAATATGTTGAGTTTGGATCTGCATGAGCCTTGATGTACCAATGGAACCATTGAAGGGCTTCATGTTCCAAATGAAAGGATGTAAGTGGGACTTTATTGACATCAAAAGTGTTATGCAGACTGAAATATTGTTCTACCCTATAAATCATCCAGTTGGATCATCACCATTAAAGCGAGGAAAATCCAGCCTCGGCCCATGGAAGTTGCTAGACGATGAGAACCTAGTGTCTGTAGAAGACACAGGATGGTGGCGGTTGTTCATGGGTGAATGTTGAAGATGGAGGCCGAGAAATTTTTGATCTAAATCCTCGAGTTTGGACTTGATGGCGACAAGTTCTTCTTCCATTTGTTTATTTGCTCTGACGCGGGTGACAACCATAAGCAGTTTTTTATTTTTTTTATTATCAGGTAATGGGTAGAAAAACAAAAATGGAAATGGTTTTAGAAAATGAGATTTTTTATTTGGGAAAAATTCGGGGGGTAATTGGGGTTTTACAGGGTTTTGGACACTTTCTTAAGGATAAGAAGCAAAAAATGCGAATTTCAGAGGTGGGATGAAGGAATTGGAAACTTTGTCAAAGAAGGACAATGAAGTAAAAATGGAAAACAGACATTGTGGAAAAAATTTGAAGGCGATTGGGTGAGAATCGAAGAAGTTATGACAAACCCTAAAATAGACAAATGTGAAATTTCAGGCTTAAGGAACTGAAATTGGGGATAGGGTCCTCAAGGAAGGAATATGCAGAATGGTATCACAGGGGTTACAGTGAATTTTCAAGGGAAACGAAGCTAAATCAAGGAATATATGGCTAAAAAACAGAAATTTACCTGTGGTGGTGCTAAATTTTTTTATTTTTTTTTTAACAGATGATCTGTGGTAGTGCTAGAAAGTTGTGCTTTATCAACTTGAAATGGAGGAAATGAATTGTGACAATTTTGGAATTCTGTGTGTAATCAATTGTAAATAGATATGGACCCCAGGTATATTCAGCTTCCTAAAGGTTCACGGGAGTCGCTTAGCCACCAAGGCTATTTGAAGGCTTGCGTATTGGGACAGTACCCCTCACTCCACAACGCAGGTAAAACAGCTAACTGCTTGGCCACAAACAAAAGCTCTTTGGTTTTCCTCATGGATGGGAATCTAATCAATCTGGTGGGGGTCGTTGCCCTTTTCACTTGGCAGGTCCTCTCAATGGCCAGCGACTTCGGGGTTCCAGTGGTACTCCTCACAATGAGTTTTAGGGCGATGCCCAAGTACTTCCCACAATTAAGTAGATAGGGTTTATTCCCCAATCCAAATGAATAATACCGATGCAAGAAGAAGAACAATTGTAAGGATCACAGTGCTAGGAAGCACTGCAAGAAAAAAAAATTCCAAAAATTCCACCCAACGAGCCCAAGAAAGTGCTCTGATACCAAACGTGGAGAACCTCCTACAATAAACAATGAGAATGCACAATATAACAGAAATTATGGATCGCAGAAGAGATTTTATTAATCGTAGGCCACTTTGAGGGGGAAACCTCCTTTAAGCAAGCTCAATACAAAATAACTCTTCGATGCTTTCATTAGCCTCAACACATACTTATATACTAAGTCTATTCTAAACAACTATTACTCCCCATGAATGTGGGATAATGCAACATATTAACTAGACGACTTAACAACTATTACTTACTCCCCATGAATGTGGTATAATACAACATAGTAATGGGATGACTTACAAAACATATGCGTCCGACAAAATATACTAACAAAATAAAGAGGAAGTTTGACATAGGTTCTTAACATGGTTGCAGCAATTCAAATATGGAGGAAGATGAAGGGTTGAGGAGAAGGACAAGGTGCCATGGAGGTTACTAAACATCTAGGATGAGTTGGAGGAATTCTATGGGAGTTTATTCGACCTTGATGGACCTTTATAGGGTTATAAAATTATGTCATGAGGAATGATAATGGATTTTTATCATTTGATAATTTTCCTTTGGCATTTTGGAAAGCACTAGCTTGACCATTTCACGGTGAGTGCTCACTTGCCCTGCTAATGAGCCAATTTCAAGAGAGTTAGATTCTCATCCAGGTTGGATGTTGGAGAGGAAAACCTAACCTATAATTTGGATCTTAATGGATTATTTTTATTTTATATAGGATTCTTCTACTATTTGTGACCCATCTCTCCTCCCACTCTCTCAATCCCTACTTCAATATTTCCATATTTCTCTATGATGGTGCACTTGTGTGAATGGTAATTGCGCCTTCTTGAGTCCAGTTGATGCCCAATCATGGGTGATTTATTTATGTCTATGTAATATGTCTCCCATCCTATATTTAATTCTAAATTAGCATAAATTCATATGCAAATGTCCACATTTCCGAGCTATGGTGTGACTAGTTTCCATGTGTTGGTTTCCCATTTCAATGGAGTTGTATATTTGATTTGTGTTGTGACTTGGATCTGATGTTATATGATTTTGGTGAGATATTTATATTATTTTAATTGTATAAATTCCTTATTATTTTTTTCTGAACCATTACATATACAACTTATGAGTAAAATTTAAGTTATTACAAGTCATTTCCCTTACGCAAATATAACTAAATTTGTGCATTCGAATATGAATATTTACATCTCTATTACATAACTCATAAGCAAACCAAATGAAATTAAATGAAGTATAATATCACCCCCAATACTCTATTTTACAATTTGGTAGGATCGTATATGAGCTGGAGATCCATTTCTGCTCACACCCTAGGGGGAATTGCACCACAAATTACTAGTAATTTTACCATTTTTTCCAATGTCCCTAAATAGAGTTGTAGAGGCTTATAAAATGTTATAAAGTGACCATATATTCCATTTAGTGGTCCTAAGACTCACCATATGAGTCCCTACCAAATTTGATACCCTCTTGTGCCATTCGAAGCCCCCAAAGTCAAGACTAGTCAAGACAATTTTTCCCCAAATTCTGTCCTTGTTTGGAATTTTTTAACTGGGTCATTGTAGTGGTATCAGAGCATGTTATTAGCACCTTTTTGAGTCATTTATTAATGTTTCCTAATTATTACCTCCCTCCATTAGACACTGAAACTGAAGACATTAACAATGGAAGATAAGGAAGTGGGGAAGTTAGTTCTTTTTACAAGGAGATTAAGGAAAAACTAGGATTGGGAGATATGGATGATAAGGGGGATAATGAGGAAATTAATACATTCATTAAATCATCTCTTGAAGGTATGGCCAAACATTTTATTTATTAGTTCGAATTGTTGGCTAGCCAACTTGGGGGCAAGTCAACACTCGAGAGTAGTAGTAGTTCACCTCATGATGAGAAGAAGACCAATGGGGAAGCCATTTTTTCAAATTCTGGACCTCATAATCGACCCCATGAATTCAAGAATCAGATCATACCTACAATACCTAATTTTTTAGAGTCCAAAGAGACCCCTTAGAGTACTTATGATGTGAGGGAAGCAACAAATGATTGGCAGCAACTAAGTGATGAATGTAGGAAAGTCCTACCATTCGATCAGTTCATTAGGGCCTCTCTTTAGTTTAAGAAAGGAGGAAGTGGGGTGATTCCATGAAGATGAGTAACACTTTTTGGCCAAATTTGGCGATGAAAACCTGATTTTTTACTCATGTGCTAGATAGAAGCCCTCAAAACGCATATATGCCATGTGAATTTTGACTTGCAGTAAGAAAACAAATTGTAGAATATTATGTTGGCTTCATAGTGATATTTTTTTAAAAATATTCTGATGTCATTTAATGTGTGAATTTTTGCATTTAATGAACTGTGTGACCTTAAAAATTTGAAGAAGCTAATAAGTGGCTCATGTCCACGTAGAGTAATTCAATCTTGCATTAATAATTTAAAAAAAATAAATATATGAGCATGATCTACATAAAATGCAGTGTGATGTGCATATTTTTTTGTTAATTTTTTTCACATTATACAATTATTTATTATTTTTTGAAAGTGACCACATTTGATTTCAGCATCATTTTAAACACATATTTGTCCACGTAAAGGAACTTTTTCTATTTTTTCAAAAATTGAAAAACCAAAGATACCCTTTTGAAGAGGACACGTCAATATGTGATGTGTGCATTTTTAAGAATTTTTTGGCTGTGTATTTTTAACTCTGCGGATTTTTCTTTGAGCTGCTTCGAAGTTGCAGTGTGGTTTTCTAAGTATAAGTTTTAGAAGTAATTAAAAAATAAATTTCATATGAATGCCAAAATGCTTGTATGATACCTCAATGGATAGAAGATTCGTTGGTGAATTTATCGGTATCAACTCCGCTCAGTTATGTGCTCGGAATGGCAGGGTTTACACCTCTGCAAGGCACAGGAAATTTTTCATTTGTTTGAATGTGGGCTAAGTCTGTTTTCTTAAGCCCTCGACCGAGGTATTTAAATACCTCGGTCGAGGTCTTAACGAACCCTCGACCGAGGGTTTGTAAAGCCCTCGACCGAGGGTTTGTTAAACCCTCGGTCGAGGGTTCGTTAAGACCTCGGTCGAGGTATTAGCTCGGTCAAGGT
>LPNX010176221.1:0-66303 GCA_001517045.1 Pseudotsuga menziesii | reverse complement strand
ATATATATTTGTTTTAATGAAAAAAAAGTTAATTACATATTACATATTGTTAAACCATATCTTGATTTGTAAGAGTTTGTTGAATTGTGGGAGCTGATTGAATTGTAAAATTGTAAATTTAATGGTTTGTAATTTTGCAACACTATGTATTGTTGCACGATATATATTAAAGTGTTTGAAGATAACCCTAAGGAAAAAGATGATAGTTGTGTTAGTTATATTTTGATAGTGTTTAATAGGGTATGCCAGCTCAAGGATGGGCAAGGAGGATAGGAATGGTTACTATCACATTATTAATGTGTCACATCCTTGGTTGTGTTGACATATACTAACCAAACACTGTAACAAACCATGGCTTAACATCGTAATGCGATATAACCCTCGATAACATCACAGTGAAACGTCAACATTGATAAACATCAAAATGTAACATAACCCTTGACAAATATGACAATGTGACATAACCATTCGTGAATGTCGGTAATGTAACATAACATGTGATAAACATCACAATGCGGCATAATGCTTATTAAACGCCACTGTAACAAACCATGGCTTAATGTCGTAATGTGATATAACCCTTGATAATGTCACAGTGAAACGTAAACCTTGATAAACATCACAATGCGACATAACCCTTAACAAATATCACAATGAGACATAACCTTTGATGAATGTCTCTAATGTAACATAACCCGTGATAAACGTCACAATGCGACATAACATTTATTAAACGCCCACTGTAACAAACCATGGTTTAACATCCGAATGTGATATAACCCTCAATAACCTCACAGTGAAACGTAAACCTTGATAAACATCACAATGCGACATAACCCTTGACAAATATCACAATGCGACATAACCCTTGATGAATATCCCTACTGTAACATAACCCATGATAAACGTCACAATGCGACATAATGCTTATTAAATACCCAGTGTAACAAACCATGGCTTATTGTCGTAATGTGATATAACCCTCGATAACGTCACAGTGAAACGTAAACCTTGATAAGCATCACAATGCACCATAACCCTTGAAAAATATCACAATGGGACATAACCCTTGATGAATGTCGCTAATGTAACATAACCTGTGATAAACGTCACAATGCGACATAACGCTTATTAAATGCCCACTGTAACAAACCATGGCTTACCGTCGTAATGTTATATAACCCTCGATAACGTCACAGTTAAATGTAAACCTTGATAAACATCACAATGTGACATAACCCTTGACAAATATCGCAATGGGACATAACCTTTGGTGAATGTCGCTAATGTAACATAACCCGTGATAAATGTCACAATGCGACATGAGGCTTATTAAACGGCCACTGTAATAAACTATGGCTTAACGTCGTAATGTGATAAAACCCTCGATAACCTCACAGTGAAACGTAAACCTTGATAAACATCACAATGCGACATAACCCTTGAAAAATATCACAATGGGACATAACCCTTGATGAATGTCGCTAATGTAACATAACCCGTGATAAACGTAACAATGCGACATAACACTTATTAAACGGCCACTGTAACAAACTATGGCTTAATGTCGTAATGTGATATAACATGAACTCTAACATCACAGTGAAACGTAAAACTTGATAAACATCAAAATGCGACATAAAATTCTACATTACTGGTTTAAACCATTTCTTTTGTCAAACGACTATATATATATATATATCCAGAAAATTCTTGCAACATGATGGCGAATAATGTGAGATAAGCATTGAGGAATGATGAATTTCAATATCCATGAATAAATGTTTCGATCGTTGCGATGAATGTCCCAATGCAACAAAACCATTAAGGAATGCACTATTGAGGAATGTCGCAATCCAACATAATGTAAGCATCAATGAATGTTGCAATGCAAAAAAGTCATTAAAGAATGTACCATGGATGAATGTCACAAGGCAATATAACCCATTTCTAATATCAAAATTGGGATTAAAATATAGTTATAGTCTAATTTTTCAAATAACAAAGATCCCATTATAAAAAAATTATTTATACTATTTTCTCTTATTATACATTTACATCAATTTTCAAAACATTTTTTTCATATCACACATTCAAATCAATTTCTTCACATTTAAACAGGTTTGGTTGGTGCACAAATATTGTTCAAAATACTTTTTAAACAACACAAGTTTAAACTTGTGGTTATGAAATTATTTTAACAATATATATCTAGAGATAATAATAAAAAATAAAACAACTAAACTTAGAAATTTATAAACTTTCAAACTTTATTTTAATGATTTTTTTAATGAATATATTTAGAGTATGGAAAATAAATATAATTTTTAAGATTCCAAAATGTTTATAACATAATTGAACTCTACAAACTTATCATTAATTTATTAATATTTACCATAAAATCTAACCTTAATTTTTTTATTTTTTTTAATGAATTTCAACAGTTGCTTTGAAAAACCAACAACTCATTTTTATGGCATGAAATTTCTTGTCATCTTCAATTGATTGAAAAGTTAGGAAGCGTTTTCTATAACAGGGCATGTAATTGCTTGTCATCTTCAATTGAGTGAAAAGTTAGGAAGAGATTTTCATAAGAAAACATTTTATTTCTTGTCGTTTTCAAACTCTTCTTAATGTACAATGGAAAGTTGTGCATTAAGGAGCAGGGAATTTCCCAACTGAGTGAAAGATATTAAACATGGGTCTAAAACCCACTATCCCAGCCTACCAATCCCAGCCTTTCCTAACATGACCAACTAACTAACTACTTAATTTATACAACATACAAATCTAAGTTCTAACGGTTAACTCACACATTGCAGCGGTAATTCCATTCATTATTATTATTGAATATTGTGAGCACCAATTTACAATATTTCCTATTCAAATATTGTGCTTCTCACAATGAATGATATTGATATTTACAAGTCAGAAGGATCGAATTATGGACAGATTGCCAACTTATACATTACATACAGTTTTGGTCAAGGATGTTGTTAATGGTTGCAACTTCCAATTTTGAGCAACTGATTGGTATTACCATCATCAAAATTCATGTTGCTCAACAACATCCAGCTTACAAATATAGGGGAAATTTCAGATTTATACCATAGAAAACAACAACAAAACCTACTCGGCTGGTTCGACCAATTCCTCGGAAGCCTTGTTTCCAACAAATGCATTTACTGACAACGAGTTTACAACAGCTGCTGGAGCAACGCACCTTAGATTTTCCAGCTGTGTAAGCCTCTGTCACATCAAAAAAATAATCAGATTACTATGCAGATATATAACAGCTTTCTAATTTAAAGAGTCTATGCGAATCAGTAATATTTTTGGATATATTATATAATTACTCATCAAGCACACTAGCACGATTACATTTTAAAAAAAAACCACTGGAGCTCGATGCATATACAAGAGCTTATAGAAAAATTGAGAGATTCCATAAGAAAACATGGCTTGGATTTTTTATCTCCCCCATTTCCATTACAATTCTATTGCAATCTAATTGAATTGGTAGAATACTGAAATCGATTACTTCACACCTGACTGCACAAATCTCCTTTTCCATTCCAAAAAACTGTGTGGCTGTATTATCATATTTACTAACTACAAAGATCCCCCTTTCCATTCCCAAAACTGTGGGCTATATTATCATTTATGGAATACTAAATTATTCCAAAAACTGTGGGTTGTATTATCATTTATGGCATACTAAATTACCCATAAAGACTAGATAATGTAGGAAAAGACAACCTAATTAGCGCTGTAGGCTGAACATTTGGGACTGTTTTGGGGGATAATTTTTCTGTCGAAATCCAACTCATGTTGTTGAAAGTGCGGATATATATTGTTAAAATTGAAGAATAGAGGTGCTTAATCCTATAAAATAAAGATGAATCAAATAGCTTGTTTTTCTCATGAATTTGATTATTAAATCGGGTAAAATTCAGGTCTGTAAATTTCAATTTATAAAATCATGCAATTTCAACAATTACAGTAATCTCTAATTCGGCATGTCGAGTCTAAATTTCTGAAATCTTTATATCTGTTGCTGAAAGCTGGCGATTTCATTCATTTGAGTTTGATTCAGAGCACTCATTATAGTGTAAAATTCCAATTTCAAATTACTTGATTAGATTTCCAACGGTAGAGTTTCACTATTTCATACCAAAATGGAATTGGGAAGGACCAAAATGAGTACTCATCATCTCACTCCATGGGAAAGGATCCTTTGGGATTTCCATAAATATTGTAAAAGAAAAAGACATCAAGATGATTTGATCATTAAAAAACATACCTCGTATGACAAATTGGAACCATACTTTCCACTGTAAATCGCATTCTAATCTGAACTTCCATTACCAGATTGGCTTAATGATAGTGAAACAGTTGAAATTGTTGAGGTGCATCAGAATTTAGAATTCCATATATAAAAACTGAAAACAAAAAAAATGTTCTGCAAAGTAAACTCACCCAGAGCAATTCCAATATCGTAATCGTAAGAATTTGAACCATGGGAACGGTCTTCGGCATCGTAGGTGGGAGAATCCATATTTTTGTTCATGTAATAGTTGACCTCCAAACGTAATTGATCAAGATGTAGGGCGGCCCCTTGCCGGTTTTTCCTTCGACGGTTACGCCTTCTAACAGATCTCGTGGGAGCCTGCAAACTCGTATAAACTTCTTCATTCTCAGGCTCATCTTCATTGATATGACTCCTCCACGTCACCGGTATTTAAGCTAACATAATCCTCCACGTCACCGGTATTTAAGCTAACAGACTCCTCCACATCGCCGGTATTTAAGTTAACAGACTCCGTCTCCTACGAAATCCTAAATCCGCGATCGGCTCATCCAACAGACTCCTAAATCGGCAGCTAGTTAAGGTATAAACTGCTAGTTAAAAGATCATATGATTGGAATGATCTGGAGCATCCACTTGGCGGGATTTGTAGGATCTTGATGATCCGCTCAAGCAAGTCCATCCCCAAAAATACCATTGATATTTACGCCTATCGGCGTAAATATGTTGAAGCTAATGATCTCAGACATGGATCTCTTCTGGTCAATCTGAGCAGAAGATTCAACTAAACCTTTTGTCTCTATTGTTTTGTGTTCCGTTTCCATTTGGTCTACTGGATTTCCATTTGTGAAAACCATTAGTACGCTATCAGTCATGATCATCTGGGAGCTCAGAAACAACAAATTGGAATGCCTGATATCACTTCATCGATGTTGAGACATGAGCAAACTAACTAGAGAATTACATCTCCTTCAACTGCTCATTAGCCTCTGAAATCAACAACCTTTTCTTTCTCCCACTTCCAAAACACCCAATTGATCCTACGACTTCCGACGACTTCTTCGGATCTCTTTCAAGCTTCCTAGAACTGTAAATCTGGAAGACTCGGAGGCAGGCCTGGAATTTGACGTTCCACAGAACGTTTTTTTCATTTTTACACGTATTTGACAGGGGGGAATTTTTTTAACACGTCAACATCTAATTTTCAACGTCCACTCATATTTATCAGATGTCAAAATTTATGGTACTTGCAGTCTGCAGAGGCAGCATGGCTGGGCCCTCGCCCCTCTATGAATGGACTATGCAGTGTGGATAGGTTAAGGCTTAAGCTAAGTTATTTTGAAAATTAAATGGGTCGGCGGTGGCCCTGCCAGCCTGGGACCAGCTGGTGGGCACTGGGTAGTAGGCAGGGGCCTGTGGCGTGGGTACTGGGTACTTACTACGAATCCAAAAAAATATTTCCATTACAATTTGCACAGTGCGTTAATTAATTTCCCACTACCCAGCATTAATGGGCAATGGGCATTGGGAAGCCTTTAGGGACTGAAAATTAAACTGGTAGCCGCGCAGCCTAGTAGGCAATGGTATCTCACTCCAGAGTCCATAGTCCAGCTGCAATCCCTCCACGGTCCACCGTCCACCTGCTCCTCAAAATCCTTTGCAATTGTGCTGTTGCCTCCCTGGCAGACTCCAGTCTCAGAACCAGGTGCGATAATGCTACCACAAGGCTCCAGCTAGAAACAACCAAAGTTCCAGAATCCATACTACCACCAGCTAAAAAAACCAGAGTTCTATTCGGATTGATTTAAGGTACATCGAAATCTCTCTTATTTTGTTTTTTGTATTTGGGTTTTGTTCCAACGTAGGAGGTTGGAAGTTAGTAAAAAAAATATATCCCCTATCCTTGGAGAAAGTCTGTATGAATCTTGCTACTAGATCCCATCCGCTCCTTAGATCACCAAATCTCAATGTAATTCCTTTGAGACATGTTAATGTTATAGAGTATGTGCTATATAAAGAGTGCATGAAGCTAAAATCTACCATATTTTTACTTTGCTACTTGTGACAAGTCACATAAAAGGGGATTTATATTCTTATGCTGTGGCTCATTTTGAATGAACTAGAATCTGCAATGACTTTGTAGGGTTCTATAAAAGTTTGTTTGTTAGCATGCTGCAAACTTTGCACATGGTAGCGTGTTCTGCAGTTCATCCATCCCGCTTCTTTGTGCAACAAGTCTCCCTAGGTCTGGAATCCCTTTTTGGTTAAACTAATATGCCTCCCATCCTTTGACAAATTCCATAGGAATCTTGCATGCTGGCTCCCCTCCACTCCATGGGTTATCAAATCTCAATGTAATTTCTTGGAGATGTTATTGTTATAGTGTATCTTTATATAAAGAGTGCATTAAACTAAAATCTGCCATATTTTCATTTTGCTACTTGTGGCAAGTGAATAAAGGATAATTCTTCTACTGTAACACATTAAAAGAAAATCCATATTCTATTTATTAAAACTCGAAATAGAAGAGAGAGACCTTAGATTTTGTATTGATTAACAATGCACAAAAAAGCAGCTGCCCTGTTTCATGTAATATAAAGCAATAGAACGGAGCACACAAGATTCACAATATAAATACTCATTTTATTTAAATCAGACAAATTTATCTTCTCGGAGAAGACAAGTGCCGTTCATCTAGCTGACAGGCCATTTTTCCTCTACAACTCTAAAATAAACAAGCTATGTTTGACATTTTTATCCTATATTCAAATCAGACAAATTTATCTTCACGGAGGAGAAGACAAGTGCCATCAATCTTGCTAGCAAGACATTTTTTCTATGCACCTCTCTAAAATAAACATGCTCTGTTTGACAGTTTTATTTAGAGCACAAGGAAATTGATTTAAATGCATCAATTTTCAAATATCAGTAACAGATGAAAGAGCATATATAACTTTTCATGCAAAAGTAAACTGTAACTGTTTCAACTTTCCTACACGTTCCAGCGGTTCCAAGTTAAACATCAATTTTTTACCTTTATAGCTCTAGGTGTATGGAGTTCAACCTGAGTGTTAAAATAACCTATACTCTTTAGAATAAAAAAGTTTCATATCTGTAAATGGGTTGTGTATGAACTAACAAATCATCTCTAGGTAAAGTATGTTGTTAGTCAATATTCGATGTGTCACGACAAATGATACACCAGTATTGAGTAAATATTTCACCCAAAAATTGAGTAAACAGTCATCAGACGCAATGTGTAGTCAATCTGTGAGAACACTGAACATTTCCCAGTTCTTGAAACAAGTGAAAATGCACAAAAACCAGAATTTCTTAGGGGATTTCAAGTCCACAATTATATAGCACATTTATGTCCATTTATGCCGAAGGCAAATATGGATATCAATAAAGATAAAGCCCAGATCCTATAATCTACATGCAAAATTGGTATATGCACTATATGTAAAATACCATGCACTCAGTACATACTAAAGAAGAACAAATGGATATAGACCTTCGGATAGTACATATGTAAAGACCTATCATAGTTTAGCCTGCAGTGGTAGGTCAGCAGGCTGTCATAGATTGCCATAGTTTATCTTTAAGTGGTAGGTCACCTATTATTGTGGAGGTTAAGTCACCATATGTCATCTGTTCAGTTCTTGCAGGGCATCTATTCCCCAAGGTTTGAAGGTATGTCATCTGTTCAGTTCCTGTAGGGCATCTGATCCCCAGGGTTTGAAGGTAGGAGCCATCTTGAAGGGATTTAAATTGATCCATAGGCTATGTTAACTGTAATCCATAGGGTGTGATCAATTCTTGCCTTACCTTTTATATGTTTTTTTTGGTATCTACCTTTTTGTTTGATGTTTTGTTTAATCTCAATTTGTTTGGCACGAAAGGAAGATTATATATATTGTAATTAATATTTATTTTTAGTTTATTATTTACTTTCATTATCATAACATAAAGTTGTATATATTTTTATTTTGATAAAAAACTACAATTGGAGTATAATTACTCTATTTTATAAGATTTGTACAAATTTTCTATAACTAAAAATTATTATATATAAAATAACTAGGTTAAGTTAGTATCTAGTTATCAAATATATAATAAATTTAGTATTATTATATTAATGTTGTCTATGAAATACATAAAAAAAAATAGTTTCAATTGATATTTTATAATATTTCATAATGTAATTTATCATTCTTAATTAGTTTTGTATAAGTTATTTTTTTTTGAAGCACACTTTTTTTATGTGGTTTTGTTTGAGTTAATTTATTTGGTTTGGTCTATTTTTTGAATATAGGTGGTTAATGGTTAAAACTTACAATGTCTGGAAAAAGAAAAATCCAACTCACAATTGGAGACATGTATCGATGGAAAAAAGGACAAACTTCCAATATTGAAAATGATTCAAACACAAGTGAAGAAGTTTATAATACTCAATTGCAGCAACAATTTGATGAAATATTTGGAAGTTTATCTGATGAAGAAACAAATGAAGTTGAAGAAGAGGTTGATAATCACAAGAAAATGAAAGTGCAAACAAAAAGAAAATTCCGTATGGAATGGTTAGATAATTTTGATTGGTCGAATTATGTGAGGCGGGATGATGAAATATATATGAAATGTAGCTACTGTGAGAAGTATAGGATGAGTGGACCATGGGGTCTAGGAAATGGTTGTACAACTTTACAACATGATGCTCTTGTTACTCATGAAAAATCACTAATACATAAAGATGCTAAGGCAAGATGGATTAGTGCATTAGAGAGAAATATGAAGCCAATTCCAGAGCATGTTAGACAAGTGCAAAATGCTAATAAGGAAAGATTTATTTCTACCATGAAAGTATCATATTTTGTGTGCCAAGAAGATTTATCTTTATCAAAGTATGAAAAACTATGCAAATTTCTCATAGATGCAAAAACACCAGATATGCCAAAGTCTCAAGAGTACTCCTCATACACAAATAGAAAATTTACAAATGATTTTAGCTATTGCATATCAAAACACCTTGAACAGGTTCAGATAAGAAATATGATGGATACTCCTTTCTTCTCATTAATGGTTGATGAAAGTACCGATCGAAGCTTAGAGCAACATCTTGTTTTCTATGCTACATATTTAGATTCGAAAGGTCTTGGGCCACCCATTTCACAATTTATGAAGCTTAAAAATGTAATGGATGGAAAAGGGAAAACGATTTATGATAGCGTTAATCAATTAATAAATGATAGAGGCCTCAATTATAAAGATTTGATAGTTGTTTCTACAGACGGGGATTTAGCAATGATTGGACATGAAAATGGTTTTGTTTCACATTTGAAAAAAGACACTCCAAACCTTATTACAGTTCATTGTGTAGCTCATCGTGAGTCTCTAGCAGCAGCAGATGCCTCTAAAAAATTACCTGAATTATTATATGTTGAAAAAATTGCAAACAAAGTATATTCATGGATTAAAAACTCACCAAAGAGAAGAAATGAACTTAATGATTTTCTTAATGTCATGCAAATCGATGTTCTTGATGTGCTACAAATACAAACTGTGAGATGGTTATCAAGGGGAGAAGTTATTATAAGGCTTGTGAAGCTTATGCCAGCAATCTTAACATTGTGGAAAAATGAAAGAAAAACTTCATCATGGTATGATAAGACACGAATTTATTCCATTCAATTTTGTTTACATATGCTTGCTGATGTGTTGGGTGAATTGAATAAGTTAAACAAGACTTTTCAAGCAGAAAATGTAGACATTACAACTATTGGGTTGTCTCTTGAAGTAACTATAAGTACATTGTCAAGATGGTTTTTGAGAAAATAAACATTTGCAGAAGGTACAGCTTACCTTTCAAAATTTCTTTATGATTCACAATATGGATACATTGAAATTAAAGATGGAGTACTCATAGATAGACATGAGTTGCAATATATCTCTATTCCAACTATGGATATTGATTATAATGATAGGAAGCAAACTATGAAACCTCATATAGAAGGCACACAAGAGACTTGTCAGCAACTCATAGAAGGCTATATTGAGTCTCTCATAGACTCTTTGAATGAAAGATTTCCAGATCTTAATTTTTTTAATGCGGCAAAATTGTTTAGTCCTTGTTATTATCCGGAAGAACGTCACAGTCATGAGAAAAATTTAGAGCGTTGGCTTTCTAAACTATTTTAACATTTGAAACATACCCTATCAAATGATGAGAGAAATGTATGTTTGTTTGATTTTAAAGCCTGCAAAAGAGAGTTGTGCCCTTTTGTCGATTCATTAAATATGGCTTGTGAGGGATTCTCAATGAAAGATGCATGGAAGGTCTTTCGTAACACAACACAGTGGCACACAAATTATCCTCATATAATGAAATTATGGCAAGCTGTACTCACTATTCTAGCAAGTACAGTGGATTGTGAAAGAGGATTTTCTAAGCAAAATATCATTAAGGACATTCGAAAATCAAGGTTAGGATTGGATACACTAGATGCGCTGATGAGAATATCTTTAAATAGACCTAAATTATCTATTGTTGATTGGAATGCAATGTATGAAATATGGAGAGATACAAAGTCAAGAAGAGTTCTTGAAATTTGAGAGTTGGGAAGTCTTCCTAATCTTCTCAAGTGAACTGTGTTTATTTTCAAACCAATTATATAACGTTTTTGGGCTGGATGCAACAAGATATCTACCGATGAGTTTTTGACTTTCTAATGAAGCATAACTACACTTGAAGCTTGAAGGACTTTGGTTATGAAAATATTGAACAAAAGAGGTAATATTTTAAGCACATTGTGTTATATATTATATTAAATTTATGGCATAAATATTTCATTTGTCTCTTACAACTTATTTTTAATTTAAGAATATTTCTTTCAGGATTTTTGAAAATTTTGAACAATCAATTCTCGTTTAGATGAATGAATTTGGTTATCAAAAGATTGAACAAAAGAGGTAATTTTTTAAGCACAATGTGTTGTTATATATTATATTAAATTTAGGACATAAATATATCATTTGTCTCTTACACCTTATTTTTCACTTAAGAATATTTCTTGCAGGAATTTTGAAACTTTTGAACAATCACTTGAATGATTCAGTTGAAGGACTTTGGTTATGAAAAGATTGAACAACATAGGTAAAGTTTTAAGCACATTGTGTTGTTATATATTATATTCAATTTAGGAAATAAATATATAATTTTCCTCTTACAAATTTTTTTAAATTTAAGAATATTTTTTGCAGGAATTTTGAAAATTTGTAAAAATCTGAGCACTGCCATAACTCAAAACTAAATTTTCCATATTTTGGCCACTTCATGTTTAATCGTGGTGGAAGTTGCAAGTTACAGCAATAGTGACCATTTTCATAAAAAATGGACAAGTAAGTGTTCTATTTTTTAAGTAATAGATTTATTATTTTAGTTCACAAATTATGGCATAATTAATCTAGAAATTTATTTTGTGTTACATGCTTACAACTCTAGATTCCAGCAATACTCTATTTTTAATACAACTACATATTTTGTGTCACTTTGAAGTGGGTATTGGGTCTAGAAGGCATGGAACAATTTACCCAATACCACCTGTTGATCCAATAAGATTTACCAAGATGATTGAGCCGATGCAGTTCAAGTTCGAGCAACACTGGAAGCAATGGTAGAATTTGTAATACATTTTCTTTAATTAATACAAATTACAGTACATTATTTTTGTTACAGATTCACATTGTGCCACATGAAAGGTTCCATGTGTATTTGAGAGACATCTCTGTGTAAAATATGAGCATAACAATAAAACAAAACTAAAGTTTCCAGATTTTGTCTACATCATGTTCAAGGTTGAAAGTCGTGATTTTACAACTCTTGAGATACATTTAATTATGTATAAGGTAAATTTTCATAGCTATTGTAAAAAAAATAGTTCTTTGGTAATAAAAATTACATTTGACATATTTATTATTATGTATGCTAGTTTTGATGTTTTTTTCATATAAAAATCTAAACGAATTTGACAGCCATAAATTTGTATCAAACGTATAGTGAAGGGCATGGAAAATTCAAGACCGTCATCAAATATCCATTTGACAGGCATAATAGATTTGAAATTCCAGGCCTGATCGCATCCCATTTAAATGTAATTTCCAACTCAGTACGAAGAATATCTTATATGCCCGCGTGAGAAGAACTAATGCAGACATATTTAATGCTGGAGAACGCGAATACGGAGTTGCTAATGCCAGAATTGAGTATTCCTGGCATGTGTATACATATGTGGTGACTCAATGCCTTCAAAGGAATTTGGTGATATTGAAGCAGAAGAAGCTACATCCACGCCTATTAGAGGATCTCGCTAGGTGTTCCATGGAAGAGCGCTTAGAGTTCTTTTTATTGACAAAAGATTGGGTTCCAAGGGTTTGATGGGGCTATGCTAGAGGTCCTTTACGATTATTCTATTTATAACCACCATATGCTTTTTTCTCTAGCCTAGAACTTCATAACCTGTTTTATGAAACCCTCTCTCTAAAGGGATTCAAGGAAGCTCCCTTTATCCAGTGTTACTTTGCAATGCTGTCTCCAGCAATTTGATTGGGTAGTGGAGAACAACAAAACTTTAACCTAAAACTTAATTTTAATGAAATAAATAATAAATATTTTAAATTCCATCTCATCAAAATGTTAAATATTTAGTTTACTTCATTAAAATCTCTCTCTATATTCATTTTAATGGTAATTAAATTATGTATATTCATTTAGTGCACTAGTGATTCATGATATTTACATTTTTATTCATTTAGTGCACTATTGATTCATGCTATTTACATTTTTAATGAACATATAGCAATACTTTCAAATAAAATTTATAAAAAATATAAATTAAAATTATAGAAATTAAGTTAAAAATTTAATTTATAAAGATTGAATTGTGTGTAATAAAAATAATTATAATATAAGTTAATTAAATTAAATCTATAATTTAAAAAATAAAAATAAAACTAATATAAATAATAAGCATGAGAATTAAGTCAAATATTTAATGGATATGGATAAGGATTGAATTGTATTTTAATTAAATTTAAAAGGATTAAAGTGTGTTGAATAAAAGCTAAATCAATTATAGTATAAAGTAATTAAATCAAAGTTAAAGTTAGAAAAAATGATATAATAAATGGATTTTTAGAATAGTAACTAATTAAATATAATTAATTATTAATTAAATAATATTATTAGAAAAAAATTAAAAGAAGATGAAAAATTAAATAAATTTATAATTTATATTGATAAAAACTATATAGTTGATTTTCTACCTATATATGTGACACATCTTATGCACATTTCTAGATGGATGCAATTTCCTTTGTATGTGCTCATCTAATTGTTAAATGTATTTATTTCATGTAAATGGTGAATAATAATAATAATAAATATAACCATTGTCTAATAACTTTGGTCACATAATAGATGTATATCAAGCATCAAATATTATGATGTGACATAGAAATAAATGTGTTTAGGAATTCATACTTGATATATATAAACTACTGATGGACAGAAGAAACAACAAAAACAACACAACCTTGATTTGATTTAGATGGCTCATAAATGAGCATATCAAGTTTGGATTAAAAATTAAAGCATCGTGCTTAAGTTGCAAATTTATGGTTAATATGTATAGCTAGGGACTCAAAAATCATGTTAATACCAAACAAGACCTTTGAATGACTCCACCATATATAGCACTTGCTTAAGCAATATATTAACCCAATAAAAGATCCAACAAAACACCGTACTTTAAATATTGGAAAAATAAAATATTATTAAAAAAAACAAACAAGTAGCTTACCATGTAACATTGACTAAGTGGTTAGAGCTTAAAGGCAAGCTTGGTTTTTAATTTTGAGGGAGGGAGAGAGGGGAGGAGGGAGGGAGAGGGAAAGGGAGCGGGAGACAAGGAGAGGGAGACAAAGAGGGGAAAGGTGGGGAGGGAGGGGGAGAGGGATGGAGGGTAAGGGGTGATGGGGAGAGAGAAGGAGGGAGGGAGATAGAGAGGGGATGGGGAGAGGGAGAGAGAGGTGGGGGAGATGAGCCGGGATAGAGGGAGACAGATCGAGGGAGAGGGGCGGGGAAAGAGATATGTTGATTCTCACTGATGTTATTGATGTATTTAGTCATTAATGTCTTGAAGTAAAATTTTAGTTGTATGTTGGGTCAGTACTACACACAAAAGTATTATTAAATTGTAATTTCGAGTCTCCCAAAGTAAATAAAAAAGATTCAATTGCCAAAAAAACTCAAAACTTTTACCCTTGGACGTTCTTTTGCACCTCTCGGTGCAAATGCTAGTATATAAACATATAGCATTGTCTAATGTAATAGCTGACTAAGTAAAGTATAGACTGGAAACAATCTCTATTCTGCCACTTTTGTATAAATGCATTGATAAAAAAAACATCGAATGAACGGTGGTAAAATTGCATAGAATTTCCTAACAAATTTCACACATAAAATAAATTGAGGATTGCAGCAGAGCGGTCAGAGTTGTGCAAAACCGGACGAAAACATTGGCGTTGTTGTCAACTTTAAAAACCTAATATTAAAGTTATTGGGTATCGTTCACTACTTCACTATGAGCCTGTTACTTGGGCAGGATGAGCAGCTCTTTCGCAAAACAGGAAAAGGTTCAGTGAACTCAGCGTAGCACTGTTTGTGCATCATTATATCTTGAAAACAAAAGTTCCTCCGATCCATTTCAGATGATAAAACGGACATGCAGAACACATTTTTTTTAAAAGAGCAGCTTCACAATTTTCAACGACAGCGTACACTCTTAACAGGCATTTTTCAACCGCATTAAAAGACCACTGAGACCGGACAAGCAAATCTCTGCGAATTTTTTTCCCAAAAGAGCAGCTCACTATTTTCAACGACAGCGTGCAGCTTTTGTTGGCATTGAACAACCATTTTAGAGACA
Source organism: Pseudotsuga menziesii (assembly GCA_001517045.1). Lineage (NCBI taxonomy): Eukaryota > Viridiplantae > Streptophyta > Pinopsida > Pinales > Pinaceae > Pseudotsuga > Pseudotsuga menziesii. The sequence continues at coordinate 51,012 of LPNX010176221.1, read as the reverse complement.
GTAATTAAGTCGGTGCTCATACAAAACATGGGAACTTCTTCATCATCGACCAAAAGACAAAACCAAAAAAACTTCCAAACGAGTTGGCAGCTTCTTCACCACCTACTAGGTACTCATAAAAGACCAAAACAAGAAAGGGTTCTACCATGTACTCTTAAAAGGCCAAATCAAGAAAGGGTTCCACTAATGTATTGGTATTGGCAAACATTATGTAAACATTGACATCGTGTCTGTCTACCTGAAACTTTTAAAACCGGTAACTGCAAATAATATCCAAACAATCTCGCGTGCATGCTTTCTGCTTCATACATTTAGGACAACCGAGTGGAAATCATTACATTTAATAGGTTTTCCGATATAATTACTATCTACAAGCGTGGTTTGGGACCTAATTTCAGCCAAGTCAGGTGGAATAGGAAATGGGAAGACTGAATAAGTGAATAGATTCCCATTACGTACAGCACTACTTCATGTTTATTGTTTGCCTCAGTAGATTCCCACAAAAATCTAGATGCATAGAAAATTTGCCTCTCTAAGAGACAGTTAAGTTCTACACGGTATGTTATGAAATCGACAAATACTTGGTACAATCATGGTATGCCAAAAATTCCACTGCGATTCTGCGTTTCCAATAAATTCATGTTGTAAGAGAGTTTTTCTGGATTGTAGCTTCCAGGACTGCAACTGTTGAAGTAGGAATTTCTAAAGACTTCAGCTTCATGTCTCACAAGTCCATCTGGACTGATAAACTCTGCAAGGCCTGCGCGGAATCATGGAACCAACTTGCAGGAAGGACATTTGTACTTTGGAGTTACTCATTTCCAGACAAAAGTCAGATACGAAATATTTGGGTTGAAACATTTATGTGATAGATATCATACCGAGAATCTCCTGAAACATCAGAATTCCATGTCTTTCTGGTAATTAAGGTCTGTCATGCCTAGAGCGGACCAACATTTTGACATCATTGACCTTTCCACAATAATCATTTTTTAATGCCAGATTCGGCTGTGGTCTAGAAAAGCTCTTACGACTCGCTTGGACTCACTATACCTAGTGGAGTCCCATGAGGTCACTTCTTATTTATAAGATTCAGGTGAGAATCCCGAAATCATCTCGTGCCACGAGATTAGAAAATTTCCATATAGATATGAAGGGTGAACATCTCTACAGCAACACGTCCGAGGAGTTTATAACATTTCCATCGACATCTTAACGGTGATTACTAGTTTACTAAACTGTTTCCTCAAAGTATCTCACTAGCAACAACCATATTAATAAGATTAATATGTTTGGAATACGTCGAGAGGAATATATCACCACTGAAGTTAATTTAATAGTTGTATCATGATTGGAGTTAACTAATAGTTAATCTAATAGTTATCCAATATAATTGTGAATAGAGTTAAAGTTAAGGTAATAGTTGTAAAATCATTGGATTTAAACTAATAATTGTACCTAATAGTTAATTTAAAAGTTAATATATCAACTATTATAGTTCAATTAAAATTTGTTATTGGAGTTGAAATTAAGTTAAAGTTGTATAATCATTGGACTTAACCTAATAGTTATAAAATTTTTTCCTAAAGAATGTGTCAATTACTTGTATCTAATAGTTAATCTAACATAAAAACCACTTAAGTTGTGGTTGTTAAGCTCATAGTTGTATCATCATGTTGGAGTTAAGCTAATAGTTGTATTTAATAATTAATTTAAAAGTTAATATAAATCTATTGTAGTTAATAAAAGAGCGTCGACTTATCTTGACTTCTAGCTTCCAAATGGAGTTCCACTAAGCCTTATGCACATTAAGTGGACTCCCAATTGGTAGGTGGAGTTCAAGTGTCATGTCAGTTGCACATTACCATGCCACTAAGTGCAATTATCACATGAGTTAAGAGGAATTTATTAGGAGTTGAAAGGATTTTATTAGGAGTTCAAAGGATTTTATTAGGAATTATACTATCACATGAAGTGCACTTTACTTCAACTCCCAACTGTAAAATGCAGTTTGACTAATTAACTCGACTTTGAGGTGCTAATTTATAATTGTTTATAAGGAGCTTGAACGATTAATAGTTAATTTAAAATTTAATATAAATCTATTATGGTGAATAAAAGAGCTCTGAGTTATCGTGACTAAGCCTTATGCACATTAACTAAACTCCCATTTGGTAGGTGGAGTTTGAGTGTCACATGAGTTGCACAATACCATGCTAGTAAGTGTAGTTATCAAATGAATTCAGAGGAATTTATTAGGAGTTCGAACTATGTGATTAGGAGTTCGACTCTTACATGACTGCACATTATCTAGACTCCTAGATGGCAAATGCAGTTGGACTAAGCCGTAAGTAATTAGAGTTGAAGTTAAGCTAATAGTTGTAGAATCATTGGAGTTAAGCTAATAGTTGTATCTAATAGTTAAGCTAATATAAATCTATTGTAGTTAATGAAAGAGCTATGAGTTATCGTGACTTCTTGCTTCCAAATGGAGTTCGACTAAGACTTATGCACATTAAGTGGAGTCCCAATTGGTAGGAGGAGTTCGAGTGTCACATGAGTTGCACAATACCATGCCACTAAGTGCAGTTATCACACGAGTTCAGAGGAATTTATTAAGAGTTCAAACTATTTTATTTGGAGTTTGACTCTTACATGACTACACATTAGCTAGACTCCTAGATTCCAAATGCACTTGGACTAAGCCATAAGTAATTAGAGTTGTAGTTAAGCTAATAGTTGTAGAATCAATGGAGTTAACATAATAGTTGCATATAATAGTTAAGCTAATAGTTATCCAATATAACTTTGATTAGAGTTGAAGTTAAGGTAATAGTTCTAAACACATTGATGTTAAGCTAATAGTTTTATCTAATAATCGATGGAGTTGAGCTAGTAGTTGTATCTAATAATCAAATAGTTGAAGATTAATTTTAATTTTTACAACTCTCACTAACTCTACTTATCACATGTTAATTAAATTATTTTTTATTTTTTTGAAATTATTAAGTATTAATTTTGGATGACACTCATATAAACCCTTTAAACCCTCACGAGGATGTGAAAAAGGTAGATATGGGATTTTTGGGCCTCAACATGACTGCACATTATCTAGACTCCTAGATGGAAAATGCAGTTCGACTAAGCCGTAAGTAATTAGAGTTGAAGTTAAGCTAATAGTTGTAGAATCATTGGAGTTAAGCTAATAGTTGTATCTAATAGTTAAGCTAATATAAATCTATTGTAGTTAATAAAAGAGCTATGAGTTATCGTGACTTCTAGCTTCCAAATGGAGTTTGAATAAGCCTTATGCACATTAAGTGGAGTCCAAATTAGTAGGAGTTTGAGTGTCACATGAGTTGCACAATACCATTCCACTAAGTGCAATTATCACATGAGTTTAGAGGAGCAGATTTCAGATATCTCAGAATACGCATAACTGCATTCATGTGTTGCTCACCAGGATTATGCATACATTGGCTAACAATACTCAAGGCATAGGTAAGGTCCGGCCTTGTGTGTGCTAAGTACATCAATATTCCTACGAGTCTCTGGTATCTCCCCTTATCAACTGGTACCTGATCAGACCCAACACATAACTTCAATCCTTCTTCCACTAGTGTATCAGCGGGTTGACATGCTGACATGCCAGTTTCCTGTAACAAGTCTAAGGCATATTTTCTTTTGGATAAAAAAATCCCCTTATCAGATCGAGACACTTCGATCCCAAGGAAATATTTCAAGGGGCTGACTTGTTTCATTTCAAATTCTCTGGACAAGTAATCCTATAGAGCCTCCCTTTCTTTAGGATCATTTCCTATAACCACCATGTCATCCACATATACAATAAGTGCAGTTATCCTACCCTGTTTTTTCTTCAAGAATAAAGTGTGGTGTGAGTTGGTATAACAGTAACCAAAGGTTTTCATAGACTTTGTGAACCTTCCAAACCATGCTCTCGGAGAGTGTTTCAACCCATATAGTGACTTCTTTAATATGCACACCTTTCGACTATGCGTTTCTAGTATCATGCATCCTAGTGGGAGTTCCATGTAAACTTCTTCGGACAAATCGCCATGTAGAAAGGAGTTCTTCACATCAAACTCTTGTAATGGCCAACCCAAGTTTGTAGCAAGAGACAACAAGACTCGTACTATATTGATTTTAGCTACAGGTGCAAATGTCTTTGTATAATCGATCCCATAGGTTTGGGTGTATCCTTTTGCCACCAGTCTCACCTTAAAATGTTCAATTGCACCATCTTCTTTGTACTTCACAGTGTAAACCCATCGACATCTGACTGGTTTCTTTCCCGGTGAACGGTTAACAAGTTCCCAGGTTTTATTCTCCTGCAAAGATTTCAACTCCTCATTCATAGTGGATTTCCACCTTGGGTCAGCTAAGGCTTCCTGCACATTGTTAGGAATAGATACAGTAGATAACTGATTTACAAATGACTAATTTGATTCTGACAAACGATGGCTAGACACATAATGACTCATGGGGTATTTAACATTACTGGAAAGCTTGGGTTCATATGTGGGTTTAGGAATACCTCTGGTGTGACGTTGTGGTAGCTGTCTTCTAAATGGTTCCGGAGCATCCTCAACAAGCGATTGGTTTGGTGTATCAAATTCCTATGGTGTGAGAGACTCAGACATGGGTGGACCCACAACTTCAATTTATGGGTGTTCATCACTACTTGGATCCAAATTCAAACCACCCACATCCAATTCACCCACTTCTTGATTCAACACATCAGAGAGTTCCCCTACTTCCGGGATGTGAACAACCACATCTTCAGAGATGTGATCATCATAGTCTAGAGTCTGAATTTCCTTCTGGTACTCCCCCTGAAGTTTAGGCTCAGAGGAAAAATACATTGAGTCTTCATGAAAAGTTACATCTAATGTAATAAACATTCGTTGGGTTGGAGGATGATAGCATCGGTACCCCTTTTGATAAGCAGCATATCCAAGAAAGACACATTGTAGCTCTTGAGGAGACAACTTGTTGTGCTGATGCTTATGGAGGTGTACAAAAGCTACACAACCAAAGATGTGAGGAGATAAATTTGGGACTGCTGGAGCAACAATCGCTTCAGCGAGAGCCTGAGATGGTGTCTAGAAATTAATAGTGTTGGAGGGTACCCGGTTGATCAAATATGTTGTAGAGGTAAGTGCTTCTCCCCAATAGGATAATGGCATATTGGATTCTATCAATGAATCACGGACAACCTCCAACAAGTGGTGGGTTTTTCTCTCAACCACCCCATTCTACTAAGGTGTATTAGGACAAGTAGTTTGATGAATAGTTCCTTGTGCTTTCAGATACTGCTGAAGTTTAGAACTCAAATATTCTCCTCCATTGTCACTACGGAGAACCTGAACATGTGCATTGTACTGAGTACGAACCATTTTATAAAAAAATTGAAAGAACAAATTCACTTCACTTTTAGACTTCATCAAGCACACCCAATTCATCCTGGTATAGTCGTCAATAGAAGTAACAAACCAACTTGATTAACCAAAGGTAGTAACTTTGGACGGACCCCAAACATCAGAATGTATGACCATAAAAGGAACTAGACTTTTATTCAAACTTAATGGAAATGAAGCACGATGGATTTTTGCAAGTACACAAACATCATAGCGGAAACTAGAAACATCAAATTTTACAAATAAACTAGGAAATAATTTCTTCAGGTAACCAAAGGAGGCATGCCCCAAACGTCGATGCCATAACCAGATTTCATATTTCTTCTTCTCCCCCTTAGATCCATCTATCGTTAAATCTTGACGTAACTTGTCCAAACTATTTGAGACTAAGTCCAAGTAATACAGCTTTCTTCGCCTAACACCACAACAATCATTTGCCTCATTCAGATGTCCTTAAACACACAAAAATCAGGCCAAAAAATTACAATACAAAGTAAGGTAGTGGTGATTTTGGAAACTGACAACAGATTATAATCCAAAGATGGAACAACTAAAACATAATCTAGATTTAAAGTATCAGTAAGTGGTAAATAAACTTCTCCAATAATTGGGGCCGAAGAGCCATTGGCAGTGGAAACAAATTTTTCTGTAGATGGTTTAAGAGGTGAGACCTATCTAGAATCAAACGTCATATGATCCGTAGCACCGGAATCAATTATCCATGCACTATTAGAAACAAGTGTAGAAATATTTAAAACCTTACCACCATTACCTACCGCTACTGCTAATGCCGAGATCTGACCAACAACACCATCCGCTGTCTTTGTTTCGACAACTGCAGCACTGGAGGTCCTCTTGGAATTCTTCTTTCATGAATCGCGGCTATGATCCCACCATTCTGGATACCCCATAAGTTCAAAGAAGTGGCTCTTGGTATGACCAGTTTGATTACAATGAGTGCATTTGTAGGTGGATTTATCGGCACCATCAGTGTTCTTAGGCTGGATTTGGGAAGATCGTTCCTGATTAGACTGATTTCAAGTCATCATGGCTGAAGCTTCAAATTTTTTTGGTTCTCCATTCATCGTTGCAAGTCGAATAGATTCACGGTGGACCAAAGAATAACATGCTTCCAATTTGGGGATAGGATCCTTTCTCAAAATTTCACCACAGATTTGTCCGAATTCACCATATAATCCAGCAAGAAAAATATGCACCCTTTGTCGCTGAACTGATTTTCAGTAAGATTCAACATCATTCTCACTTTCCATAATCACCTTATCATGATGATCCAACTCGCAAAAGATCTCGGTTAATTATCCATAATACGTCGAGAGTGTTCTTCCATTCTGTTTCATAGAGAAGGCCCTCTGATTCAAGACAAACACCTGCAATTCATCTGCTCCATCATAAAAATATTTTGAAAGAGCTTTCCAAGTATCTCGAGCGGTGGGTAAGTGAATATATTGCTTCATGATTTCTGGGGACATAGACATCAACAACCATCTCTTGACCTTTTGATTGTCTGCATACCACTTCTCATATCCATCATCCTTCTTAGCAGGTGACTGTGAATTACCACGAATGAAAGAGAGTTTCTCCTTCTCAGCAATATGCATCTCCATGATTTGAGACCACAAATCATAGTTTGTTTCATCGAGTACAATCCCTGCATTGAACGAGGAACCTTCAGATTGAATAATAATGGGAGCATATTTGGTCCCAGATGTTTTAGAATCTGAGTCGGCCATGGTTCAATGGAGAGTACTATCGATTTAAGCTTCTTGACTCTGATACCAAGTTCAAAACAGAGTTCAAGAGAAAAATAATTATGTTTTATTACAATGAATTGTATAGGTACATATACATCAATGGATCATTTTCCAGATCCTACAATCGAGTTGCCGATCCTACAGTCATGCTGCAGATCCTATAATCAAGCTGCAGATCCTAAAAAAGGATAAGAAACAACCATCTACATAAGATAGGAAAGAATCATAGAGAGAATAGGAAAGAATGGGTAAGAATAGGAAAGAATTAGTCCATATCACAACATTCACGACCTGGCGACCTATTTGCAGCTCTTAAGTGGCTACAACTGCAACAATCACCCAAAAGCAAACTCCGGATCCGGAACTAATAATTATTTAATAAGGGAGGTAATTGGCTAATTTAGAATACAAAATCTATTATTTCAATATTTGTTTACAAATCTAAGAACTCTCTGAAAAACGATTAGAGAGATTCAGAATCGTTTAGTAGGATGGTTACGAATTTTATAATTTTGATTCAAAAGTTTTGACTCTTAACTAGCGTGATAATAGCTAAAGCAATGGATTTTGCTCTAACTTTTTAGGATTCACCTCTATATTATAAATATTGTATTATAGGTTTTTAATTTAATTTAATTTTATTATATATATATTTTGTTTAGTTAGGATAAAAAAATTAAGAATCACGTATATTATTATTATTAGCTATAAAACTGCATAATTTAGCTATAAAAAGTGTACAATTTAAATGTTATGAAGATATGATAATTCTTAGCACTAAATTTATTTATAAAGAAATATCAAATACCAACCAAAACCCAAAATAAAATATAAAACTTAGATAAATAAACTACTCCTATTATCAATTGGTTATTTTTAGTTTTTTTTAACATTTCAATTTTATTAAATTTTTTCCACCATATGACAAGATTTTTATCAATGCAATTTTAGAATATATAATCCATGTACCCAATGAATATTCCATATTGGTTATCAATGTATTTTCCAAAGGACTATATAAATCCATGCTATTCCATGCACCCATTGTTTAAAGTATAAATGATTTTGAGACTATATTACTATTGGCATATGGTATTTATTGCCTTAATTGTCACAACCACAACACGCGCCACCTCTTTATTGCATTCTATTACGGTGTGCGGCATCAACTAGAAACCTCTTGAGGGTGTGACCAACTCAGGCGTACTCCAGCGTTATACGCCTCAACTAATCTTGCGGAAATTTAACACTTGAACACTTATCTCATTAACTTGTTTACTTAGCATGGTGAACTTATTAGTTTACAAAGTTACATCAAGTAAATAAACCATCCACATCCATCGACAGAAATACACGTACATACGAGACAAGTATGGGTGGGGCGCCCAACTAGCAAAATCTGTTAACTTTTATTAGAGAAACCGTATTACAAGAATGGAACTGCCAAAACTAGTGAGCCACCTCGTGTGTGCCCAGCCGTTGACACACTGAATACAAGTTTACAAAAGAAGACGAGTTGACCCCACCAAGGTCGTCCAACTCTGTGCCTGCCGAATGTCACTTCCCTGCTCAGTTGCTACTCCCAAAACCACACTATGCTGCTGACTTGTTTGGGGTGCTGGCTTGCCAAGCCTGTCACTCCCACAGACTGACTAGCTTGATGATCCAAGAGCCTCCCTAGAAAGCTTTCACTTTGCACTGTGTTCCTTGCAAAAACTTGGATGATGACTTCACATTTTTCTTACTCTTTTTATAGTGTCACATGAGTGAATGGAACCTCAAAAGGTGGTTGTGCCCCTTCCCTTAGTGCACATGCTAACTCATGGTCCACGCGCACACTCCTCCTGTGTTATACTTCCCTCATGCGCACGCTCTTGTCGATGGCTTCGTTGGTCGGGCGTCAGGCACTCCTCTGTGTGTGCTTCAAGTCCCTCACATGATGGTTCCTTGCACACCTCCTATGGGTGCTTCGTCCAATGGTCTATCTGACTGAGCACTTCCACAAGCGTTTTCCCCATTTGACTAGTGTGGTTTTCGGGCATGCCTCTACGAAACGTGTTGTCGCTAGGTGCAATTACTTCAGTCTCCTCCAAGGTGCATCTCTCCATCAATGAGTGCTTGGGATAAAGCATGTTTCCAACCGCCGATGTTCCAAGGTGTCTCCCTGCTAGGATTACCAAGATCCAAGGGGTGAGCGCGGTATTCGTTTGTCTGAGCGCGCCCATACTTGGTTCGCACAGTCCTCTCGATTTTGTCACTTGGTCAAGATGCTACTTGCCAATTATTTCGACTAAACTATCTTTCCCACATGGGCGTCCAAGAGATCCTCTTGGGCGTGAAGAAGGTGTCACTAGGATCATGGCCTTAACTATCTCCCCCACTTCAGCTTGTTTCCATTGTGGACAACGTTCCCAAGTAACATCCATCCTTAGGAAGATGTTGGAACCACTACCCATGATTGATACTTCTAAATGATCTGCAATTGAATTTTGTAGCTGAGAGTCTCTCAAAGTCCCTCATGGTTCAGTTGTCATGCCTACCACCCAGTATTGCATCAGTACTCTATCAATTGTTCAAAACCTCCATTCATTGGATGCCCATGAAGTTAGAGTAGTTGGGTAGCTAATCAAACCATCCACCCAACTCGAAGGAACAAACTTCTATATGTATGAACTACGTTCCCTTGTGCATTTCAGTGTCCTCCACAATGTACCAAACCTTGGAAAAACTATTTTTTCCATATTTAAACTATCTATTTACTTAGACAATTCATTTGAAGTGCCCCTGGCTGTGTGCTTCCACACAGTTTGACTGAAATTTTTCTAAGAAAACCTTTTCTAAGGTTCCTTTGGTCTCCTTGACTTCATAATGGGAAGCGAGCCAACCCGTTCACTCCTCAACCTGGATCATAACCAAGGTGACATTGCCATCCGTCACATTTTACTCTAACCAAAGTAAGCCTCATTTCCTTCTCGAATGCTACTTTCCTTCTTTGAAAGTCGTTGTAAGGTGCTTCTGCAACTACTCGGTTTTCCAAAGGTGGAGTCTGCATTTTCCTTCGCAAAACACTTCAGTCCATCTCTCACATGTTCCTGGAATACTTTCTATAATAGAACATCCATTTCTTGCAAATACTTGGACATTTTTGCCAATGCCACCAACAAGCTTGTTTCAGTCATCACTGTTTGTCCATGGGTCTGTTTAAAGAAATTATGTGTGTTGTCGCAAGCTTCAATTTTTTTCCTTAGCGAAATTCTCTAATGAACCTTTTCCTTGCTACACTACCATCTTCGTCTGCTGAGTGTTCGCTTTTCGGCTCTGTGAGGTAGTTTCCCGAGCCACCTGTAATCGTCCCTTCTGCATCGTTCGGCTCTTTCTAACTTCGCTGTTGCTAAGCTTGTGTGATGCTACTATCAGAACCATACATGAGGTTCCTTGATCTTTGGCCACTAGCATCCATCTTGGCAACCGTCATTTTCAAATAAATGAATCTTTGGCAAGTTTGTCCAAGCTATTCGAATCCTCCTTGCCACACATTCTTCCTCCATTTACCATCTCTCTCCTTCACAACACCCAATTGAATGTCTTTCCAAGTTGAATCATGGATGTGCTTCTTAGTTTGACTGTTGTTCCATCAGGATTACTTGCTGCAAAAATAAGAAGTGATGCTCCTAGCCAAGGAAACACCATTTGAAACGTACCTCTCCAGACACACCTCAATGGTGCGCTTCCACTAAGCACAGCTTCTGTCATTTGTTGAAGTGATCCTATCCCAAATGCTCCTCCATTTAGAAATTTCTCGAAGTTCTCTTGAGCTCACCTCCTTAGGAATTCTTCAAAGTTGCCAATCTGAGCGCGTTGTTGATGTTGGTCACTCTTCCTGAGTGCACCTTGCGCATGTCATCTTGGAATTCTGGTGAAGTGCGTTTTCCATCGACGCGCCTTTGTTGAGTGCTTCTACCGAAGCATACCTTGAGCACGCCCTATGCTAAAGCAAACCTTGAGCACGCATTGTAGGGCGTTATGTTGTCGTTTGTTGTAGCAATTGTTTTTTCCTTAGCGTGTTTCCTTAGTGCACTACCTTAGCACACTTCCATTAGCAAAGATGGGGTTCCGTAGGCACTTCGAGAAACATTCGTTGGGCCATGGAGAGGTGGGAACTTGATCAATAAAATGATTAAGTGTTGGAATTCACATGGGTTATGGGAACCACTCAGTGGTTTGTTGGGTGGTTGGGTGGGGGTGTCGATTAAAACATGTCCCATGTTGGCTAAGCACTCCAAGGTTCATCATTTCGACAAGTAGGCTATGTGGGAATGACAATCCACATTAGAAGAGCTCCCAAGCATATAAAAAGGAAAACGAAGTCTAGCCAAAGGACATAACTAAAAACACGAAGTCACTTGAAGTTTTGGACTGAGGCACTCCCTTAGGAGAGGCGCTCCATGGTGCATTTAGCAGAGACGCGTTGCCATAGTTGTGTGTCTAGTGAACATGGCAAGCACTCCACAGATGACTATTTGGGAGGCACTCTCCACAGATAAGCATTAAGAACATGGTACTACATAGAATTTAGCGAACGTTCTAAGGTAAGTGCACTCTAGTGCAGATGATTTCGGGAGTGCACTAAGGAAGCGTGCTCCAATAACGCACTAGATAGTGTGCTAAGTGTTAGCACCCACAAGATGACACTTCAATAGAGCCCAATAGAAGCGCTTAAGGTGCCCTCTTGGTGAGCGCTTCGTAGAGATGCATTCGATAGAGTCAGCGAAGCACTCACATGAGGCGAGCTTGAAGAGCACTCTGGCAAAGCAATCCACTACAATGAGATTTGACATGCTTCGACAGATTTTGACAAAGGAATCCAAGATGCGCTCAGGAGAGCGCTCAACAAATGGGCATTTGGATGTGTGTCCAAGAGTGTGTTCAGAGGAAGTGCTCCAAACCAAAACAACGCCAATGGAGGTGCGTTCGAAGAGACATTCAACAAGTATGACAAAGTGCATATGGAGGTGCATTTTGACAGTGCACTTACCAAGTTCCCTCAAAGGGTGTCATCCCGAGTGCATTCGAGAAGTGTGCTTGGAAGCATGCTCCAGATGAAAAAACTAGGTGTGTTTCGACAAAGGCTCATGAAGAGTCTAAGGGGTGTTTATGAAAAATCCTACATCAGAGGTGCAGCAATGGTGGGTGTTCTTGGGAATGCTCCCGACAGCGAAGAGTTAGGAAGGATTCACCAGTGGTGGTAGCGCTTAGAATAAGGGTCGTTCAGAGAGTAGCGTCGGCAACAGCAACGATGATGACGGGAATGGCCAACATATTAGACGAGTCGGTAGTAGTGAGCTGACAGAGAGTGCACATCGGAAAATGGATGCCCATTGGAATCTGTCCAACTATTAGCCAATTTTGCTAAGTTGGAGTGCGACGAGTATGTAGACTTCGACATGTCAGGCGGTGGCTTGGCAAGGTGGCTCAACAAAATAGTTTGATAATGAAATTGGTTGGGCATAGTGACAGAAAGAAGAAGTGAGCTTTAGCAGGTTGCGAGAGGTTGCATCTTGTGGATGATACTTAGCATGGTCTTAGCGAGCAAGAGGATGTGTGCATGCGACAGTGAAAAATAGGTGGTTGGTTTTGTTGTATATTGATCATAGTCATTTCTACCAAGCTCTCAAATGAGTTTCCAGGATGTGGCATCCTCCATCATTGTAACAAGTCTTATCATATTATAAATGGGTATTAGGCATCGTTAAGTGAAGATGGACCGCCCATATACACTTGTCTCTAGTGTTGTATTTAGCTGAATGTAATGTAGGAGTGCATATTTCTAAAAATGTCTAATTATAGAGATGAGTGTTAGGAGTTCTGCAGGTTAGGCGTAGTGTGTCGGAGAGCTCCCCATGTTGGTCATGCCCCTAGGTTGCTTCCGAGCAGTGTCGCATGGTCCTCTGGAAGGTGAAAAATTGAACCTTCCTACGAGGTCCATGACATCTTCACTGTATGGTGCACTTCATTTAGCACACTAAACGCACCCTCCCTAGGATCTCTTTGTTCTATTGACGTGCACTTCCTGCGAGCGCTACCTCTGGAGTGTGTTTCCCCAAGCACACTCTAGTCTCTCATATGCGGGCGGTCATTCCTAAATGCACTGTCGAATAACCTTTTCCAAGCGCACTGATGTTGCATGTTCTTATAGAATGTGCCTCCTTGGGTGCACTGTTAGAGTGCACCTTTTTGGAGCACGGGTTTTGTCAATCGCACGTTCTTCCCATGTCATCTCTTGAGTGCTCCCCAAGCGGCTCCTCCTCAGGGGCTTCTTTGTTGAAGTTTTGTCACCTTTGCCAAAATGTATTTCCATTGGAGTGCTACCTCTAGAGCATGCTGCTCCGGGAACACTATGGGCACTCCTGTGCATATGCCCCTTTCCTTAGCGCATCACTTGTTGTGCTAAAGAACACCACCTTTTTACCTTTCTAAAACATGTTCTCCCATTGCATTGTCTGTGGAGGGAACTGCTCCGAGCGAACTATGGGCGATCCTTTGAGGGCGCTCATTCTAGAGGGCACCGCATGTTCTGTCAAAGCGCGTCACTACCAAATGCGTTGTGATGGAGCGCTCTCCATGATCCTCCTGAGAATTTCTCTAAGGCACTTTACAGAGCTCTTCTTCAAACAAATAGAAATGCACCTTTGTGCAAAAATAATCATGTTGAAAACTTGTCGTCTTCAAATTCATCTATGGTGGAGGCCTTCCAACTAAACAACTTCTTGGGAGCTTGTAATGAGCTCCCTGTTCACTTCAACATTACTATTCCCAAGTGTCTGTTTCTTCGACGCTATGTTAGCTTACTTCCCAGACTATTGGGTTGCTACAAATACTAAAACACTCCCATCTGCTGCTCCTACGACTCGACGCTTATTTTTTGCACCTTCTCAACAACCTTCGAAATTAACCTTAGTAAATTTCCATGTTCGCTAAGTGCAAATTCTTTCTAAGAGAGAAGTATCTCTATTACCACCTGTCAGAGCCATAACATGCGCCACCTTTTTCTTGCGGTCTGTTGTGGTGTGCGACACTGACTTGAAGCCTCTCGAGGGCATGACCAACTTGGATGTTATATTTTTTATAATTTAATAAATATGATCTTAGGATATTATCTAAGAGAATGACATGCATAGCAATAATCACAAGAGACAAGACACACAAAGAATTTTCCTTAGGGAAACCATAAAGGAGAAAACCCCGCAATTTCCTGAGAGATAGAATGAGCACCAATAGCGAAAGTAAAACCTGAAAACATAAAGATGGTCTTCTATAGATGATATATCTCTCTCACTTAAGAGAGATTATCCTCTCTCACTCATGCACCCCAGTTGAGTGAGTGAGTGTAATAAATAGAGAGGCTCAGTCTCTATTTATATTCTTTTGTTCACTTATTATTTGACTCTGTTATGTAGGATTGAGTAATCCTCACTAAGTTATGTAGGATCGAGTAACCACAACTAGGGTACTAATGACCCGACTTACATTAACTCACTGGGGACAAATTCTCTAGGAGAGTCTAACATCCCTAGTGCGCCACAACTATGGGGACTTTAACCCTTGATCAATAAGGGGGGTTACCCTCTATGACTTCACATGACTTGTTTACATTACTGATACTTCCCTGAAGGAAAATCAGGGTACAATATATAAGATACACAATTAAATACATTCCGAAGTTACAAATACATCAACACTCCTTCTTAACTAGGAAGGTATTATATTGACACAATTCATCATCAAAAGTCTTCTTCTATGGATCAAGTATGGATCATCATCAAAGCTAGATCATCACTAGATCATAATCATCAATGCTTCTGCTATCTCGGTAAATTGGTTCTATCTCGCAATTCTACTTGTCATAGGAAGTTCTATAGATCCATCCCCTTTTTCATGTTGGTTGTAGGACTAGACTCCATGTAGTTATTCATCTTCTTCAGCACTTATATCTGACCTAGTCAGAAAGGCCTGCCCAACACTTACATCTGACCATGGGACGACCCAGCCTACCCCCATGTAAAAATGTCCCAACCCTTACATATGACCATGGGAGGGCCTAGCCCTCCCCCATGTCAAAATGTCCTAGCCATTACATATGACCATGAGAGGGCCCATCTTGCCCCCATGTCAGAATGGCATGATCCTTACATTTAACCATGGGAGGGCCCATCCTGCCCCCATGTCAAAATGGCTCAGCCCTTATATATGACTATGGGAGGGCCCAGCATGCCCCCATGTAAGAATAGATCTGCCCTTACATCTGACCATGGGAGGGCCCATCCTACCCCCATGTCAAAAATTCACAACAATTATATCTAACCATGGGAGGCCCCGCCTACCACCATGTTAGAAAGTCTCACAGACTCATCACTTCCATTTGGAAGGAACCTCGATCTGGAGAAGACCAAGATTCTCCCTAAAGTACTCAAACTTCATTCTATCCATTTCTAGCATAGAATCACAACAAGGATGATTATGTCCAAGGATAACCTATGAGATTCACCAGGATCGATTACATTTGAGGAAAACCTACAGGACCATTTATGTCTAAGCCACCTATGAGCTTCGCCAAGATTTTATGCCTTGACAACCTATCTCACCGACTATGCTAGAACTCACTCTTTCAAGAGATCTCAATCTGGATCACATAGTGGAGCTTCACTACTCCTCTCTCGGCTGTACTCAGGACCATGAAAGACTTATTGCTTCTAAACCAAGAGATCACACCTGATCTCATATTGAAGTAGAACCCTGAAGTGATCTTCCTATGAATGGCAGTGCCTGCCCAATTTGAATCCGCATAACCTTCCAGGTTAATCTTTTGATTAGCATCATACTTGAGCCCATAATCAATTATACCCTTTAGGTACCTCAAAATATGCTTTGCAAAAATTAGGTGAACATGTCTCAATGTGTTCATAGTAAAGCAAATATCTGGTCTCATATCCATCAGGTACATCAGTGAACCAATCATCTGACGATACATCATGGCATCAACCAACTCTGATGAAACAACACTTAATAGCTTCAGGTTCGATGCCATAGGTGTGGTCATGGCCTTGCATTCCATCATCCTAAACCTCTTTAGGATCTCTACTACATACTTCCCTTGTCCTAAGGAGATTCCATCTGTATTCTGCCACACCTCCATGCCTAGAAAGTAGTGCATCATCCCCAATTACTTCATCTCAAACTAGGCAACAAGTCTCCTTCTTGCAAATTTAATGAGCTCCTCTTTTCTATCAGGAATAAGTCATCGACATATAAGAGGATCATCACTAGTCTTTTGCCTTCAACCTTGCAGTAAAGCTTGGAATCTGCTTTACTCTTAGTAAATCCTAGAGCCATCAGTAATCTGTCCATCATGTCATACCATGTCGAACCTCACAATCTTCTCCAATCACTCCCTCTGAAGTGAAGCATCATTCTCCTTCTACCTTTCGTACTCTATGCATTGAAACATTATGTACTAGAGTGATAAGTAGCTTACTCTACTACTAATATTCTATGTATCCATCTAGGGTCAGTGGATACAAAGACCGTCTATCTTGAGCCTTTTCAAAATTCCTTCTCTCACCCATCTGTGAGCTTGTCATCCTCTATAGGATTTCATATTAAACCTTGTAGTAAAGGTTAAGATCTTCATCACTCTAGGTGATATTCAAGTTCCTCATGTATGTGTTATCCCATGGATGTCTTCTAAGCACGTACAAGGCCTTCTTTAATTTGGACACATGAGTCTTCCTGTCATTTGTCTTAACTTCTAATGGATGCAAATGTATCTTCATAGTTTATGCCTTCTTTCCCTGAGAATCTTTGTGCTACGAATATTGACTTGTATTCCACAATGTTTCCATCCACTACATGTTGGATCTTGTAGATCCATATGGAAGACATTACGGACTTTCCTTTAGGTCTCAATACTACGTCCTAGACATCATTCTTCTTGAACTAGTATTCTCCTTCCCTTTCTTATTGGCTACTTCTTCACAGCTGGAAGGCTCTGCATCAATGATGTCACTCAACAATGTCGCATGACTATATTGTCTCTGAGGCCTCTTTCTGTCTTTGAAAGTATCGTCATATTATTCTTCATCTTGGATTCTTTCTTGAAATATAGTCACTTGTTCTTCGGAACAAGTCTCATCCTTCTTTTCTTATAGGTTATTGTACACGATCTTTCCTACAATTCAAATGCATAAGGCATATTTATAATGGAAAATTCTGATGCCTAAATATATATTCATGTAACTATTTTAGCCATTACAACATTCATCCATATCTCACAGAAACGTTTCTAGATGCCTTCCATATATAGCAAGACATCATTGAGATTGTGCACTAATCTAATATGTCAGCAAAGAGGTTTCATTCTAGATAAGTAGTAATGGAGATTTTTATAGCACTGTTTCCGCCTTTCACACACCTAGGTCACGTGGCATAAATATTCAAGCCACTCGGTGTGTCCTTGGGGGCAAGTCTCGAATCAAGGCTGTCACCTTGTTCTTGACTCCTCCGTTTAGGCTCAACTCCTAACGGAGCCAAGGGGGGTAGACCCTATTATGTTAGTAAGGACAATTTACTTAGTGCGGTGATATTAAACTGAATGAGTTATTTAGGAGTTCGAGATTTAACTTATGGACAATCAAAGATGACAAGATACGAAAATAAACACACGAAGGCACAAAGCTGATACACAATGTATATATGAAGCAAAAATGACCAGTTCCTTAAAATGGAGTCAAATCAATAAGATCGATGTGCTTGCATGTGCTTGGAGTGAATGTTTTGCGATTGCATCTTGGTATGTTTTAAGTTAAATGTGAAGTATGAGTTGATTAAATTAGGCAAAGGGGGGACTCCAGATATACCCGAGAGTACTTGGAGTATGTCCAAAACTAAACCTTCACGGCTACCCGCAAGGAATATGTGGCCTGAAATGGAGTCTCTGGGGCTATTTCTCGTAACGCACCTGTTAGGGTGTGACATAGATCGGTGCCCCGAGGTCACTTTTCAGTAAGTTCCGGCTTCCTTTGGGTATTTTACCACCGTAAAGGTTTGATCTAGGTGTTGGATTTTCACCTGATGGTTTGTTAGTTGGGGAGAGTGAGTCCTAATTATACTATTCACCCAAGTGCTTTTGATATAGCATGACTGATCGGATGAAACGCATCCAAGTGGAGAGCATACACATTGGAGTCTTGTCAATTTTAATAAGTTTTAAATTGAGTGTTCTTATTTAAAAGGAAAACCCTCCAGGAACCTCTTTCGATCCAAGTGGATCTCAATCGGGGAATCGAGGAGGGGTTAATTTTAAAATTGCTGATAAATAAAATATGAAAAATAAAATAAATACACAATTCTGGTTTTCTAATTAGTCCTACCACGAATTTCCTTCCCCTTTCGGGTCAATCGGGAAATCGTGGGGTAAGTATTATGATTACTTTGAAATGTAAAATATGGAGTATGATATTAATAATGAGATAAAGTATACTACCCTACATATTAGATCAATTCTAGTTTAAAAAAAAAATAAACAGAAAGCGACAAAAAGGACACCGACGCAAATCCCCCCAGGGGGGATGGGGAATGGGCTCGAAAGAGCGTATTCCAAAAATGATTTTATTTATTAATGGTTACAATATTATAGGACTGATATATCAGAAAATTATTGGTCCTTGTACATTCTGAAACCAATATTTTACAACTTTGGAAAAAATTTGAATGTTTTGGTGAAAAGGGAGACCCCTGGGGGGATTTGAACGCTCCTGAGGCCACTTCGGACAGCAGCTTCCTTTATTTTATGTCAGACATGCTAAAATATAGTGAGCATGTTATAATAACAAAATCCCAAAAGAACTGTAATAGTACATTTGGATCAGCCTACCTTAGCTCAAAAAAGAAGAAGTTAAACTAGCTAAACGGGCGAAAAGGGAACCAAGGAAAGCAAGCTTTCCTTTGGATATTGGATTGCTGTTTGTGAAGCCAATTAAATATGCACTGATATTGTAGAATATTAAATTTTATAAGAGTGAAAGGAAATCTAATGCATGCGATCTACAAGTTTCCTTTAAATTTTCATGCAAAAAAGACGATTTCCCTACAGCTAGATCTAGAATGCTTATGAAACCTTTTTAAGTGCAAGATATAGGTTATGAGATATGAAATATAGGATATATGTATATTTTACTTTGATGAAACATATCCAAACGAAATCACAGCTATGAACTGAACCAAGTAACCGAGTAAAGTGTTGATTTTGAGGGAGGAAGAAGAGGAGAAAAGTGCTGGTTTCCTTGAAGATCCACAGTAGAGATTTTAGGTGGAATGTCAAGGGACTATGCCTTTGAAATGTTTTGAGGAGAATGAATAAGAAAACTAGATCAGCATCCTCTCCAAAGTATGAACCTGCAACTCAGCTGAAATCAAAGAACTTGCCAAGAAACTTGTGAGATCCGATTAGTACATACAAAGAGATTCAAGATAACATGCATATAAGCTTATAGGACATGCTAATTCTAGATCTCTAAACATGCATCCAAGGAGAGTGACAGTCAATAAACTTATTGAACAACACCTTTCCTATCAAGACTGTCATAAGCTACTTACCAATCTTAACCACAGATCTACAAGAAATTAGCAAAAAATGACCACAGATACAGGTTACCTCAGTAAAAAAATGGCAATAATCATCCACACATGCAATGGCACCACACCATATTTCCTCCAAAGCTTTTCTTTATTTCAAATGAAGAATTACAGAGTTACAATAGCAGTAGCACCTCAATCCCAGTTCTCACTAGCTTGGAAGAGGGAGCTGTGCTTGGATATATACAAAAAGCAAGAGATCCAGCCCAGGGGGGGTGCAAATCCCAAGGATATAGACCAAATATGCTGATGGAGAGTCCATCAATGCCCAATCTGTGTCTAACTGAGCCAGATCTAAGTCTCACTGAGTGCAATTGTCAATCGGAGAGCTGATCTGACTGACACCTCAACCTGTTAACTGAAACATCCACCAAAAATCATCCAAATGAGGCAAAACGTGTTGAGGAGAGAGGGAGGGCGAAATATCCCATAAAGGATGCTGAAGATCAACTCTGGATCTGATTTGATCACCTCCTTTTGTCAAGGATTTGTCAGATCCAGTGAATCTGCTTTAGATATGACTGATTTCAATCAAATCGGCTGAGAATCCACTGATCTATGATTTTGGATTTGCTCCATTATTCTTCAATTTATTAATTAAAATAATCAATAATTGATTTTTGGGGCTTTCTGACCTGAGTGATGGAAAATCACTCAAAACTAGGAAACAGTGTGTCCATGGGTTTACATGGTGCTCTTAGCTTGAAAATGAGCACCTACATGATTGAAACCGATTATTTGGCCCACTTTTATTACAAAATCAATATTTCCAATTAAACTATTAAAAAATAGCCTAAGTTCTAGAAAAATTTAATTTTAATAAAAAACACAAAAAAAACTAAAAAATTGAAAAACACCTAGGGGGACTTAGACATGTTCATCTGACTAAAAAATGATGTCGAGCAAGTTTATACATTGACACATAGACTCTAATAACCTCAATAGGCCTAAATTCTAAGCCGACCACCCCAACTTTGGAGGTATGGAGTGAAAAACTCAGAAATTATCAGTCGTTTGTTCAACAACCAGTAATAACCAAGGGAAAAAACACCCTGGGATGATCGTATTGACAAATGAAGTCTAAGATACCGAGTCTTTTACAGACACTATCATGCTAGAACATTTATTACAATTCCCACATGGGGTATGAACATGTGATATGATACAACAAGCACTTCCCAGAAGTACTTCCAAAGGTCTTTTTGAAGTCCGAACAAGTTAACCCTATCCTGTTCACCGGCCTCACTTGATTAAAGACCACTAAGTATAACTTAGGTGGTAACATTCTGGCTCCAACTGTGGGACGTGTGCTCAATCTGGTCTTTAAGGCAAGGAGTGGATACGAGAACACCAGAATCTCTGGTTTATATACCCTACAAAAACATCTCAACTTGATAAGAAAAACCTCAGCAGCACAAGTTTTATGAAAAACCAAATGAACCATTAAGCTGATTTATTTAAACAAAATAGATGTAACTAACTAAAAGAAGCAAAGTTTTATTATAGCTAAGTATAAAATAGAAATGCAGAAAGTAAATGCTCTCTTTCAAAGAGCTTATTTTCCTACTCTAAGCATGATATAAAAAAGGTTAAGTGTAATCGAAAATCCAATGTAACCACCTAAGCATTTTATTAACATAAAAAAAAATTCATTGCCTTTGGTTACCAGCCAAAGTAAGGATACCTTGTTCAAAAAAAGATGCAAACCTACGTGATGATTCAGAATGGGCGGGATGGATGGGAGATCATAAGTATGAACAATGTCATAAAAATTCTTCCCAAACTTGTATGTACTCATGCAGGCTGCTTCTATCCATGACTGGATAAGACTGATATACCAATAAAAATGACGAGGTAGGCTGACTAAATCATCATACTGATCATCGGGACTTATCAAATGATAACTCGTTGCACAAACCCCAAGTAGCTCCAAATCATAAGGAACCTCTATATGTGAAAAATATGGCTGAGACTAACATTCCACTAACTGCATCACATCTGACTTTCCACAATACTGTTTCTCATTGTCCTCATTACTGATACCCTTGTGCAGCTCTACATGGTATGACTTTGAATGATCACATGAAAATTCTGAATGCTTCTCTTCCATACTAAGGTTTTCCCAGGCATCCAGATCCATGCTCCCCTCTATGGATGTATCGAAGNATGAAAATTCTGAATGCTTCTCTTCCATACTAAGGTTTTCCCAGGCATCCAGATCCATGCTCCCCTCTATGGATGTATCGTAGATTGGACTTCCACACATTTTTTAATAGACACTCCCATTGTTGGACATATCATGGATGGGATTTTCCATAAGATTTTCACAAGTTGGTTTATCTATGAAATTCCAATAGTCATCACTCCCATCCATGTCGTATGTGGGGGACTCTTCATCCATGGCATCATGCTCCTTCCTATCCATGTCCTCCTTGTATTCATAACAATATTCTTTAGATAAAATGTTACAAGGCAATAAACTTTCCAAACATTCATCAATACGTGGAGAACAAGGTCTACTGTCACCACACACCATATTGATCTTATCATAAGTTTCTTTACAGGCTTCTTTTATGATATCATGAAGAGGATCTTCAATATTATCTTTAATGAAGGAAACCTTTTGGACATACTCAATTGGATCACTTGGTATGTGTTGCTCAGTGGATTTCTCTAGAGGGCTTTCTGGAAAAGTATCAGCATTGCAACACACTTGAGAATACACCAAATCTTCATTGTCTCCAGCTATGGTGACATGAGGTGAGTCTTCAACACTGTGTTCCATTATGGGCTCCTCCTGAAGCTCTTCAATATGATCATTTTGGATTTTCCCTTCCTCAGAATATTGTTGTGCATTGGTAGATACCTCATTTTCTTTAAGAATACGCTTAATTTCTTCGTTTCTTAAATAACCTCTAGGATTCTTTTTTATGGGAGTATCATGGAATTCCTCTTTACTTAAATGTTAAAGAAGTTATTCCAAGTCTTCAATACTTTGTATCATGGAAAAATGTCCATCATATGCTTCCATGTGACACTCTGTCCCAGATAGGTAGAAGGTACATATCTTTTCAAGGAACTTTTTTAAACCATTCATACTACCCCTACCATCATGCCACTGCTCTAAAAACATCCAAAGGAATCTTGGAAAAGAAGTTATACATTTATCAGGAAGGCCTTGATAGAACCAATAACCAGCCTCATCCCGAAAAGTACTAGCGAAAATTTCCATCATATGGTCTTCATAAAGAATATTGAAGTCCGCAATCAACTGAAGGAAAGATTTGACATGCCAGATGGCCGAGTCACCATAATCTCCATGAAATGGTGGAAGCCAGTTATATGCATCCCCCAAACCATCACAATAGTTAGGAAAACCAGGGATGTTTGAGAAATCGATAGGTTGAAACACTAAGGTTAACTGGGCACCATATTTCTCCCTTAATTTATCCAAAATAGTATCCATTTGAAAACCTTGTACTGACAAGGTGGAGCTGTCAAGTGATGAGATTTAAAGGTTTTAACATGTTGCATGGGCTCATCTACACACAACAAAACTTCACAAGTTTATGAGAAAAAAGGGTTTTATCCATTCAATGGAGTCGCCATGTGAAACAGAAAAATAAGCATTTATAAATCTTTTCATAAAAATTATTTCTTTGCTTTTATTTGTAAAAATAAAACTGGAAAAAAGGTCAGTGGAGTCACCAGATGAAAATTAAATATCTACTCTAAGCATTCATCAAACAAAGAAAAAACAAAAAGGAAGAAAACAAACGTCGTACTCGGGAATAAAAAGATTTATCCCCGGCAACGACGCCAAAAAGTGTTGCCGCCTTTCACACACCTGGGTCACATGGTAGAAATATTCAAGCCATTCGGTGTGTCCTTGGGGGCAAGTCTCGAGTCAAGGCTGTCACCTTGTTCTTGACTCCTTCGTTTAGGCTCAACTCCTAACGAAGCCAAGGGGGGTAGACCCTATTATGCTAGTAAGGACAATTTACTTAGTGAGGTGATATTAAACTGAATGAATTATTTAGGAGTTCAAGATTTAACTTATGGACAATCAAAGATGACAACATACGAAAATAAACACACGAAGGCACAAAGCTGATACACAATGTATATATGAAGAAAAAATGACCAGTTCCTTAAAATGGAGTCAAATCAATAAGATCAATGTGCTTGCATGTGCTTGGAGTGAATGTTGCGTGATTGCATCTTGGTATGTTTTAAGTTAAATGTGAAGTATGAGTTGATTAAATTAGGCAAAGGGGGGACTCCAGATATACCCGAGAGTACTTGGAGTATGTCCAAAACTAAACCTTCACAGCTACCCGCAAGGAATATGTGTGCTGAAATGGAGTCTCTGGGGCTATTTTTCGTAATGCACCCTTTAGGGTGTGATAGAGATCGGCGCCCCGAGGTCACTTTTCAGTAAGTTCCCGCTTCCTTTGGGTATTTTTCCACCGTAAAGGTTTGATCTAGGTGTTGGATTTTCACCTGATGGTTTGTCAGTATGGGAGAGTGAGTCCTAATTATACTAGTCACCCAAGTGCTTTTGATACAGCTTGACTGATCAGACAAACTGCAGCCAAGTGCAGAGCATACACACTGGACTCTTGTCAATTTTAATAAGTTTTAAATTGAGTGTTCTTGTTTAAAAGGAAAACCCTCCAGGAACCTCTTTCGATCCAAGTGGATCTCAATCGGGGAATTGAGGAGGGGTTAATTTTAAAATTGCTGATAAATAAAATATGAAAAATAAAATAAATACACAATTCTGGTTTTCTAATTAGTCCTACCACGAATCTCTTTCCCCTTTCGGGTCAATCGGGAAATCGTGGGGTAAGTATTATGATTACTTTGAAATGTAAAATATGGAGTATGATACTTTAATAATGAACTAAAGTATACTACCCTAAATATTAGATCAATTCTAGTTTAAAAAAAGAAATAAACAGAAAGCAACGAAAAGGACACCGACGCAAATCCCCCCAGGGGGGGTGGGGAATTGGCTCGAAAGAGCCTATTCCAAAAATAATTTTATTTATTAAGGGTTACAATATCAGAGGACTAATATATCAGAAAATTATTGGTCCTTATATAGGATGAAACAAAGATTTTACAACTTTGGAAAAAATTTGAGTTTTTTTGGTGAAAAGGGAGACCCCTGGGGGGATTTGAATGCTCCTGAGGCCACTTCGGACAGAAGCTTCCTTTCTTTTCTGTCAAACCTGATAAAATAAAGTGAGCATGTTAGAATAAAAAAATCCCAAAAGCAGTTTAATATTACTTTTGGATCAGCCTACCTTACCTCAAAAAAGAAGAAGTTAAACTAGCTAAACGGGCGAAAAGGGAACCAAGGAAAGCAATATTTCCTTGGGATCTTTGCTTTCTGTTTGTGAAGCCAATTAAATATTCATTGATATTGTAGAATATTAAATTTTATAACAGTGAAAGGAAATCTAATGCATGCGATCTACAAGTTTCCTTTAAATTTTCATGCAAAAAAGACGATTTCCCTACAGCTAGATCTAGAATGCTTATGAAACTTTTTTAAGTGCAAGATATAGGTTATGAGCTATGAAATATTAGATCTATGTATATTTTACTTTGATGAAACAGATCCAAATGAAATCACAGCTATGAACTGAACCAACTAACCAGGTAAAGTGTTGATTTTGAGGGAGGAAGAAGAGGAGAAAAGTGTTGGTTTCCTTGAAGATATGCAGTAGAGATTTCAGATGGAATGTCGAGGGAATATGCATTTGAAATGTTTTGAGGAGAATGAAGAAGCAAACTAGATCAGCATCCTCTCCAAAGTATGAACCTGCAACTCAGCTGAAATCAAATAACTTGCCAAGAAACTTGTGAGATCCGATTAGTACATACAAAGAGATTCAAGATAACATGCATATAAGCTTATAGGACATGCTAAATATAGATCTCTAAACATGCATCCAAGGAGAGTGACATTCAATAAACTTATTAAACAACACCTTTCCTATCAAGATTGTAATAATCTAATTACCAATCTTAACCACAAATCTACAAGAAATTAGCAAAAAATGACCACAGATACAGGTTACCTCAGTAAAAAAATGGCAATAATCATCCACACATGCAATGGCACCACACCGTATTTCCTCCAAATCTTTTATTTATTTCAAATGAAGAATTATAGAGTTACAATAGCAGCAGCACCTCAATCCCAGTTCTCACTAGCTTGGAAGAGGGAGCTGTGCATGGATATATACAAAAAGTAGGAGATCCGGCCTAGGGGGGGTGCAAATCCCAAGGAGATAGACCAAATATGCTGATGGAGAGTCCATCAATGCCCAATCTGTGTCTAACTGAGCCAGATCTGAGTCTCACTGAGTGTAATTGTCAATCGAAGAGCTGATCTGACTGACACCTCAACCTGTTAATTGAAGAATCCACCAAAAATCATCCAAATGAGCCAAAACGTGTTGAGGAGAGAGGGAGGGCGAAATCTCCCATAAAGGATGTTGAAGATCAACTCTAGATCTGATTTGATCACCTCCTTCTGTCAAGGATTTGTCAGATCCAGTGAATATGCTTCAGATCTGACTGATTTCAATCAAATCGGCTGAGAATCCACTGATCTATGATTTTGGATTTGCTCCATTATTCATCAATTTATTAATTAAAATAATCAATAATTGATTTTTGGGGCTTTCTGAACTGAGTGATGGAAAATCACTCAAAACTAGGAAATAGTGGGTCCATGGGTTTACATGGCGCTCTTAGCTTGAAAATGAGCACCTACATGACTGAAACCGATTATTTGGCCCACTTTTATTACAAAATCATTTTTTCCAATTAAACTATTAAAAAATATCCTAAGTTCTGGAAAAAATTAATTTTAATAAAAAACACTGAAAAAAACGAAAAAATTGAAAAATTGAAAGACACATAGGGAGACTTAGACATGTTCATATGACTCAAAAAATGATGTCTAGCATGTTTATACATTGACAGATAGACTTTAATAATCTTAATACGCCTAAATGCCAAGCCGACCACCCCAACTTTGGAGGTATGGAGTGAAAAACTCAGAAATTATCAGTCGTTTGTTCAACAACCAATAATAACCAAGGGAAAAAACACCCTGGGATGATCGGATTGACAAATGAAGTCTAAGAGACCGAGTCTTTTACAGACACTATCATGCTAGAACATTTATTACAATTCCCCCATGGGGTATGCACGTGTGATATGATACAACAAGCACTTCCCAGAAGTACTTCCAAAGGTCTTTTTGAAGTCCGAACAAGTTAACCCTGTCCGATTCACCAGGCTCACTTGATAAAAAACCACTAAGTACAACTTAGGTCGTAACAAGCACCATGAGCTACTTACCCATCACATGCATATTAGTAGTATACTATCATGGATGAAAACCTTCTATCGTGCATAAGACATCAAATGAATATAACAAATGCATAAAAAACCAATGATAATTGAATACTTATCTTTATTTGTTTCATGGGTAGACTCCTTTCGGCTTCATCATCTTCTTCATCTATAACAACATCATTTCTTATCCAAATTATCAATATTGATACGAGACTCTTTAAGAATTAAGTTCTTCATATTCCTCATTGCTTGAGGGATCTTCTTTGAATCGTGAGCGCTCGATCTTCAGTTTCTCCCATTTTCTCTTCTCTTAGCATGAGTCAAGCTTCTTCTTGTGTGCACTCTTCCTAGAGTCTTGCAAAAATTAATCAATTCCTTCTGGCACACATTCCTCGAATGAATGAATCCCATGATCCTAGGAGGCCATTCAAGGTGGTTATCACAACTTCTAAATTATGCACTTCTTCTTATACTACTTCAAGTTGTTCTTTGATTTGAGAAACCCTTGTAAAGTATGACTGTATGGTCTCTGCATTCTGGATCTTAACATTCTTCAACTGGCTTCTCAAAGCCATCTTCTGATTTATGTTCTTCCCTTCAAATATCTTGGTCAAGGAATCAAACATCTCTTTAGGTGTCTTTAGGGAAGACACTTATGGTATAAGGTGATCCTTGATTGAATCAGCAATGATCTTCTTGGCCTTGACCAAGTTCTTCTTGTATAATGCTTTAGCCTCATCTCCCTCTGGAACTGGAACCTCTCCACTTATGTAGGTGTCCAATTCATTTCCTTCAAGAACCAGTGAGATCCTATACTTCCATGCTTGGAATTTGTCATTTTCACCAAGCTTGTCATCAAGCTAGTGTGATTAGTCATTTTGAAATGAGAACCTCAAATGTAAATAGCAAAAGATTAGATCTTACCGATTTGAGGTGTTCATCCTTGTTCCGGAACTGGCTGATCTAGGGTTTGTCAGAGAAACCCCAATTCTCGAAAATGGGAATATTTAAAATATCATTGGATAGAAATATAGACCTCTTCAAGGTGAGTTTTCCAATATACTCCTTTTCTGAAAACAGTTGAGGGAAGCTCCCGGAAGAAGAAGCCCTAGTTACCCAATTTCTTCTACAGAAATGCCTAATACTGTTTCTGCGGTATCTCCAAAAGTACTACTCCTTTGTGTTTGAAATTTCATATTATGGTAACCACATATGTCCTATTTCCAATACCATAGTTTTTGCCAGAATTTATTTCATAAATTGGGACTTATGAGATTTTTCCAAAGGTGACTTATTTCAGGACTGTTCAGCATATTGAACTTGTATGGACTGCCATGTGTCCCTGTTTCATCATCAGGATATGAAAATTTTACCAAAGAAATTAAATTCCATTCCCTATTTGGAACATCTTGGTAAATGTCATTTGGACCTTTGTATCCCAAGATATAGCAATTCTCCATAGGTGTGTTATTGAGGGATGAATCCTGGAAGAGGCTGGAACCCTGAATTGGAGGAATCATATCTCCTAGAAAATAGAGAACAGGAGGCTGAAATTTTGATACAGGGTGCATCAGGATTTTATATTCTGCATGTGAAAAGTTCATTCCTTGAGACTTCTTCAATCTTGAGATATGGAAAATGTACCAAAACTACCTGCTTTATTATTTTAGGGTTTTTTAGGGCCAGGGTCAAACTAGGGTATGATTTTCCTAGAGTTTTACACAACCAAAAATCTTGACCTTGGTCTCTAAAATTTTATTTTAATGAGGATAGAAACTATATTCCAGGCTCACTCAAAAATTCCTCTTCTGTAAAAATCCCTAATTTCCCGCAGCAAAAATTGAAAATGCACAGAATCAAATTATGCTTCGACAAAAAGATGCGGCCTTCAATTGAGAGTTAGCCTAGCATCCTTTTGTTCATGGATTGTGGAGAGAGACCCAAAAATTAAGAAGCCATAGCTTCTACAACTGCATATTGTCTTCTTATCAGGTTAGCTCTTATCCCATGTTATATTTTTTATCATTTAAGCAATATGATATTAGGATCTTATCTGAGAGAATAACATGCACAACAATGATCACAAGAGACAAGAGACATAAAGAATTTTCCTTGGAGAAACCATAAAGGAGAAAACCTCGCAACTTCCTCAGAGATAGAATGAGCACGAATAGTGAAAGTAAAATAGAAAAACATAAAGATGATCTCTGATAGTTGATCTCTCTCTCTCACTCGAGAGAGCTTCTCCTTTGTCACTCATGCGCCCCAGTTGAGTGAGTGTGTGTAATAAATAGAGATGCTCACTCTCTATTTATATTCTTTCATTCACTTAATATTTTACTTTGTTATGTAGGTTGATTAATCCTAACTCAGTTATGTATGCTTGAGTAACCACAACTAGGGTACTAATGACCCGATTTACATTAACTCACAAGGGCTGACTTCTCTAAGACAATATAACAACCCTAGTGCCCCACAAGTAAGGGAATTTAACCCTTGATTTGGAGGGAGGGTTACCCTATATGAATTTACATGACTTGTTAACATTATTGATACTTCTCGACAGGAACATCCAGGTACAATACATAAGATATACAATTGAATACATTCCAAAGTTGCAAATACATCAACACCGGCCACACTCCAATGGGCTACGACTAAACAAACCATGCATAAATTTAACAATTGAACACTTATCTCAATAACGTGTTTAGTTACATTTTTTAACCTATTAGGTTACATAGTTGCATCAAGTAAATAAACTGTAACGTCCCCGACCCTCGAACTAGCGAAATGGACACTACCGATGCTACTATCAATCCGAGAAACTAGCCCCATGGAAATACACATAAAAATTTAAATGCTTTGAACTAAAACATGCATATATGATTACCATACAACAGAAGCATAACCATACATTCAAGCATTTAGAATGTTCATTGTAATTCATTGTCAAATGTAATTGCAGGATTTTAAACACAAGAATACTTATCTTATGAAAAAGAACGCCCTGCAACCAGCTATGTCGCTGCAACGTTCCACCCAACCATAGGCATGTCTTCAAGTGCTTGCTTAACTCTCTCTGTCTATCCATCCTTCTAAGGATCGTATGTAGTGCCGAAGTTCAACTTTGTACCCAAATATGCAAACAACCCCTTCCAAAAATTTGAAGTGAACTTGACATCTTTGTCGGAGACTATTGCCTTAGGAAATCCATGCAATTTGAAAATATCCTTCATGAATATATTTTAAAAGTCATTAGTTTTATGCGTAGACTTAACCAGTATAAAATGTCCTACCTTTGTCCACTTTTCCACCACAACCATGATGAAATCATGTTGTCTCCAAGTCGTTGGAAATCCTGTAATAAAATCCATGGAAATAACTTCCCATTTCCATTCTTTAACTAGCAAAGCATGCAACAAACCTGTCGGGTGTTGATGCTCAACCTTTACCTAATGACATTTCATGCACCTTGAAATATATTAAGCCATGTACTTTTTCATTCCTAGCAAAAAAATACTCCTTTCTGGCTGTAGCAATTGTCTTCTGATATTCTGGGTGATCAAAATATGGAAATTCATGGATTTCATACATAACAACTCTCCTCAAATATGATACATTTGGAATATAAATTCCTCCTTTATAACTAAGAAGTCCATCTTCTTCCATTTTATATCCCTCATACCTCTTCTCAATACTTTGTTGCTACAAGTTGTCTTTTACTTGCTCATACAATTCATCTCCAATAGTATGATTAACAATATGCTGCCTCAAATCTGATTGGAAAATACTAAGAGATGCCACATGCATTTCCTGTGCCTTCCTGCTGAGTGCATCAACTACCTTATTCTCTTTTCCTTTTATGTGTTTGATTTCAAAATGAAACTCACATAAAAACTCCATCCATCTTGCTTGCTTAGCATTTAGTGTAGGCTGATCAAACAAATACTTCAGACCACAATGGTCTGTTCTTCACTCAAATCTTCTTCCCATCAAGTAATGCATCGACATCTTGAGAGCATGTACTATGGCTGCAAGTTCTAGATCATGAGTGGCATAGTTCTTCTCATGCTCCTTCAGCTTTCTTGACTCATAACATATCACGTGGTTGTCTTGCATAAGGACTCCTCCAAGCCCTTGTCTGCATGCATCGGTGCACACCACAAAATCTTTCTCTGGGTCTGCAACTTTCAATACTGCTGCACTGGTGAGAATATTCTTCAACTGCTGGAAGCTTTCTTCACACCTCAATGTCGATTCAAACTTTATCATGTTCTTTTGCAAAGAAATTATGGCATGTGCAACTTTGGAGAATCTTTCAATGAATCTCCTAAAGTATCCCGCAAGTCCCATGAAAGATATTACATCTCTCACATTTCTTGGAGTAGGCCAATTCATAATGGCTTCAATCTTTTCAGGGTCCACAAATATACCCTCTTTTGAGATAATGTGACCCAAATACTGAACTCTATCTCTATAGAAGTTACACTTTCTTTGCTTTGCATACAACTGATGATCCCCAAGCAATTTTAATGTCAATCTCAAATGCTCTTCATGATGTTCCTCATTCTTACAATAAATAAGAATGTCATCAAGGAAAACAAGAACAAACTTGTCCAAATACCTGCTGGAGAAACTTTTCATAAGGCCCATAAATGTAGCTGGTGCATTTGTGAGACAAAATGGTACCACTACAAACTCATAATGTCCATACCTTGTTCTAAAGGATGTCTTATGAATTTCTTCATCCTTGATTCTCACCTGATGGTAACCACACCTCAAGTCAATCTTGGAAAATACCTTTGCTCCTCTCATTTGATCAAAGAGGTCATCAATCCTAGGAAAAGGATATTTATTCTTCACAGTGACTTTCTTGAGCTGTCTGTAATCAATACAAAACCTAATTGTACCATCTTTCTTCTTTACAAATAGAACTGGTGCTCCCCAAGGAGACACACTTGGCCTGATATACTTATTCTCCAACAACTCTTGTAGTTTCATCTTCAACTCGAACATATTTGATGTACTCATCCTGTAGGGTGTTTTGGACACTGGTGCTACTCCTAGCGCAAGTTCAATTGTGAAATCAATGTCCCTGTTTGGAGGAAGCCCTAGAATCTCATCACGAAACACATCCCCAAATTCCTGCAACACATGAAAGTCGTCAAAAATAGGAGTTTCATTCTCTATTTCCTCCAAAATATGAGCTGTATGCAAATGGAAACCTTTCCTACAAAAATTTTTCAACTGCATTGCTGAAATCTACCTCATAGAAATCATGTTGGGAATGCCTCTTACAACTATTGGGTTCCCTTCTTCATCCATGCATTTGAAAGTGTTATTGTAACAGTCAAGCTTTACCTTGTGAGCTTCTAACCAATCCATTCCAATGAGAACATCATAGGAACTAAGTGGTAGAACATTCATATCTACACAAGTGATCAGTCCATTCATTACCAATGGACATTTCTATACCACTTCACTAACCTCTCTCTTAGTTCCAATGGCTAGCTGAACTAACCAAGATTTTCTATGCTTTAATTTCTTAAAAGCACAAATATACACTACTTTAGGGGTAATGTAAATGTGAGTAGAACCAAGGTCAATCAAAATAGAAACAGATTGCTAAACAATATTAACTGCAACTTCAACCACAATTGATTGGTGATCTTCCACGCGGTCCTCCAGTGTTGCATAAATCCTAGGGATGACCCTTGCTACTTGACCCACTGTCTCTGCTTCTTGAACATTGTAAGTTGGGCTTGCACTCTCATTCTCAAGTGGACAATTCATGCGCATGTGGGGTCCTCCACATTTCGAGCATTGAAGAGGTTCCCTATTCTGCTATGGATCTATAGGATTTTCTCCCATCACTCTATCTAGCTACTTCTTAGCTTGTGATGGATGATTCTGCTAATTCTTGACGTTAGAAGGTTTGAAACCTTTCTTCCTTTGGTCAGGATTCTCATTCTTTTTTTTCCTTCCATGTCTTATGATAATCAAGTTTACCTTTTCTTTTCTCATAGCAATACTTAGCCTTCCTTATTGCTTCTTTAAGATTTATAGGTTCATAAAACTTAGTTATATCTTTGTAAGATTGAGGCAATCCACTTGGGAAATGCTGGATCTTCAGTTTCTCATCTTTGATGTACCTGACATACCTCAATAGTTCCAAGAAATTCTGTGCATATTCTTCCATAAACTGTTGTCCCAATATTAGCTTATTGAATTCTTTAATCTTATCATCATAGTACCTACCAGAGAGGTACTTCTGCTTGAAATAATTCTTGAATTGTTTCGACACAATTCTTCTTTCATTAACCTTCTTTACTTGTCTCTGGTGTTCCCACCATATGGATGCTCTTCCAGTCAAATTTAATATAGCTACCCCTTCTTTCATATTTTTTTTGGAGCAATCTTGAACTTGGAAATATTTTCTCATCCCAAGAAGCCAAGCCTCAGTTTCTTGACCAGTCTTGACCTCACCATTAAAAGTAGGCGGCCTTGCATTTTTGAATTCATCTTATGAATTTTTCTTGTAATGTATCCTCCTCTTATTCCTACGAGATGGAGACCTTGAATCCCCACTAGGTTTTTTAGAATCATATGACCCACTAGTAGGCCATTCTAGAGTATTCCTCCTGTCCCTGGAATCCCTCCTGGAGCCATGGGACTTTTTACAGGAATCTCCCTAGGCACTACTCTTGCTTCTTTTTGGATTAGTTGTCTGATGCCCAGAGTTTATCTGTCCCTGGATTTCTGTCAAACTCTGTAGTATAGCTTCATTTATCTTATTTTGATCTTCTTAAGCCTTAAGCATCCTTTCATTGTCTTCTCTAAAACTTTTCAAATCCACCCTTAGGCTCCTCATGGTGGTTGTGAAATTTGGGGGAGTATCTTGAAATATTCTCTCATTGGACTCTGTCTCATCATTTCCAACTCTGAACTTTTCTCCCGTAACATCTTCCTTGAACTCATAGGGGTCATGTGCATTATTCAGGTCATCGATTCTCATCTTGGCCCAACCAAGATCGAAATTTTTGAAATTGCTCTATGTGGAATGTTTCCTTTAAAGGTGACTATAGTTCTGCAAAATGTGTGAATAAACACAACTGTTAGATGCATAAAAATATCATGAGTTCATACAATATTTACCTGCATTGGAAAATACTATATTGGCAACTTTGTCAAAACACATAATTTTCTTTTCACCAAGAACAACGTTCTCAGGGGGGGCGACGGGGGTCAAGATCAGTGCCCTCATTTTTTTTGTTGTTGTAAATATTTGATTTTCACACAATATGGTGCATAAGATCACTGATGTTTTTCACCATTTTAGCACCTATAAATCCCACTAGAATCCTACTTTTCCACTAAAAAATACCACTGAAAAACTCATATTTTTCCATCCGATCTGATCCCTTCCCAACAATTTATCTGATGTATCGAGTCATTGTTAATAATTTTTTTGATACCTCAGCGAATCGATCTTTACTTCCCTTTCGACACTTATCAGATCAATATTCTCCTATCTTTCGATGCATCTGCTCGATCTTCCTTTGTCTTCCGATGCATCGACTGGATCTTCCTTTGTGTTTTGACGCATCGGCTCGATCTTC
Organism: Pseudotsuga menziesii; assembly: GCA_001517045.1. Classification (NCBI taxonomy): domain Eukaryota; kingdom Viridiplantae; phylum Streptophyta; class Pinopsida; order Pinales; family Pinaceae; genus Pseudotsuga; species Pseudotsuga menziesii. The sequence continues at coordinate 16,107 of LPNX010176221.1, read as the reverse complement.
TTTTCCCTTTTGAGATGCCTCAGAGAACTTCACCCGAGCGACATCGAAATTTTTTTTCCAAGATTCCTCGAAGAGCTTCTCCCAAGAGACATCGAAAAGTTATCTGAGATGCCTCAGATAGCTTCACCCGAGTGACATCGAAATTTTTTCCCGATATTTCCTATAATTAGAAAAAAATTTCAAATCTTTTCCCTTCATTTTCCTTGTCGGCTGGGTCTTGGGTTGTTATCTGATGTATCAGCTCATCCCAGCCGAGACCATCGGTTCTACCCAACCAAGACCTTCGACTCCTCCCAGTCAAGACCTTTGGATTTTCCCAGTCGAGACCTTCGGCTCCTTTGGCTCCTCCTAGCCGAGACCCTCGACAAAATTCAAACTTCGAAAGTTTTTCAAAATTTTTTCTCCTTTGTCAGATAGACTTAGCTTAAGTCATTCGACGTATCAGGTGGAATCAACTCAAGTCATCCGATATTTTCCATACTTGGAATTTTTTAAATTCTCCCTGTTATTCTGTGCTCAATAGGGCTTAATTATTCCTTTGTCATTTCTCTTCATGCCCCATTGAGGCCCATGCTGCAACATGTGCTCTGATACAACACTATAATGTCCCCAACCCTCTGACCAGTGAAGAGGATGCTACCGATGCTTCTATTAATCTGGGAAACTAGCCCCATGAACATACACATAAAAATTGAAATGATTTGAACTAAAACATGCATACATTACGACCATATAGCGGAAGCAAAACCATACATTCAAGCATTTAGCATGTTCATTGTAATTCATTATCAAATGTAACTGCATGGTTTTAAACACAAGAATACTTATCTTATGAAGAAGAATGCCCCACAACCATCTATGTTGCCGCAACGTTCCACCGAACCATAAACCAGTGTGCTCCGTAGTCTCTCAGCAACACTGCCACCCCTGAGATGGGCATGATTTCCACAAGGATAAGGAAACTAGAAAGCTCACACATAACCAAAGATATGTCAAAAATGAGTAAAGACAAATCTATGTTTGGGTTTATCAGACAGCTAAGGGAACACAACAACACATAAGCAAGCCAACAAGTTGGGTTTATCAGATTATCAGGAGATGGAAGCACTGTCTGCTAAGCTAGTGGAGTCACTGAAGAGATAAGCATGTCTACACCAAAACTATCTTGACTCCTAATACATTCACACACACCCAATAGAAGGAATCATTCCCTTCTCTACTTCATAGTCCCTTAGGACATGAATTCCCTTCCAGTGCTATTTAGGGGGTGTAGGAAAAAGAGCCAACCCTCTAGCTCTGTCTATAAGGCTCTTGCAAAACACTAGGTTTGTCAAGCAGACTCCTTTCCACTCCTACACAGTCCAAAGAACAATTGCATACACATCAAAATACACCATTTATGGGTTGAGGAAAATAGTTCAGCCACAAAATTAATTGCCAGGGAGGGTAAGAACAACCCACTAACAAAAAATCGTATACCATGGACGTTTTGGCCGTAACGTGGATGGCCGTTTTTGGCCGTAACGTGGGTAAGACCAAAAAATCGTATATCCAAGAGGATGTGGTCTCTCCTCAAAATTGTTGGCCAACACAAAAATGATTATCAGCTTGACAAACAGTGGGGAATGCAACATAAAACATTGGGGAAGAAACCCAATAACAAGAACATCACAAAAACAAAAGTTCTCAACCTCCATAAAATGAAGAATTACTTCCCAAGTGAGGGAAAAAAATATACACATCAAATCCAAAATCAAAATTCGCACACAAAAAACTTCCATCTGTTTGAGAGAGAGCTCGGTGTGGATTTTTGATGATGGGGGAAAAATGTTCGGGGCCCAAAATCATAAATGAAAACTACACACAGCAAAATCGTGAGGGTAAGGTAGCTCTCCCAGTTCTCTAAATGAGGAAAAATGAAGAATGGGAGTCATGGTCCCTTCTCCACCTCCCCACGTGAGGATGAACGTGCTCCTTGGTGGAGTGTGCATGTGTGGAAAGGACTGATGGTCCTACCACACACCACTGTCCATGCAATAACTAACCCAACAAACATCAAAGGATTTAATTTGGTAGTTGAGACAAGAACAAGACAAAAAGGTTGTTGAATGAGACAATGGATAAAGGGTGAGTAAGACAAAAGATAGGTGACAGCTAAATGGGTTTATCAACTGACAATTGGTTGTTCCGAAATGGTTCCCAAGGGTAAATATTCCCCCCTCCTTATCCTTAGGAAAATCATGCCCTTTTAATTATGGTTGCATTGACATAGCTAGTTGTGGGTATTTTAATTAAACTGCATATTTACATGATGCCAAAAATTATAATCTGCCGGCTTAGCACGAATATACCATCGACAATGATTTTAATCTCTAGATCATAAAACGTTAAATTGATGGTGGGGATTTTGCGTTTACCTCCACACCATGAGTAATTACAATATATACATCATATACATTTTTAATGCAAACAGGGTAAAACCCGGGGTGTTACATTCCCCCCCCCACTTCAACAGCACTGTCCTCAATGCTTTAAAAAATTGAACAAAATGCTACACTGGTACCGCCTCAGTGCTCCACAGAATTGAACAAAAATGGATGTGCCAATCACATTGCATCCTCCATCTCCCACTTAGTGTCTTCAGGACTGTAGTGCTCCCATTGCACCTTTACCTGGCCTATGGATCAGTTATGGAGCATTGTGACCTTCCTGTCGAGGATGCACATTGGATTGATTTGGAAGTCTCCCTTGGGTTCCACCTGAATCACATCCCAATTTATCACATGGTTAGGATCATGTACATATTTCTTAAGCAAAGAAACATGAAAAACATTATGAGCTCTTGTGCTAGGAGGAAATGCAAGTCTATATGAAACTTGGCCTATTGTTTCAAGCACTTCAAATGGCCCACAATATCTTGGTGACAGCTTGGTACAACTTTCAAGCTTCAAGGAACTCTTATTTTCCCTCACTCTGAGCTAAACATGATCCCCAAAAATGAACTCTCTATTCACCCTATACTCATTTGCATATCTTTTCTGTCTGTCTTGGGCTACTTTCAAATTCTACCTGATCTTTACAACCTCTTGCTCTATCTCCTTAAGAAATTCTGGACCAAGCACAACCCTGTTCACTGGATTATCCCAAGTCATTGGTGGCCTACACCTTCTGCCATACAAAGCTTGATATGGACTCATCCGCAAGGATGATTGTTGTCCATTGTTATAAGAAAATTATACCAAGTGTAGATAATATCCACACTTAATTGGTTTATCCATCACATACATGCAAAGCATGTCTTCAAGCACTTGCTTAACTCTCTATGTCTGTCCATTAGTCTGAGGATGGTAGATAGTGCCGAAGTTCAACTTTATACCCAAATCTGCAAACAACTACTTCCAAAAATTGGAAGTGAACTTGACATCTCTGTCAGAGACTATTTCCTTAGGCAATCCATGCAATTTGAAAATCTCCTTCATGAAGATCTTTGCAATGGAATCATTCTTATGCATAGACTTAACTAGTATAAAATGTGCTTCCTTTTTCAACTTGTCTAACACAACCATAATGGAATCATGTTGTCTCCAAGTCAGGAAATCATGTAATGAAATCCATGGAAATAACTTCCCATTTCCATTCTGGAACTAGAAAAGGATGCAACAAACCTGTTGGGTGTTGATGCTCAACCTTTACCTGCTGACATTTCATGAACCTTGAAATATATTCAGCCATGTCGTTTTTCATTCCTGGCCAAAAATATTGCTTTCTGGCTGTAGTAATTGTCTTCTGATATCCTCGGTGACTAGAATATGGAGCTTGATGGATTTCATCCATAACAAATCTCCTCAAATATGCTACATTTGGAATATAAATTATGCCTTTATAAGTAAGAAGTCCATATTCTTCCAATTTATATCTCTCATACCTCTTCTCAAGACTTTACTACTGCAAGTTGTCTTTTAATTGCTCATACAATTCATCTCCATCAGTATGATAAACAATCTGCTACCTCAAATCTGATTGGCAAATACTAAGAGATGCCACATGCATTTCATGCATCTTCTTGCTGAGTGCATCAACTACCTTATTCTATTTTCCTTTTATATGTTTGATTTCAAAATCAAACTCACATAAAAACTCCATCCATCTCGCTTTCCTAGAATTTAGTGTAGGCTTATCAAACAAATACTTCAGACCAAAATGGTTTGTTCTTAACTCAAATCTTCTTCCCATCAAGTAATGCCTCCACATCTTGAGAGCATATACTATGGTTGTAAGTTCTAGATCATGAGTGGCATAGTTATTCTCATGGTCCTTCATCTTTCTTGACTCATAACATATCGCGTGGTTGTCTTGCATAAGGACTCCTCCAAGCCCTTGTCCACATGCATCAGTACACACCACAAAATATTTTTCTGGGTCTGCAACTTTCAATACCGGTGCACTGGTGAGAAGATTCTTCAACTGCTGGAATATTTCTTCATACCTCAATGTCTATTCAAAATTTATCCCCTTATTTTGCAAAGAAGTGATGGAATGTGCAACTTTGGAGAATCCTTCAATGAATCTCCTGTATTATCTTGCAAGTTTCATGAAAGATCTTACATTTGTCACATTTCTTGGAGTAGGCCAATTCATAATGGCTTCAATATTTTCATGGTCCACAGATATACCCTCTTCTGAGATAATGTGACCCAAATACTAAACTCTATCTCTATCAAAGTCACACTTGCTCAACTTTTCATACATCTGATGATTCCTGAGCAATTGCAATGTCAATCTCAAATTCTCTTCATGATCTTCCTCATTCTTAGAATAAATAAGAATGTCATAAAGGAAAACAAGAGAAAACTTGTCCAAATACGTGCTGAAGACACTGTTCATAAGGCACATAAATGTAGCTGGTGCATTTGTGAGACCAAATGGTACCACTACAAACTCAGAATGTCCATACCTTGTTCTAAAGGCTGTCTTATGAATGTCTTCATCCTTGATTCTCATTTGATGGTAACCAAACCTCAAGTCAATCTTGGAAAATAACTTTGCTCGTCTCATTTGATCAAAGAGGTCATCAATCCTAGCTAAAGGATATTTATTCTTCTTAGTGACTTTGTTCAGCTATCTGTAATCAATACACAACCCGAGTGTATGATCTTTCTTCTTTACAAATAGAACTGGTGCTCCACAAGGAGACATACTCAGCTTGATATACTTCTTCTCCAACAAATCTTGTAGTTACATCTTCAACTCTAGAATCTCTAGTTTACTCATCTTGTAGTGTGTCTTGGAGACTGGTGCTGCTCTTGGCACAAGTTTAATTGTGAAATTAATGTCCCTCTTTGGAGGAAGCCCTGGAATCTCATCAGGAAACACATCCCTAAATTCCTACAACACATGAAATTCGTCCAACCTAGGAGTTTCATTCTTTGTTTCCTCCAAAATATGAGCTGCATACAACTGGAAACCTTTCCTACAGAACTTCTTCAACTGCATTGCTAAAATATTCCTCACAGAAATCACCTTAGCAATGCCTCTTACAACTATTGGGTTCCCTTCATCATCCATGCATTTGAGAGTCTTATTGTAACAATCAAGCTTTACCCTGTGAGCTTCTAATGAATGCATTCCAATGAGAACATCATAGGAACCAAGTGGTAGAACATTTAGATCTACGCAAGTGACCAATCCATTCATGACCAATGAACATTCATCTACCACTTCACTAACCTTTCTCTTAGTTCCGGTGGGTAGTTGAACTAACCAAGATTTTCTATGCTTTACTTTATTAAAAGCACAAATCTCCACTACTTTAGGGCTAATGTAACTATGAGTAGAACCAGGTTCAATCAAAATAGAAACAGATTGCTAAAAAGTCTTACCTGCAACTTCAACCACAGTTGATTGGTGATCTTCCTAGTTGTCCTCCAGTGCTGCATAAATTGTAGGGACGACCCTTGCTACCTGACCCACTATTTCTGCTTCTTGAATATTGTAAGGTGGCCTTGCACTCTCATTATGGAGTGGAGAATTCATGCACATGTGGGGTCCTCCACATTTCCAACATTGGAGAGGCTCCTTGTTCTACTTTGGATCTCTAGGATTTTCTCCCATCGCTCTAGCTGGTCGCTTCTCATCTTGTGATGGTTGCTTCTGCTGATTCCTGAAGTTAGAAGGTTTGAAACCTTTCTTCCTTTGGTCATACTTCTCATTTTTTTTCCCTCCATGTCTTATGATAATCAGGTTTATCTTTTCTTTTCTCATAGAGATACTTATCCTTCCTTATTGCTTCTTCAAGAGTTTTATTTTCATAAAACTCAATTTTGTCTTTGTAAGATTGAGACAATCCACTTAGGAAACACTGGATCTTCACTTTCACATCTTTGATGTACCTGACATACCTCAATAGTTCGAGGAAATTATTTGCGTACTGTTCCATAGTCTTCTGTCCCAATCTCAGCTCATGGAATTCTTTAATCTTATCATCATAGTACCTATCAGAGTGGTACTTCTGCTTGAAATACTTCTTGAATTATTTCCACACAATTATTCTTTCATTAACCTTCTTTACTTGTCTGTGGTGTTCCCACCATATGGATGCTCTTCCAGTCAAATTGAATATAGCTACCCTTTCTTTTATATTTCTGGAGTAGTCTTGAAATTAGAAATACTTTCTCATCCCAAGAAGTGAAGCCTTAGCTTCTTGACCAGTCTTGACCTCACCATTAAAAGTAGGAGGCATTGCCTTTTTGAATTCATCTCATGAATTGTTCTTGGAATGCCTCCTCCTCTTATTCCTATGAGATGGAGAGATTGAATCCCCACTGGGTTTTTCAGAATCAGATGACCCATTGGTAGTTCATTATAGACTATTCCTCCTGTCCCTAGAAGCCCTCCTGGAGACATGGGACATTTTACAGGAATCTCCCCTGGTGCTACTCTTTCTTCTTTTTGGATTAGCTGTCTGATTCCTAGAGTTTATCTATCCCTAGATGTCTGTCAAACTCTGTAGTATAGCTGCATTTATCTGATTTTGATCTTCTTGACCCTTAAGAATCCTTTCATTGTCTTCTCTACAACTTTGAAAATCCACCCTTAGGATCCTCATGGTGGCTACAAAATCTAGGGGGGTATCTTGAAATATTTTCCCATTGGACTCTGTCTCATCATTTCCAAATCTAAAATTTTCTCCCATAGCATCTTCCTTGAACTCATAGGGTTCCTGTGCATCATTCAGGTCGTCGATTCTCATCTTGTCCCAACCAAGAACGAAATTTTTGAAACTACTCTATGCGGAATGTTGCCTTTGAAGGTGACTATAGTTATGCAAAATGTGTTAAGAAACACAATTGTTAGTTGCATAACAATCTTGTGAGTTCATACATTACTTACTTGCTTTGGAAAATACTATATTGACAACTTTGTCAAAACACATAATTTTATTTTCACCAAGAATGACGGTCTCAAGGGGGACGACCAGGGTCAAGGAGAGCGCCCTCGATTTTGTTTTTTTTTGTAAATCTTTTATTTTCATGCAATCCGGTGCACAAGATTGCTGCCATTTTTCACCATTTCAGCAGCTGTAAATCCCACTGGAATCCTGCTTTCCATTGAAAAATCCCACTGAAAAACTCAGATTTTTCCATCAACAAGTCATCCGATGTATCAGGTCACTATTGATAATTTTTCCAAAACCTCAATGAATTGATATTTATTTCCATTTCGAAGTTTATCAGATCGATATTCCTTTTTCTTTCGATGCTTCGGATTGATCTTTCGACGCATCGGCTCGATCTTCCTTTGTCTTCTGATGCATCGGATTGATCTTCTTTTCCCTTCTGAGATTCCTTGGAGAAATTCACCTAAGCGACATCGAAAAATGTTTTCCAAGATTCCTCGAAGAGCTTCTCTCAAGAGACATTAGAAATTTATTCGAGATGCTTCAGAGAGCTTCACTTGATCAACATCAGAAAACGTTTCCCAAGATTTCCTATACTTAGAAAAAAATTTCAAAATTTTTCTCTTCATTTTCCTTGTCGGCTAGGTCTTGGGTTGTTTTCCGATGTATCGACTCATCCTAGCTGAGACCGTCGGTGCCACCCAATTGAGACCTTTGACTCCTCCCAGCCGAGACCCTCAGCAAAATTCAAACTTAGAAATGTTTTCAAAAATTTTTCTCCATGCTCTAGTTCGTTTGTTGGATGGACTCAACCTAAGTCATTCGACGTATCGGATGGACTTAGCTCAAGTCATTCAATATTTTCCATACTTATAATTTTTGAAATTATCCCTGTTAGTCTTTGCTCAATAGGGGTTAATTCTGCCTCTGTCACTGCTCTTCATGGCCCATTGAGGCCCATGCAGCAATGTGTGCTCTGTTACCACACTGTACCCCTACCGTCCAATCGGTGAAGAGGACACTACCAATGCTACTATCAATACGTGAAACTAGCCCCATGAACATACACATACAAATTGAAATGCTTTGAACTAAAACATGCATACATTATTACCATATAGAAGAAGAAAAACCATACATTTGAGCATTTAGCATGTTCATTGTAGTTCATTATCAAATGTAATTGTAGGGTTTTAAACACAAGAATATTTATGTTATGAAGAAGAACTCCCTACAACCAGCTATGTCACTGCAACGTTCTACCCCACGATAGGCCAGTGTGCTCTTTAGTCTCTCAGCAACATTGCCACCCCCGAATTGGGCCTAATTTCCACAAGGAAAAGGAATCTAGTAGGATCACACATAGCCAAAGATATGTCAAAACTTAGTTAAGCCAAATCTATGTTTGGGTTTATCAGACTACTAAGGGAACACAACAACACATAACCAAGCCAACAACTTGGGTTTATCAGGTTATCAGGAGATGGAAGCACTGTCTGCTAAGATAGTGGACTCACTGAAGAGCTAAGGATTCCTACAATAGAACTAGTTTGAATCCTAAGACATCCACACACACCCAACACAAGGAATCATTCCCTTCTCTGTTACACAATCCCTCAGGACATGACTTCCATTCCAGTGCTATTCAGGGGGTGTAGAGAAGAGAGCCAACTGTCTATATCTGTCTATGAGGCTCTTGCAAAACACTAGGTTTGTCAAGTAGACTCCTTTCCACTCCTACACAGTCCAAAGAAAAATTGCATACACAAAAATATACACCATTTCTGGGTTGAGGAAAATAGTTCAGCCACAAACTTAATTGTCAACAAGGGTAAGAACATCCCACTAACAATAAAATGTATCCCAGGGATGTTTTGGCCCTAACGTGGCCAACAACGAATTCATCAACAACATCCAAGAGGATGTCGTCTCTCCTCAAAATTGTTGGGCAACACAAAAATAATTTTTAGCTTGATAAACAGTGGGGAATGCAATAGAAAACATTGGGGAAGAAACCCAACTACAAAAACATCACAAAAATGAAATTCTCAGCCTCCAGAATATGAAGAATGAATTCCGAGGTGAGGGAAAAAAATATACACAATAAATCCAAAATCAAAACTCACACACAACAAAATTCCATCTGTTTGAGAGAGAGCCCCATGTGGATTTTTGATGATGGGGGAAAAAGTTTGGGGCCCAAAATCATGAATGAGAAATGCACATAGCAAAATTGTGAGGGTAAGGAAGCCCCCCCAATTCTATGTGTGAGGAAAAATGAAGAATGGGGGTCGTAGTCCCTTCTCCTCCTCTCCACGTGAGGATGAACATGCTCCTTGGTGGAGTGTGCATGTGGGAAAGGATTGACAGTCTTTCTACACACCATTGTCCATGCAATAACTACCCCAACTAATATCAGAGGATTTAATATGGTAGTTGAGACAAGAATAATACAAAAACGCTGTTGAACGACATAATGGATAAAGGGTGAGTAAGACAAAAGATAGGTGACAACTAAATGGTTTTATCAATTGACACTTGGTTGTTCCCCAATGGTTCCCAAGGGTAAATATTTGTCCCTCCTTATCCTTAGGAAAATCATGCGCTTTTTATTATGATTGCATTGACATAGCTAGTTGTGGGCATTTTAATTAAAATGCATATTTACATGATGCCAAAAATTATAATGTTCCTACTTAGCACGAATATACCATTGACAACGATTTTAATTGCTATATCATGAAACGTTAAATCAATGGTGGGTATTTTGCCTTTAGCTCCACACCATGATTAATTACAATATATACATCATATACAATTTTAATGGAAATGGGGTCAAAACTAGGGTGTTACATAAACCATGGACATTCATCCATAGAAATACACATAAACAAGAAACAAGTATGTGTGGGGCTCCCAACTAGAAAATATCATTAAATTTTATTATAGAAACCATATTACAAGAATGGAGCTTCCAAAATCAGCGAGCCTCCTAGTGTACACTGAAGCAGTGATGCACCAAATACAATTTTACAAAAGAAGATGCGTTGACCCCACCAAGGTCGTCCAACTCTGTGCTTGTCGACTCCCACTTCCCAGCTCGGTTGCTGCTCCCGAAACCGCACTGTACTCCTGACTTATTTGGGGTGCTGGCTTGTCAAGCCTGTCACTCCCATAGACCAACTGCATTTCTGAGCCAATTGTCTTAGCGAACTATGTTCTTGGTGACCTGCATTTCTTGCAGAGCCTCCCTAGAATTATTTCACTTCGCACTGTGTTCCTTTCCAAAAATTGGATGATGACTTCACATTTTCCTTAGTCATTTTATAGCATCACTTGAGTGAGTACAACCTCAAAATGTGGGAGTGCCCCTTCACTTAGCACACACACTAGCTCAAGTTCCACATGCACAATCCTCCGGTGGTCCACTTCCCTCATGTGCATGTTGTTTCTAGTGGCTTCGTTTGTCAAGAGCTCCTCCACAACGTTCTCCTCAGTGTGCACCTCAAGTCCTTCACTTCATGGTGGTGTGCACACCTCCTACGAGCACTCGGTCATACAAACCATCTGAATGGGTGCTTCCACAAGTGCTTCCACCTCGCGACCAGTGTGTTTATCGAGCGCGCCTTTATGGAATAGATCATCGTTGGGGGTTGTTCCTCCGAGATCCTCCAAGGTGAATCTCTCCATCAACAAGCACTCAGGCTCAAGAGTGATGCCAAACGCCGATGTACCAAGGTGTCGCGCTCCTGGTCTTTCCAAGCTCCAAGGGGTGAGCATCGGCTTCATTTGTGGGAGCGCGTCGATACCCAGTCTGCATGCTTCTCTCTATTTCTTCACTTGGTAAAGTTACAAATTTCCAAGTCTTTGGATCGAACCATCTTTCCTACATGGACACCTAAGCCAGCCTCTTGCAGCGTGAAGAAGATGCCACTAGGCACATGGGCGTAAGATTAATGACTTATGGGGAGGAAATTCCTTATTGTTTGAAATAAGAAGTATTAAGTACGTTTTCTTATTGAGATAATAGATGTTAAATACCACTCATTCTCTTTGACTGTTATTTACTTGAGTGTCCATCGTCATCAATATAAATAAGTTCTTTTCCTCGTTTATACTTTCAGTTATCGTTTATATTAAGTTGTTAAGTTGCCACCTTTGTTTCCTATTTGTTAATTAATATTATGGTACCCAAGGAATCGAAATAAAATTGCATGCTTAGCTTTGACTTTATTTATGCAATCATTTCTCGTCTTTTAAATAAAATTCCAATACTAATATGGTTTAAAATATTATAGCACATGTTTCTCGACAATGTCGAAATTGGTGATAATCAAAAAAGTTTTTCTTTTTTCTATTAAACAAGAACATATATGAGAAGTAGTTTTGAGAGTGCACTAATAATAATTATTTCTTGCTTCTCGGTGATAAGAACTATATGACAAGAAGTTTTAATTCTTGCTAAGAAACATGAACATATATAACAAGAGGGGTCACTAAAGGAATCAAGTCCTTGCCTTTGGAGGTAGAATCTCCATGGAATATTAGTACTATGAGAGATCTATCACCAGATCGTTGAAAATGGAGGTCGCTAATAATGAAACCCCAGCCCAAAATCCCAAAAAGAAACCTTCAAAGAATGGATCACTGAGAGACATCTATCATCAAATCGCTAACAATGGAGGTGGCTATTACTGGATATTGTTTTAGTTGCTGAATGTTAGAGATCTCACACAGATTGTAGGTTGCAAGGTTGCATGTTTTCCTTTTAGAAATATTAGCATTGTGAAAGATCATAGGTTTGCTGATATTAGATCTCTATCAACCTGATTATTCATATGTTGCTTAGTAGTTGGCATGGGTGCAAGCATCGATGCAAACGGTTCATATCCAAAGCTAAATAAATTTCCATATTTATATCTTATCTAAAGCAATTTTTACAATTGAATCCTCTGGCAAAAAAAGACCAAGAAACAACATTATAATTTCTTAGGGAGGCCACAAAGCCTTGGGGAACTTATAATTTCTTGGGGTCACTATGTTGTCTTAGTATTAAATATTTTTTTCATAACATAAAGTTAATAATTGAAAATAAAGTGCAAGTGTGTGACACAATGTGAAATACTCCAAAGTAAAATGCGTTAAACAGATACAATAATGTGCAAGTGTTACAAAAATAGAAAGGTATCCTGTCACAAAGTAACCCTGTTTGATGTAAGGTTTGTTCAACACAAGTTTTGCAAATAAATGTATGTATCCTAAGACTAGTAGGATTGATAGAATTGTCCTCCTATGCAATTATTTGAATGGGGACATTACATGGATCAGGCATTATTTGAATGGGCACATTACATGGATCTGGCATGATTGACAATCCTACGATTACAACTACATTGACTCGTGAAAACATAATAGCTAAAATTAAAGGATGTAGATGGATATCTTTGTATTTTTTATTACAAAAAAAATGGTGTTCTCAACTTAATTTTTTTTATCTAATTGTTATTATATGCATGCATATTAAGGGTTTTAGCCAGATCCCTTAGGAGAATGTTACATATGGTATTAAAGCGAGGTTCAAATGCTCTTCCTCATGTGTGCTCTCAAATCTTTAATCTGATTTTAATGTGATTGAAATAATGATTTGGAATTTATCTTAAAATAAAATAAATAAATAAAAAATTGTCCTTAAAACGATTGAATTGTTGTTGTAAACTTTGATTCATGGAAGAAAACCTTTAGCTCCTCAAGATTTTTTTTCCAAGAAATAAGTGTTATTGAGTCCAACACGTTCCCCTACTCCATAATTGTGAAGTCTAAAGTCTTGTTCGTTGGGGAAAATTTCTAAGTCACCTGGTGAAGAAGGTGATCGAGCTACATGATATTGCTTGTTGCAGATTACTCTTATATCTATATCTATCAAAAGTCAAAGTCATGAAGTGTACAAATCCAAACTTTAAAAACTTCTAGGAATCTTGTTTTGTTTTTCTTTTAATTCTTGAAATCCAAAATTTCCATCTTGTAAGTGTGGTTAAATATATATATGTTCACATTTCCATCTTGGTAACAATGATTATATCTATTCAATTTTTTAAGTATGGTATACTTATTAAAAATTAAGATTTTTTAAGTATATTATAAATTAAAAATTAAGATTTTTTTCATAATTATGAGTATGTTATAGTAATTAAAAATTAAGATTTTTCCCATAATTATGATAGTTAATAGTCATCAAATTCAGTAAAATCAAACCAATGCAATTAACGCATAAATTTGGATTAAATAAGGCTTGTTTAGGATATTAGAAGAGGTATTGAGGTTTTGTATGGCCATGATTTTATTTTTTTAACAAATTCCATACTCTCAACTTAGGTGTATCGTCAAATTTCTACTAAGATATATACTAATTTTTTTCCTCTCGAAAATTTGTATTTGAAATTTTTCTGTATTGTACCGACTTAGAAACAGAATTCTATTCGAATTTCGTAATTATGATTTTTTACATCCCAGTTCCCTTCTTTTCTCATGCTAGCGGTAGACAAAATCAGGTGACTTGATGTTGCTCTTCTCTTCGAAGGCAATAACTTATACCCGGTGGTAGGCAATTTGAAAAAAATATGAAATTCAAGGGAGAAATATGAGTTTTAACTGGATTGCATTCAATTTCACAATAGTTCAACAAGTTAAATAAGGAAACACAACATAACAGATCTTAATTACAGAACACGAGTTTTTGCAACATTAGCGTCACCTCCAGTTATATTCATATTGTAAATTAATTAAAACACCTAATTAAAACACCTACGTGAGGCTAAACACAATATTTTCTTCTATCTCTATGCATAGACGTGTTTATATACTTAAAAAATCGATAAAATAGTGTTTGATATGTTAAAATAAGTTTTTAATTCATTCATTTCTTTAGAAGCTTTGAAAGATATGAAGGAACATGATTTTTTTATTACATAAACAAAGACTAAGAGGCCATGTATATGTTTATATTTATAATATATTTATAGCTATCGATGGTCTTTGTGTTTCACCTTGCTGTTTCTATTCTTTTGCCGAGAAAGCTGCGCTTCTGAATCTCTTCAACATTGAAATGCATAGAGGCAAATTCCACTAAAACTATAGCCTTTTATTAAGTTTAGCTAGTGTAATTGAGCTGATGTGTTCTCCTAAGGAAATGGATCTGAAGCATAATGATACTAATGCAAGTTCTTTAATGGGGTTGAAACATGTTTTTATATCGATAATATATAGACATTCATTGTCCTCCAGTCAAAAAACACTTAGAAACAACATTATCAAAATTCTATGAAATCTGCAGAATGCATAACAAATTAAATAAACTATTCTTTTACAAAAATAAATGCCTAAATGGAAACTTATTTATTCATCTGACAAGCAATTGTTGCATGCCATAGAGATATATAACAGCTCGTAGTTTGTTTTGGCTAAGTGGCTCATGGTGTGAAACAAGTGTTCCGCAAACCCTTTCATGTCTTTGGATTACTCAGCAATTTCTGTTCGAGAAGCTTTCAATTTAATCCATGCCTTTCAATTGACACTACTAGATTTTGATCCAAAATCCGACGTTTTTTTTCGACGGCGCGTGGATTTTTTATTTTAACCGTGCCAAAAATCAGAAAGATTAATATTTTTTTTGAAATAATGGGCATAAGCGTCGCTTAAGCGACGGCGCTAAAATTGCTATCCTCCTAAGTGTCGCTTAAGCGACGGTTTTCCTCTCCATGTTTCCTTTTAAAAGATTATAGGTTTAAACGTGGAGGGGTGTATGGCATGTTCATATTTGTGGGATTGGTTGTGGCCTTAACATTAGATTAATATCATTATTATAAAATGATGGTAGTGAATTGCAATAAATCAAAGATTAATTTAGACAAGTTTCATTTTGTGGAAAAATTTATTCTTTTTTTACACGACAAAAAAATATATTTGATTTTTCAAGTGGAAATCAAAATATACATTGACGAACCTTAAAGGTATTTCTATTTTTGTTCAATGACAAGAGACCAATAACTAAATAGGTCATTACATCATTATGGTATGCATCCAATTGAGTCCAATAGATAACGAAACAGTCCCCCCCATGGGAAATGAGTCCTTACAATCAAAACTTCAAAATAAATAAAACTATCCAAACAAAATATCATATAATGAAATGTGATGAAGTTGGAAGAATATTGCTATCTATGTATTCTTGAGTGATCAAAATACAATATTTCATAATGATGGATTCCTTGGACAGGGAGTTCACCTTTTTTTTAATTCTCTCAAAACATGGCAAAGAGTAATATTATGGAAAGCAGGTTTTGCAGCCTTAATCCTATCAAGGAGGGGAGCCAAAAAAATATTGGATATATCATGTTGATTACTACATCAATCGATAAGCAGTTTGGAATCTCCATAAATTTGAACACATTAAAACATACATTTAGCAAGAGATACCCTTAGTTATCATTGCCATCATCATCACCATCATCATTGCCATCATATTCATCATCATTGCCATCATAACTTCAACAAAAAAGTGTGTTCCTATTCCTACTTAAATTTTGGGTTTGATAAAGCTCTATTGGTTGATACAAAGGATTGCGTTTGCACCATAAGAGCTCAAGTTACCCTTAAATTCCCCACAAAAGAACCCCCACACTCCATATTTATTTGTATTAGGCACTTTCAACACC
>LPNX010176174.1:0-14549 GCA_001517045.1 Pseudotsuga menziesii | reverse complement strand
AGAAGGAGCTTCAAATGACACAACTACAAGTTGACCTAAATAGTATTAACAAACCAAAGGCAAATAAATACAATTGGGAAAATAATGGTTAGAATTTAAATATTAGGGAGTCAAAGAGAATAAATGGATACAGATTCCCATATGCTTCCAATGTTAAAATAGGACAGTACCTTAGCAACCCTAGCTATCAAATCACGGGAACTTGAAGGGGAGCGCCTTAGCAACCCTAGCTATCAAATCACGGGAACTTGAAGGGGAGCGCTACCAGGTTTATAGTAAGAAAATATCATGATGGGAATATTTATCTTGATGAGCGTGTTGAGATTACAGACTCTTTAATCACCCATATCACTGGTCACCTACCAAAGGAGTTCATCTGGAACCCAATCTAGAGAACTCAAAAGGATTGATTATCAGCAAAATCACATCCATGATAATTTCACTATGTTTCACCAGTTTAAGTAGGTCATTATATGTCAAGATGGAGATGTTCAAACGTACTCAATGACAAAAAGAAACAATGAAAAGTGCAAAGAAACCAAACAGAAAATCCGATTTACATCACTTCTCAGATAGATCCCGTATAACTACGTCGACAAAACCCAGAAAGGCACACCCCGCCAGGTCGACAGATCCAAAATATTAATTGAAAATTGGTTCCATGTGCTTAATACGAAATTCTAAAGATGGAGAGTTCCTTATTACCACCAAATACACACATTCAGATTGAATTGAACTACAGTAGGGTATGCTATATGCGTATGTATTGAATTGAACTACAGTAGGGTAGGGCGTGCTACATTCATATGTACAGTTGAGAAACCTAGAAATCCTTTTACTCTCCAATGGTCAATGGAATATTTGTCAACCTGGCAAGTCATTTCAGCATAATTACACCCACCCAAACTTTGGGAGAATCCGATCGACTATTCTTTTTCTGCTCACAAATGGTGAGACTAAGATCAACATGAGACTTCATTAATATCACAGCATTTTCGAAACAACTATTCACTGTTCTGATCTCAAGTCGAGATGGAAAAGAGACATTTGACGAGTTCTCTAAATGACTTGGAATTCTGCTCTCAAGTCGAGATGGAAAAGAGACATTTGACGAGTTCTCTAAATGACTTGGAACCTATAATACAATCGGAGTCGAGCAAGAATTCAATGAGCCTTTTTCTCATGAAAACTTGGCCAAGTTGTCATGCAGATGCTAGCTTACAATCAGAATCTCAAGGCGAATTCAAGTCAACAATATATAAAAGGAAACCACTTTTTACCTCATTGATTTTTGGGAAAGACATAGCTAACCGATAGGAAAAAGACAAGATTATTACAATCAAATTTATACAAAACAAAGTTACAATAGAACAGCAGATCTAGAAAATATTCTCATAGCTGTTGGAGATTAGACTAGCCAAAAAGTAAAGGAAACTCTAGTCTCTCCCCTCTCTATCCACGTGAAGCCTAGAACTAAAAGCCAACTCGAATTATACATATATTTAACTAAAGAAATCCCGCAACCTTAATTGACTGATTTTTTTTAAAAGAAGAATCCACTTATTTAGAAGCATATCCATCAATACCTCCCACCACTACCCAAGTTTTCTCAAATACTCACAAACTTACCGTTATAATCCCTTCACTCACTCTCCATAGGATTCCCTAAACTACAACAAACATTCATAAAATCCCTTGTTATTCTTGCAATAGATTGTTAATCAAGGTAAATATCCATCTTATTGCCATAAGATGAACGTTGAAGAACAAATGAAGATGCATAGAAACACTACAAACTAAAATCAAAGTAGTTCATTGGTATTCTACTTGAGGAACACAATGATCATTTTGAGATGAAGTCTGGGTTAGTTCAACTAGCCATTGGAACTAAGAGAAAGGTTAGTGAAGTGGTGGAGAAATGTCTGTTGGCCATGGATGGATTGGTCACTTGTGTAGATTCTACCGCTTGGTTCCTATGATGTTCTCATTGGAATGGATTGGTTAGAAGCTCACAGGGTGAAGCTCGACTGTTATAATAAGACTTTCAAATGCATGAATGAAGAAGGGAACCCAGTAGTTGTGAAAGGCATTCCAAAGGTGATTTTAGTACGATAGGTGTGAGCAATGTAGTTAAAGAAGTTTTGTATGAAGGGTTTCCAGTTGTATGCAGCTCATATTTTGGAGACATGAGATGATGAAACCCCTAGGTTGGAGGACTATCAGGTGTTACAGGAATTTAGGGATGTGTTTCCTGATAAGATTTTAGGGCTTCCTCCAAAGAGAGACATTGATTTCACAATTGAACTTGTGCCAGGAGCAGCACTGGTGTCCAAGGCACCCTAGATGCTAGAGCTAAAGATGCAACTGCAAGAGTTGTTGGAGAAGAAGTATGTACGGCTGAGTGTGTCTCCTTAGGGAGCACTAGTTCTGTTTGTAAAGAAGAAATATGATACACTCAGGTTATGTATTGATTACAAACAGTTGAACAAGGTTACTGTGAAGAATAAATATCATTTGCCTAGGATTGATGACCTCTTTGATCAAATGAGAGGAGCAAGGGTATTTTCCAAGATTGACTTGAGGTCTAGTTACCATGAGGTGAGAATCAAGGATGAAGAGATTCATAAGATAGCCTTCACGACAAGGTATGGACATTATGAGTTTGTAGTGGTACCATTTGGTCTCACAAATGCACCAGCTACATTTATGTGCCTTATGAATAGTGTCTTCAACAGGTATTTGGACAAGTTTGTTCTTGTATTCCTTGATGACATCCTTTTTTATTCTAAGAATGAGGAAGAGCATGAAGAGAATTTGAGATTGACGTTGAATTTACTCACGGAGCATTAGCTGTATGCAAAATTGAGCAAGTGTGACTTCTATAGAGATAGAATTCAGTATTTGGGTCACATTATCTCAGAGGAGGGTATATCTGTGGACCCTGAAAAGATTGAAGCCATTATGAATTGGCCTACTCCAAGAAATGTGACAGATGTAAGATCTTTTATGAGACTTGCAGGATACTACCGGAGATTCATTAAGGGATTCTCCAAATTTGAACATGCCATCACTTCTTTGCAAAAGAAGGGGATGAAGTTTGAATGGACATCCAGGTGTGAAGAAAGCTTCGAGCTATTGAAGAATCTTCTCACCAGTGCACCAGTATTGAAAGTTGCAGACCCAGAGAAATATTTTGTGGTGTGTACCGATGCATGCGGACAAGGGCTTGGAGAAGTCCTTATGCAGGACAACCATGTGATATGTTATGAGTCAAGAAAGCTGAAGGAGCATGAGAAGAACTATGCCACTCATGATCTAGAGCTTACAGCCATAGTGCATGCTCTCAAGATGTGGAGGCATTACTTGATGGGTAGAAGATTCGAACTAAGGACAGACCATTGTGGTCTGAAGTATTTGTTTAATCAGCCTACTCTAAATGCTAGGCAAGTAAGATGGCTGGAGTTTTTATGTGAGTTTGATTTTGAAATCAAGCACATAAAGGGAAAGGAAAATAAGGTAGCTGATGCACTCAGCAGGAAGGTAAAAAAAATGCATGTGGCATCTCTTAGTATTTGCCAATCAGATTCGAGGCAGCAGATTGTTATTCATGTTGCCGGAGATGAATTGTATGAGCAGGTAAAAGATAAATTGCAACAACAAAGTCTTGAGAAGAGGTATGAGGGATATAAATTGGAAGAAGATGGACTTCTTACTTATAAAGGTAGAACTTATATTCGAGGTGTAGCAAATTTGAGGAGAGCTGTTATGGATGAAATCCATCAAGCTCCATATTCTGGTCACCCAGGATATCAGAAGACAATTGCTACAGCTAAAAAGCAGTGCTTTTGTCCAGGAATGAAAAGGGATATGGCTGAGTACATTTCGAGGTGCATGAAATGTCAACAGGTAAAGGTTGAGCATCAACACCCTGCAGGCTTGTTGCAACCTTTGCTAGTTCCAAAATGGAAATGGGAAGTTATTTCCATGGATTTTATTACAGGATTGTCGATGACTTGGAGACAACATGATCCCATCATGGTTGTGGTGGACAAGTTGACAAAGGCATCACATTTTATACCGGTTAAGTCTACACATAAGATTGATGATATTGCAAAGATCTTCATGAAGGAGATTTTCAAATTGCATGGATTTCCTAAGGCAATAGTCTTTGACAGAGATGTCAAGTTTACTTCTAACTTTTGGAAAGGGTTGTTTGCAAATTTGGGTACAAAGCTAAACTTCAGCACTGCATACCATCCTCAGACAGATGGGCAGACAAATAGAGTTAATCAGGAGCTTGAAGATATGCTTCGCATGTTTGTGATGGACAAACCAACAAAGTGGGAAGATTAGTTACACTTGGTAGAGTTTGCTTATAAAAATGGACAGCAGGCATCCTTGGGGATGAGTCCGTATGAAGCTTTGTATGGAAGAAGGTGTAGGACACCTGTGACTTGGGATAATCCAGTGAACAGAGTTGTGCTTGGACCAAAATTGCTCAAGGAAATGGAGCAAGAGGTTGTAAAGATAAGGCAGAATCTGAAAGCAGCACATGACAGGAAAACAAGCTATGCAGATAAGCATAGGGTGAACAAGGAGTTCAGTGTTGGGGATCATGTTTACCTCAGAGTGAGGGCAAAGAAGAGTTCCTTGAAGCTTGGAAGTTGTGCCAAGCTGTCACCAAGATACTGTGGGCCGTTTGAAGTGCTTGAGAGAATAGGGCCCGTTGCATATAGACTTGCATTGCCAGCTAGCACTAGAGCTCATAATGTTTTTCATGTTTCTTTGCTTAAGAGATATGTACATGATCCTAACCATGTGATAAATTGGGATGTGATTCAGGTGGAACCTGAGGGAGAGTTCTGAATCAAGCCAATGCACATCCTCGACAGGAAGGTCACAATGCTCCGAAATCGGGCCATAGGTCAGGTAAAGGTGCAATGGGAGCACTACGAACTTGAAGAGGCTACGTGGGAGCTGGAGGATGCCATGTGATTGGCACATCCATTTTTGTTCAATTCTGTGGAACACTAAGGTGGTACCAGTGTAGCATTTTGTTCAAATTTTGTAAAGCACTGAGGACATTGCTATTGAAGGGGGAGGGGAATGTAACACCCCGGTTTTGACCTCGTTGCATTAAATGTACATGATGTATATATTGTAATAATCATGGTGTGGAGCTAAAGGCCAAGGCCCCACCATCGATTGGTTATGCTATGTTTCAGATTGAAATTGTCACCGATGGTATATCAGAGCATGCGACATACATATTAAGTTTTGTCATCATGTAAATCTGCATTTTTAATTAAATGAACCCCAACCAGCTATGTCAATGCAACCATGATGAAAAGGGCATGATTTTCCTAAGGATAAGGGGGATGATTATTAAACTTTGAACCTATAGGGAAAAGCCATGTGTTAGCTGATAAACCCTTTTGACTTGCTCACCTTCCATTGTCTTATCCAACTACCACCTTTAAAAGTTCTGCTGTTAGTTGGGGCAGTTATGGCTGGGGGTGGAGTGTGGCAGGACTGTCAGTCCTTGCCCACATGCACACTCCACCAATGGATTGAACCTTATGATGGGTAGAAGAATGACTACGCCCCTCATTCCACTCTCTCCACTATCCCATTCTCTCCCCTATCGGTTCATCCTCACGCAGGGACAGTGGTTCTGTTCATTCTCACACACATGATCTTTCCTGGTTTTTACTCACGCAGCGAGCCGGGAGCTGCCATTCTTCACCCACGATTTTCCCTTGTGAATAATCCATTCACGTTCTATGTGTGCATGTTTTCCATACGGATTTTGTGGATTGTGTGGGTGTATGCCTTCCTTACAGATTGATATGGTCGTGTAATTTCTCCTTCGCTTCAATGTTGAGATTGGGGCTGTTGTTCTTCCCTTAATTTTTGGTTTCTGTCATTCTTCTCAAGATTCATGGGTTTATGTGGTCTCCCTTATGTTTTGGTTGTTGTGGACTGTATGAAGTCATTTTGGCCATGATAGGGCTAAGAATGACCTAGGAATTGTTTTACTTGCCTAAGCTGTGAATCGCTTGTGTGACTACGTGTATGCAGTGGTTGGTCTTTGGATTGTATTGGGAGTAGGGATGGAGGCTTGGTTTGATTGATAAAATTGGTGTGTTTGGAAACCACACAGGCAGAGCTAGAGGGTTGTATTTATTCTCCACAACCCCTGAATAGCATTGGAAGGGAAGTTAGGGCTTGAGGGACTGTGTAGCAGAGAAGGGACGGATTCCTTGTGTTGGGTGTGTGTGGGTGTCTTAGAAGTCAGGATAGTTCTAGTGTAGGTGTTCCTAGCTCTGTAATGGGCTCACCAGCTTAGCATTTAGCCTTTCCCAGCTCCTTGATGGCCTGTTAAACTTGACCATGTTGGATTGGCTGTCTTGTTAATGGTCTGATAAACCCAACTGTGTTGGCTTGTCTTTGTTTGTGTATCCTTGGCTATGTGTATTCCTACTTGTTCCTTATTCCTTTGGGAATCATGCCCAGCTCGGGGGTGGCAGCATTGCTGAGAGATTTAGGAGCATGCTAGCCTATGGTTGGGAGGAACGTTGCAATGACGTAGCTGGTTCTAGAACGAGTTCTTCATAAGATAAGTAATCTTGTCTATTTTACTGCTGTAGTCATATTTATTATTAATGAATGTGATGAACATGTTGAATGCTTGTTTGAACGCATGTTTGCTTCCGCTGTGTATGATAAATAATTATATATCTGTGTATGTTTTACTTCAATGCATTTTGTATCAGTACTATATGAATGCACATGTTTGTGCCACCGTTGCGGATGGTTAAGGCCATGGTAGTGTTCTCTTCGTTGGTCGGAGGGTCGAGGATGCTACATTGATCCTGAAGGTCGTTGACCCTTATAAAGACTACACAGTATGTCGTGATGCCACCAAGGAGGGATTGGGGGGAGTACTATCTCAAGAAAGGTACGCGGTATGTTATGAATCTTGGAAGTTGAAGGATCATGAACAAAATTATGTAGTGCATGATCTAGAATTGGCAGCAGTAGTACATGCCTTAACGATGTGGTGTCACTACGTGTTAGGGAAAAGTTCTTTCTAAATTGACATATAAATCTTGCTTAAAGCATCTGTTTACTAATCCTGGACTCAATGCCATACAAGCACAATGGATGTCCTTCTTAAGTGAATTTGAATTTAAAGTGAAGCATATCAAGGGTAAGGAAAATAAAGTGGTTGATGCACTCAGGTGAAGAATTCACGAAGTATATCAGATTACCATGAGTCAAACAAAAGGTGATCTGTTGAGTAGAATAAAAACAACTACCATCAATGATGCTGAATATGGAAACCTACTGAACAAATTGCTAATAGAAGAGGTAAACTTGAATGGGACATAATTCAAAATAGACCACAAGGTATTAATTTGATTTAAAAGAAGAATATACATGCCTAATGTTGTAGATGTAAAGCTATTTATTTTGAGTGAAATGCACAAACCTCCTAATGCACGACACCCTGGTTACCAAAAGATGATAACAACCATACAAAAGTAATTCTTTTGGCCTAATTGGAAGATAGATCTAGTTGAGTACATGTCTAAATATTTAAAATGCAACTCGAAGCTCATCGTTCCAACTTTGTGAAATGAGAACTGACCTTCCAAGTGTTAAATTTTTATATGCTTAGCTAAGACATCAGTATTTCATTTTATTTTTATGACAAAAGCATATAAACAGGATCACTAAAAGATAGACAAGCACAACCATAAAAAAAAGGAACACAAAGATTTATCCTGGGAAAACCCTAAAGGGAAAAACCCAGCAAAAGCTTCCTCAATATAGATTCCCAAAAGATAAAAGATAAAACTAGCAAGAAGATCAAAGCTTGATCCTCCTCCTTCTCCAGCTACTTCTCTTCTCCACTAATGCGCTACACAAGTGAGAGTGTGTGTCCCAAATGAGGAGCACTACACCTCTATTTATATTCATCCGTTCACTTAAGTTAACTCACTTGACATGTAGGCTTGAGTTAAGTCATGTAGGATCGAGTTACACATGTAGGCTCAAGTAACCACACTGGGGTGCTGATGACCCACCTTTACAATTAGAGGGGACTACCTCATGACTCTTATTAGTTCTTTCGATTGGGATCATCGGGGTACAATGTAATACAAGTGGTTCTCCCGGTAGGATCATCGGGGACCACAAAAAGATACATATAGAATATTCTTCGAAGTTACAATATTTCAACACCCCCCCTTAACAAGAAGGGTATTCTACAGCAGCATCAACAACAACAAGAGTAGAGATAGGGGACATCATCAACATCAGTAGGGTAACACATCTATAAATCATTGGAAGATTTTCAACATCATGTAGTCTTCATCTTCAATCTTCATTCTTCGTCATCAGTAACATCTTTAGTCTTTGATTAGCAACATCTTCAGCACTTGGACCTTTCGATCAGCAACATCTTCAGCACTTTGAATTTTCGATTAGCAACAACATCTTCAACATTTTGTCCTTTCGATCAGCAACATATTCAACATTTTTGACTTTTCGATCAGCAGCAACATCTTCAATACTTTGATCTCTCGATCAGCAATATCATCATCAACACTTTGCCCTTTCGATCAGCAGCAACATCTTCAATACTTTGATCTCTCGATCAGCAATATCATCATCAACACTTTGCCCTTTCGATCAGCAGCAACATCATCATCATCATATTATGATCTGTCGATCATAATCATCATGACATTGTGATCTTTCGATTAGAAACATCATCATCATACTCTGATCTTTCGATCAGAAACATCATCAACATAGAAACATCATCATCATACTTTGATCTTTGATCAGAAACATCATCATCATACTCTAATGTTTCGATCAGAAACATCATAATCATAGTGCGTCATCATCATACTCTGATCTTTAGATCAGTACGTCATCATCATCATACTCTGATCTTTCGATCAGTACGTCATCATCATCATCAGCAACAACCTGCAATCCACAACTCAAAGACAGAAAGTCTTTGGATCATTTTTGGACTTAAAGTCCAGGGATGATACAATCCCACCACATTCTCGACAACCGAAGTTACCGTATTGATTACGGGAGAATCATTCCCTATCACTTTAGGACTATGTACAAGGATGATGCAATCCTACCACATTCTCGACGACCGAAGTCACCGGATACAATTACGGGATAATCACTCCCTATCACTTTAGGACTTGAGTCCAAGGATGATGCAATCCTACCACATTCTCGACGACCGAAGTCACCGGATACAATTACGGGATAATCACTCCCTATCACTTTAGGACTTGAGTCCAAGGATGATGCAATCCTACCACATTCTCGACGACCGAAGTCACCAGATACAATTATGGGATAATCAATCCCTATCACTTTAGGACTTGAGTCCAAGGATGATGCAATCCTACCACATTCTCGACGACCGAAGTCACCAGATACAATTACGGGATAATCACTCCCTATCACTTTAGGACTTGAGTCCAAGGATGATGCAATCCTACCACATTCTCGACGACCGAAGTCACCAGATACAATTACGGGATAATCACTCCCTATCACTTTAGGACTTACATCCAAGGATGATGTAATCCCTCTTCATTCTTGAAGACTGAGGTCTCCGGATCTATTATCGACAGATGTCCCGGGATGATACAATCCCTCTTCATTCTCGAAGACCGAGGTCTCCGGATCACTTTAGGGCAAGTGCCCAGGGATGATACAATCCCTCTTCATTCTCGAAGACCGAGGTCTCCGGATCACTTTAGGGCAAGTGCCCAGGGATGATACAATCCCACCACGTTCTCGAGGACCGAGGTCACTGGATCTATTAGGGACAGATGTCCCGGGATGATACAATCCATACTGATCTATCACCATCTGTATCTCTAGTATGTGAATACTAAAATAATCATCATCTATATCTTCAGTATAGAAATACTGAAAGCATCATCATCTCTATATTTAGTATACAAATATGGAATCACCATCATCTAAATCTACAGTATGTAAATACTGAAATACCATCTATATCTTCAGTATGGGAATACTGAAATCATCATCATCTATATCGTCAGTATGGGAATACTAAAACATCATCATCTCTATATTCAGTATATAAATACTAAATCACTATCATCTGCATCTACAGTATCATCATCTTCATCTTATCTTGTATGTAGAAATACTGAATTTCTACGTGTTATGTCGGAACACAGGGTTCTTTGTCAGCACAACTGTGGTTATCACATAGAATCATTGTTGTGTCCATATTTAGGTCAAAGAGACCCAATATCAGCTTCTGAATCCATATGGATTCACAACTTAGTAGAGCAATTTGCTATGTATTCTGCTTCAACCGTGCTAAGAGAAACACTGGACTATTTCCTGCTAAACCATGAACTCATAGCAGACCTCAAACAAAAGCATATACCTGATGTGCTTTTCCTATCTGAGATACTTCCAGCCCAATCTGCATTTGTGTAGCCATACAATATATACTTGGATACCATCATAGTATAGACCAAAGTCTATAGTCCCTTTCAGATATCTCATCACATGTTTTGCAGCTACTAGGTGAACCTGTCTTGGTTGAACAAGATATTGACTTAAGGTGTTCACAGCAAAACAAATGTCTGGTCTGGTATTTGTTAAGTACATCAATGACCCAATGATCTGTCTGTAGTGAGTCACATCAACTAACTCTAATGAGTCATCAGCTAACAACTTCAGGTTGGAGTCCATGGGTGTGGCCATGACTTTGCATTTCAACATATTGAATCTCTTCAATATCTCTACCACATACTTTCCTTGGTTGAGAAAGATTCCTTCTGAACTTTGCCATACTTCCAGCCCTAGGAAATAATGCATTAACCCAAGGTCTTTCATCTCAAATTCTTCTGCTAGTTTCTTCTTGCTTTCCATGATCTGTTTCTCATTCTCTGTCAAGAATAAGTCATCCACATATAGTAATAGAATGACAGGTACATCTTCTACAACCTTGTAGGAAAGGTTAGGATCGAATTTACTCTTGGTAAATCCCATGCTCATCAGGAAACTATCTATTCTTCCATAACAAGCTCTGGGAGCTTGCTTCAGGCCATAGAAGGCCTTCTTCAACTTGCATACTTGATTCCTTCTGTCTTCAACTTCAAATCCTCATGACTATTCGATGTAAAACTCTTCCTCAATCATACCATTAAGGAAGGCTTGTCTTTACTTCATCATGGAAGAAACTACCATGATAGTTTTGAAGGAAGTGTACCTTGCTTCCTGGAGTAAGTGTCTCTTCAGAATTAATTCCCTCTTTTTGATAGAAACCTCTAGCCACAACTCTTACCTTACTTCTACCAGCAACATATCTTATCTTGCAACTCCATTTGGAAAATACCACATTCTTGCTTTCTGGTTTGAGTACTATATCCCAAACATCATTCTAGTATTATAACATCTTCTATGAGTTTGTCTTCTCAGGTCATCAACATATCCTAGTCTTCTGCATTCAACCTTGAAGGTTGGAACCCACTTTACTCTTGGTAAAGTCTCGATCCATCACAAAGCTATCCATCATTTCATACCATGTCGAACTTAGATATAATTTTCTGTATTCACTCCCCCTGAAGTGGAGTATCATCTTCCCTCTTCATTCTATACAGGTGGTTCTATGCTTGATATACTGGTCAATAGGGTATGTCATTTCATAGTCTATTCTTTCTCGGGAGAATCATGAACCTTGTTTTGTACACTTGTTCCATCTTATCGTATACATCATTCCCCATGATCAACTGTTATTCTTTGATCATAGCTTCTTTCATAGCATTCTTTTCTTCATCTTGAGTTATCTCTTGTACCCATGGTGGTCTTCATCCTTCAAGGTGGATCTACCACTCTCTGAAGCTCTTTCTTCCATCATGGTGTCTCTGACCCTGGGAGCTTCAGATTCATGTTTATTGGAGTGAATCTTGAATTGTCATCACTTGTTCTTCGGAACAAGTCTCATCCTTCTTTTCTTGTAGGAGGTTGTTCATGACCTTTCCTACAATTCAAATGCACCAGTTTCATGGTTAGAACTATTTCATAAAACATATGCATAACGACAAATTCTTATGCATCATGCAACTGTTTAGTCAATACAACATTCATCCATATCTCACATAAACTTTCTAGATGCCTTCCATCTCCACCATGACATTATTGAGATTGTGCACTAATCCAATATGTCAGCAAAGAGGTTTGATAAGTAGCAATGGAGAGTTGTATAGCACCATGAGCTACTTACCCATCACATGCATATTAGTAGTATGCAGTCATTAATGCAAACAATCTATCATGCATAACACATCTACTGAATCAAATGTATAACAAAACAATATCATGAAATGACAATTGAATACTTATCTTTATTTGTTTCATGGGTATGCTCCTTCTTAAGTCTTCAGCTTCATCGTCTTCTTCATTCATGATAGCATCGTTTCTTATCCAAATGATGAGGTGGATAAGAGGTTCTTCAAGAGTTGAGATCTTCATATATCTCATTGATTGAGGGATCTTCTTTGGAAGATGAGAGCTTGATCTTCAGAGAAGAGCTTCTTCTTTTTCCCAAAGTCTGCTGAAAGTAATCACTTCCTTCTGGAACACATTCCTTGAATAAATGAATTCCATGATCTTGGGAGGCCATTCAAGGTGGCCATCACCACTTTTGCATTCTTCACCTCTTCTTTCCCCGCTTGAAGTTGTTCTTCGATTTGAGAGATCCTTATGACTGCATGGTCTTTGCATTCTGGATCTTCACATTCTTCAGCTAGTTTCTTAAGGTCATATTCCGATCTATGTTCTTCCCTTCAAATAGCTTGGTCAAGGAATCAAACCTCATCAATGTATTTATGGAAGACACTTGTAGTACAAGTTGATTCGTGACTGAATCATCAATAATCTTCTCGGCTTTGACCAATTTCTTCTTGTGAAAAGGCTTCTAGCCTCATCTCCCTCTGAAACTAGAATCTCTATGCTCATGTAGGTGTCCAATCCATTTTCTTCAGAGAGATCATATACTTCTAGGCTTTGGAAGTTGTCAAATTCACCAAGCTTATCACCAAGCTGATGTGATAGATGAATTTGAAATGAGAACCTCAAATGAACATAGCAAAGGATTAGATCTTACCGATTTGAGGTGTCTGTCCTGGTTCTCGAGCTCGGTGATCTAGGGTTTGTCACAGAAACCCTAATTTCAAAACTTGGAATCTTTCAGATCTGATTGGATATATAGATAGATTTCTTCAAATGGAGCTGTCCAATGTACTCCATTTCTGAAAACAGTGGAGGGAAGCTCCTCGAACATGAAACCCTAATTTTCCAATTTCTTTTGCAGAAATGCCTGTTACTGTTTCTGTGATATCTGCAAAATTTATACTCCTCCGTGTCTAAAATTTTGTATTGAGGTAACCTCGCATGTCCCTGATCCAACATTGCAGGTTTCATTAGAATTGGTTTCACCATTTGGGATTTATGATCCTTTTCTCAAGGTGACCTGTTACAGGACTCTTGAGAACAACGAAGTTGTACGACATGCCACGTGTCACTGGTTCATCTTCTGAGTCTGATATTCAGACCACCGAAATTAAATTCTGTTAACTTTTTGGAACATCTTTAGAAATTCCATTTGGACCTTTGTAGCCCAAGATATTGCAATTTTCCCCAAGTGTCCTGTTTAGGGATGAATTATGGAAGAGGCTGGAACCCTAACTTGGAGAGAACATATCTCGTGGAATATAGTGAATATGAGGATAAATTTTGGGCAAAGTGTTCATCAGGATGTTATATTTGGCCCCTGCAATTTTCAACTCTTGATCCTTCGCCAATATCGGAATATAGCGAATGTACCAAAATGTAGCAGTTTTAGTATTTAGGATTTTTCTAGCTCGGGGTCAAACTAGAGTTTGACTTTCCCAGAGTTTCACCCAACCAAATTTATTGATCCAGGTCTCTAAAATTTGGTTTTGATGAGGAGAACAATCCTATGCTAGTCTCACTCAAAAATTCCTCTTCGGTAGAAAGCCCTAATTTCCACATCGAAAAGTGAAAATGGTTCGAATCGAATTCCGCTTCGATAGAAAGATGTGCCTTTCAATGGAGAGTCATCCTAGCATACTTTTACTGATGGATTGTGGAGAGAGACCCAAAAATTAAGAATC
Organism: Pseudotsuga menziesii; assembly: GCA_001517045.1. Taxonomy (NCBI): domain Eukaryota; kingdom Viridiplantae; phylum Streptophyta; class Pinopsida; order Pinales; family Pinaceae; genus Pseudotsuga; species Pseudotsuga menziesii. The sequence continues at coordinate 318 of LPNX010176174.1, read as the reverse complement.
CCTAGCTTCTGTAGCTGCACAATGTCTTCGTCTGAGGTTAGCTCTCATACCATGTTAAATTTTTATATGCTTAGCTAAGACATCAGTATTTCATTTTATTTTTATGACAAAAGCATATAAACAGGATCACTGAAAGATATACAAGCACAACCATAAAAAAAGGAACATAAAGATTTATCTTGGGAAAACCCTAAAGGGAAAAACCCAGCAAAATCTTCCTCAATATAGATGCCCAAAAGATAAAAGATAAAACCAACAAGAAGATCAAAGCGTGATCCTCCTCCTTCTCGAGCTACTTCTATTCTCCACTAATGCACT
>LPNX010176128.1:134284-171656 GCA_001517045.1 Pseudotsuga menziesii | reverse complement strand
GCTGAGTCATCAATTCCTACTTAGGATTAAGTTTATCATAATGTCTCAGAAAATTAAATAAAACAATTACATAATTTTACAAAATTGGGGTATGTGACACGTAGTGACCTTCCATGATCACAACCCTCCTCCTCCTTCATAGGATTAGACACCTGGGAGTGTATACATTTTGTACTACTGTGTATTATATGTTGGTGGCTTGAGAGCCCCAATTTTGTATCATGACACTATGTATTATCACATTTTTTCTTTTATATATATAATTTTTTTTTTTTATGGTGATCGGTTTATTTATTTACATGTGTAAAAATTGTGTTTGTGATGAATTTATTGTGAATGAAACAAATTCCAATCTAACACGTAGTTAGCATATGAGTCGGCAACTTGATTATTAATTCTTGGAATGTGTATATATGTTATATTGTCAAATTGTCGTTCTAACAATCTCACACATAATAATCTTCTCAATAACGTCGGATCTCTAACATGGTACAAACCATTAAGATGTGACACTACTAACTCCAAATCAAGATGTACCTCAAGAGAGAGAATGCCATGTGAAATGGCATCCCGTAGAAGCTCAATAACGACACTATATTCAGCAACATTGTTGGAAGATGGCCGCAGACATATGCCTCCTGAAGACAATACCTGACCCATAGGAGTATAAATCACCCAAGAAGCAGAGGCTGAGTGTTGAGTGTGATGGCTCGTACCATCCACGAATCCTATGTAGGTGGAAGATTCCATTGACATCTGCCGAAAGAAATAGAAACTCATCACAAACCTGATCACGATAAGGAAAATACCTAACTATGCAAACCTGTACAATGATATACAATAAGCAGCCTTAGCTGAAGATCATGCATACTATTTATTGAGATAGAGCCCATTTCTAGGCTCCACCAAGGCCGTTCCTTCGTAATCCCCTAACTCATATGCACCCTTCTCTAACAAACGCTTGACCATGTAGGGACCTCGCCACATAGGATTAAATTTCCCTACCCCTAAGGGTTCTTTCGGTTGATCCCACAAAAGGACCAAGTATCCTTCACTAAACCTCCTTGGATGGATAGACTTATCATATTATACCTTTACGCGATGTTTATTGACTTCTAGAACCACCAAGGCATCCCAACGCTGCTCATCAGGTTGCTCAAGGTGGACCAAATGCTCCTCCAATGGTGAAGTGTCTGGTAAGAGTTCTACAGCTAGCTTCAAAGAAGGAATCTCGCATTCAACTGGAAATATCGACTCCACTCCATGTACAAGTTGATATGGAGAAAAACCAGTGGCAGTCTTAATAGCGTTTTGATATGCCTAAAAAGCAGGATATAACATGATGTGCCAATTATTCTTGCTTTGTGTGATGGTTCGTTGGAGAGTCGATTTGAGTGATTTATTCACTGCCTCTACCTGTCCATTCACTTGAGGGTAATAAGAAGAGGAATGCTCTTGCTTATACCCTGACTTCAATGCCAACTCTTCCATTATACGATTCTGAAAGTGCGAGCCATGGTCAGTGAAAAGCTCTTTCGAAATCCTGAATCGAGTAATAACTTGGTTGAATATGAAGTGAGCAGCTGTCTCACCATCGAATTTTATTGTAGGCATAGCCTCATCCCATTTCGTGAAGTAATCAACAACCACTATAATATGATGGTGCCCCCCAGGCAAAGCTGGGTTGCAATCCATAAAATTGAGCCCCCACTTAGTGAAGGGACCGGTGGTGATAATGGGATGTAACAGGGCAGGTTTCGAGTGCATATTATGTGCAAACACTTGGAAAGGGTGGCACCTCTTGACTGCATCAACATAATCTTTAAATATCGACGGCCAGAAATAACCCACTCTTAATATCTTTTGAGCTATAGAAATCCTAGATAAATGACCACCACACGCCCCTCCATGGCAATCATTCAGCACTACCTTAGCCTCTTCATGAGTTAAACAATGTCATAAAATGGAATCTACCCCATGGCAGTACAAAGTGTTATCCACTATGAGGTAGTTCTTAGAGACGTGACGTAATCATCATTGTTCATCTCGCGAGAGGTGAGTAGGGGTATTTAATGTTTGTAAATATATTATGATATACCCATACCATGGGTCTGAATTTTAGATTAAGAAGATGTGTTCATCGACAAACGTATCTTCACAAACCAACTCCTCGGCCTCACTCAGGAAATCTGATATAAGCTTTGCAAAAATTAAATACTTCTTCGATTTTGCCGAAACAAACTTGAGATCGAATTCTTGCAGAATGGAAATCCATTTATTAAATTTTCCCCCAATCATCCTTTTGGTGAGGACAAATTGAAATAGATTGACATGGTCTACAACCAAGGTCTAGCGAAGGAGAATATAATGTCTCAACCGCTGAACCGCATGTACGGTAGCTAAAGCAAGCTTCTCGACATGAGAATAACGAATCTTTGCATCAATAAGGTTCTAGCTCAGATAATATATGACATGCTCTTGGAGCTCCTCATCCTCTTGAACCAAAACCATACCAATCCTCTCCATGGATGTGGCCACATAAAGTAGGAAGTCATGGCTATAGTCCGGGGGACTAATCAATGGGGTCGATGCTAGGGCTCGCTTGAGTGCATCAAAGGACTCCTGGGCTTGCCCATCCCAATAAAAGGGGGTGTCCTTCTTCAATAGACGCATGAAGCCTCTAGTCAAATTGGCAAAGTTGACAACAAATCTTCATAAGAATTTTGCCATGCCTTGCAAACATTGAAGATGATGAATATTCTTTGGGGAAGACAAATGAATTATTGCCTCAACCTTCAAAGGGTCAACTCTTATACCCTCTTTAGAAACGATGAATCTTAACAAGCGACCTGACTTCACACAAAAGATGCACTTATGAGGATTTAATATAACTGAATAGTGCTGGCATATTTCGAATACCAATCTCAAGTGATAGGGATGGTGCATTCTCATATGATAATGAGCAGCAAGGTCATCCAAAAATACTTCGATAATTGACTTGAGGTCATGGAAGATCAAGATCATTGCCCGCTGAAATGTAGCTTCGGCGTTTTTAAGGCCGAAAGGCATTTTTCGATATGCAAAAATTCCCGAAGGACAAATAAATGCAGTCTTATGTTGGTCCTCAAGTTTAATCTGTATCTGATTATATCCAAAAAATCCGTCCATGAAGGAAAAAACGTCGCTACCCGCACACTCATCCAAAATCTGATCAATAAATTGTGTGGGCAAATTGTCCTTAGGACAGGCACAATTCAAATCACGGAAATCAGTACATATGCAGATCTCTCCCTGCTTCTTATCCACCAAAATGGGGTTTGAAACCCACTCCGTCAAGGGAACGGGATAGATGAAACTAGCTTTCAACAGCTTCTCTATCTCTGCCTTAATCATGGGTGCTTTCCTAGGATTCATCGCAAGCAAACGTTGTCGAACAGGCTTAGCGTTGGGGTAAGTCTTAATCTCATGCTTGACAATACGAGGGTCAATATCTGGCATCTCATCGTAAGACCAAGAAAAAATATCACAGAATTCCTTAAATAGCTTAGTGTATTCTAGAATCTTAGCATGGGAACATTCTACCCCAATATAGACATTCTCTATCATACCAGGATTGCGAGAGATGTTGATAGGAATCATTAAAGATATGTTCGCCATGTTTCCATCAGCCATTGGACTAGGAGAGCCTAATGGAACTATAGGACTACCAACTCTCTGACTAAGAACCGCCCTATCCTCACGCTCCAAGCGGTCAAGCTCAGGAAGAAAGTACGATCTATGATGGGTTTCCTCCCATGGTGGCTCAACTCCTGAAATAGCCTCAATAATCGCTTCATCTGAAGGGAAAACCATATCAAGGCAGTCATTTGCATGAGAAGACTATACTTCCCATGCCGGCAGCACATAAGGGTCCTCCTCCTCCGTTCGCAAAGAGGAAGGATGAGGCTTTGCAACACACTTGAGATTAGCTTGATAAGCTATCATAGTTGTAGGCAATAGCACGTCTGTCACGATGGGCTCACTCGGAGTACTTGGTGTAGGAAGAATCCAAGGATCTTCCATATGACTCATGCGAAAAGACACCGATGTAGTAGATGTCGAAGCCTCATCGAAACTAGATCGTATCATAAGGATCGGTGTAGGACAACTAAAGCTTCCCATGAGGGATGGATACATGCCTACACCCACACTCCTAGTTTTCGGCTGAGAGTGTTCAACGATCGGGATCGAAGCTCCCAAAGATGTGGTAATAGACGGATTCTTGAATTTCGTTTGATCAATCATTACGATCTTCCCGTTATGTGGAAAGCATACAATGCAGAACAGGGAAGAAGCAACGGCTTGCATACTATACATCCAGTTCCTACCCAGCAAGAGATTGTAGTCAAGGGGCGCATCAACCACCTCGACCTCTATCGCAATGTTCTTCCCTCCCAAACGGACTTTAAGGGAAGGAAGAATGCTGTGTGGCCTAAATGATCTACCATCAAATGCAGTTAACATGGTCGCTGATTTAGACAGCTCAAGGGAACCTAGACCCTTCCAACATGATAAAGACATCATAGAAGTAGCAGCACCTTCATCAATCACAGTGCACTTGACGGTCATATTAATACATTCTACATGAATCAAAAGAGACACATAGTAGGGCAAGCGAGGCTGAAGTCCCACGGTTTCAAATTTGATCACAGAGGAAGAATCATCATCATTCACACCAAGGGTAGAAAGAAACACCTTCCTTTGTGAAGGACAACTCTGAAGCACTTCCAATGCAGACATCACACAAGGAGTGTGGCTCAAATCCTTGACAACTGAATACTTCTGGGTGGCTCAGGCATTTGTATTATGCCCCAAACGCTTAAGGAATCCCTTAGGAATGTGAGATGTAGTCTTAGGTTTATCCATAGGTTTCTTAATACGCAAAGGGGACCCTAGTGGATCAAGCTCTTATTAATTCTTGCACATGATCTAGGAACTAAGAATCAATCTCATAAAAGAATAATCGACAAATATTCATGAAATGGTGTTAATTGGAACTGGAATTGGTTTCCTTTCTGTATATTTAATAAACAATGAATGGTTACAATACCAATGTCGAGCAATAGCTTAACTCCATGAAGAATTCGAATACCTGACCCTCAACCATTGGTTCACACTCAGTTAACCACTTGACCAAAACCCTAATTGACTCACCAAACCCTAACAGAAGTTGGAGTGCAATAAATTACTGAACCTCAACTAAAGGAGATCAAACACATGTCATAGCAAGCCAACCATCAAGTGCTAGTGCTCCATGACTTCAATGAACCCCGATGAGGTTAACTGAAGCTGAACTGACCATCAAAAGTTGGTGGAGGCACCCTGTTGACTCCAGATCATTAAATAATATATTTAATGAGAGGATGCACCTTAACTTACTGGTTGAACTGATTGTAACCACCAGTTAGCAATTAGGTGCATTAATGTCACTCAGATCACCCTCGAAGTGCTCCAGTTAGCCTCCTTGACTGTAGGAGAAGGCTAAGTTAGCCTCCTTAACTGTAGGTAGGTGTGGGTGTGACTGGATGATGGCAATTAATGCTCCATTGATGTCAATTAATGTCAATTATACTTAGGATAGTGGTTTAACTAGGCTAATTTGACCGAAAGAGTGTGTATGATGGTAAATGTATCCAACACCCCCCTTAAGTTATACTCAGGAAGAGTTAGAAAAAATAGATGCATAAAATGCTAGGGCCCTGGCAACTAAGGCCATAGGTCACCCTGTACAATGCTGAAACTGAAACAATGCTCAAAACAAACTAACTGAGAAAAAGAGGGAAAACCCAGTGGGAAAACCCCCCCTCAAGCTGAACACTAAAAGTAGTCTGGATCACCCTAATGAACTCACCCCCAACAGTGAATGGAGGTAAGTGAACTTCTTTTCTAAAAATCTCTTGGTGAAGATGTCTGCAATCTGCTCATCAGTCGGGCAGTGTTGTAGAATGATGGTCCTATCATGCACTAGCTCCCTGATATAGTGCATGTGAATCTCTACATGCTTGGTCCTCTACCTGGTAAATGGATCCATTTATATCTTAATACCACTCTGATTGTCACAAAAGAGGACAGTGGACAAAGTACTACCAAGATCAAACTCTGAAAGAATGCCTTGCAACCAAACTGCTTGGATGCAAGCATTCACCGCTCCTCGATACTCAGCCTTTGCTGAATATAGTGCTATGGAAGCCTGCTTTTTGCTTGACCAGAAAATAGGGCCACCACCAAACATGAATACATATCCAGAATTTGACTTCCGATCAATAGAATCACCCGCCCAATCGGAATCTGTGTATCCAAACAACTCTAGCTCGGAGTCTGCAGCATAGTGAATGTCATAGGTTCTAGTTCCTTGAATGTACTAGAGGATCCTCTTGGCTTCCTTCCAATGAATATCATGAGGCTGCTGCATGTATCTCGATACAGCATTCATGGAATAACAAATATTATTCCTAGAATGTGTCAAGTACAACAAGCTACCAATCAGCTGTCGATAGATAGTGTAGTCCATGGGAGGTGTGTGTTTTCCTTCTTCAAAGCTGATCCCTGAAAGGAAAGGGAATGGTGGAGGCCTAAATTCAGCCATGTTAAACTTGAATAATAGGTTTGAAATGTATTTGGACTAAGTGACCATAATCCCATCGGAATTTTTCTCGATTTCGAGCCCCAAAAATTGTTTTAGAAGCCCCAAATCGCTCATTTCAAAGGCATTGTGGAGAGCAGTTTTGATGGCTGAAATGGAGGAAATTGTGCTACCTGTGATCAGTAAGTCATCAAAATATAAAACAATGATAATTATATGACCATGATTCTGCTATAAATACACATTTGGATCTGATCTACATCTCTGAAAGTTTTGCGAGAGAAGGAAGGCATCCATCTTGGAATACCACTCTCTTGGGGCCTATTTTAACCCGTATAGTGACTTCCTTAGCTTGCAAACCAAAGATGGATCAGTGATGTAGCCCTCAGGATGCTTCATTTATATCTCCTCATGAATATCTCCATGTAGAAAGGATGAATTAACATCCATGTGATGCACGTCCCAGTGCTTGGATGCGGAAATAGCCAAAACAAGGCGGATGGAGTCCATTTTTGCAACCGGTGCAAAGGTCTCATGGTAGTCCACTCCTTGGACCTGAGAGAAAAATTTTGCTACCATAATTTCCTTATATTTTTAGTTGCTTCCATCAGCAGCAACCTTTTTCTGAAACACCCACTTGCATTGAACCAATTTCCCTCTCGGACGAAGAGAAACTAGCTCCTAAGTAGTGTTTTTCTGAAGAGAATTCATCTCTTCATCCATGGCAACTTGCCATCTCGGATCATTCCGAGCATGGTAGTAGGATTTTGGATCTGAAATAATCATCAAATAGAAATTTTCAGACAGAAAATTATCATAACAAGAGAGTGCAATACCTGCTCTTTGGAAATCAAAACGGGTTTTCCTTGGATCATCCGGATTTCCAATGTTGTCTCCTGCGGAGGAGAGTGTCTTTTGGGCCCATGTAGGAAGATGATTTTTCACTTCAGGTTCTGATTCAGTATCTGATGATTGATGCACACTGATATCATAAATCATAGGATCCAAATCAGGGTCATCACCCCCAATTTCATCATCCAAATATTCAGTGGAATAGAAAGGAAATTCAACAGTTTTCTCTTTCACTAGTTCCACCTCCTGAAGAGGCTCATCAAACTTGACACTTCTCTTGATGATGATCTATTTGGTCTTGATATCCAGAAGATTGAATCCTTTAGATTCATTAGGATACCCAATAAATAGACATTCTATGCTCTGTGGTTGCAAAGCCCTTCTTTTATCAAGTGGAATCCGGGCCCATGCAGTGGACCCAAATACTCGTAGGTTCGACACATCTGGCTTGTGTCCGGAGTATGCTTCAAAAGGATTATTTCCTTTCACTAATGAATGTGGCACCCTATTTTGAATGTATTATACAGCATGCATGGCTTCAGCCCACAAATTTGTAGCAATCTTCTTTGACTCCAACATACAGGTGGTCATCTCTTTGAGAGACCGGTTATTCCTTTCCGCTACTCCGTTTTGTTGGGCAGTGTAGGGAATTGAATGTTGGACCTGAATACCACTTTGGGAGAAAATGTACAGAAAATCATTACTGACATACTCCCCTCCATAATCAGATCTCAATATATTGATCTTAAGACTAGAGGAATTTTCGATCAAGGCCTTCAATTCAGAAACGTTTTCACATACTTCTGATTTCTTTTTGAGAAAGAAAACCCATGTATACCTTGAAAAATCATCAATAAAATCAAGGAGGTACCTTGATCCATTGATGGATGTGATATGCATTGGACCATTGATATCAAAATGTATCATTCCCAATATTCTTGTAGCTCGGTTTTCCTTCCCTCGATCGAACTTGTGCTCATGGTGTTTTCCAATTATCACACGGCCCTTGTAGACTCCCGTGGCTGCCTTGATGACCGGGAGGCCTTCAACCATGGAGTTTTTCTGTAATTTCTATGAATATTTGAAATTAAGATGGACAAACCTCTCATGCCATAGCCTACTAACATCATTTCCATGAGTTAGCAGAGCGGTGGGCTTTGCATCTGCAACAAAGTGAAAGAACTCATAGGCTTTTGCATGATGACTTGAAAGGCCTTTTGCAATGAGTTTTCCGGATGCAATTTCTATTATCTCAACATCATTTGGGCTGAAAGGGACTCTCTTAGGAATTCTTGTATGTGTCATCTGATAGACACTAAGGAGATTTGCTGCTAGATATGGTACATACAAAACTTTAGAAAAAAAACCATTTTCTAGATCTACAGGACCTTGTCCTTAGGAAATGATGGTGGATTCATCTCCCATGTGGATGGGGATGGATTTACCAGTCTCCAAGGATGAAAATGAGTCTTTTTCAGCCATCATGTGATTCAAAGCTCCACTGTCAATCAGCAGTGCTTTGGAATTCGAAGTGCTTTCCATGAGGGCATGACCTTTCTCATGTTGTGGTTCCCGATCTTGGTGATCTCTCCTCCGAAAGCTCTCTGAAATATTGATGTGATTCCTCTCAAGGAGAGAGGTTGCTTCATCAATATTTTTCTTCATGCAGGCATGTTCAGGGTGAAAACCCTTCCCGCAGTAAGAACACCTGACTTTTTCTTTCCCATTGTGCCCATTTCCTTTGTTCTTCCTTGAGCCAGAAGATTGATCATGCTGCTGATTTTCAACTCTAGGCTTGGGAGCATCAAATTTAGTTTTCTAGTTTTTCTGCTACTTTCCTTTACCCTTTAGATATTTGGGCCCCGAGACATGGAGGGCTTGATCACGGGAAGATCAAATGATCCCCATCTAGACAAGCTTGTCATGTTCACTAGTTAGGGACTCAATGAAGGCATTGAGTGTAGGCATCTTCCATCCGGGGGTTGTGAGCTTCCCCGCACGGAATGTAGAAACAAAAACTGAATAATCAGCCTCTAGTTTGAAGAGGATGGCTAGGATGAGCTGATCATCCTCCTTCTCCACTTTGCATTGCTTCAAGAGGAAAACAGTATGCTTGAACTTTGTAAAGAAATCATTCAGAGTCTCGAAATTGGAAGGTTGGAGAGACATGAGTTCATTTTTGATTTGGTAAACTCTCAAGTCATCATGCTTTCTATATAGAGATTCCAATTTGTCCCATATTTGTTTCGGTGTCTTCAAATCCGTAAGATGAAAGAGAAGGTCATCGGAAATAGAGAGGCACAAGAAACCAAAGGATTCATCCTTCTTGTTCAAGAATCTTGATTTTTCTAGGGCAAATCCAGGATCAGGTTCAGTGTCCATGGTGACTCTATAGAGTCCTTTGGAAAATAGTTGAATCTCCATTTTACTTTTCCATGTGTGGAAATTGTATGGAGTCAATAGAGGTACTGAGGAGGCCATATGGATATGCTGTAGCGAATGCTTCACCTGTAGAAACCTGAAAATCAAAATAGAAAGGGAAAAATAAGGTTGAACAGCCTACACATTCTAGGCTTTCATCACACCCAGCATAGTCAATCAAGCAAGCTTGATCAACAAGTTCTTTACTTGGGATATTAGTGGTAAGCCTAGGCTTCTGGTGCAGTACTGGAATTTTGAGCTATTGCTCACTTTTCATGGAGAAATCTGTCAAAAAGCTTATTTTTGAGAGATAGATCTTCGTCCCGCCGTATGCTCTGATACCATATTAATTCTTGCACATGATCTAGGAACTAAGAATCATATTCATAAAAGAATAATCAACAAATAGTCATGAAATGGTGTTAATTGGAATCGGAATTAGTTTCATTTATGTATATTTAATAAGCAATGAATGGTTACAATACCAATGTCGAGCAATAGCTTAACTCCATGAATAATTCAAATACCTAAGGATAAAATTCGAATTCAGTGAGTGAGTCTATCTTAACTGACCCTCAACCATTGGTTCACACTCAGTTAACCACTTGAACAAAGCCCTAATTGACTCACCAAACCCTAACTAAAGTTGAAGTGCAATAAATGATTGAATATCAACTGAAGAAGATCAAACACATGTCATAGCAAGCCAACCATCAAGTGCTAGTGCTCCATGACTTCAATGAACCCCGATGAGGTTAACTAAAGCTGAACTGACCATCAGAAGTTGGTGGAGGCGCCCTGTTGACTTCGGATCATTAAATAATAATAAATAATCATTAAATAATCATTAAATAATATATTTAATGAGAGGAGGTGCCTTAACTGACTGGTTGAACTGATTGTAACCACTAGTTAGCAATTAGGTGCATTAATGTCACTCAGATCACCCCTTGAGTGCTCCAGTTAACCTCCTTGACTGTAGGAGAAGGCTAAGTTAGCCTCCTTAAATGTAGGTAGGCATGGGTGTGACTGGATGATGGCAATTAATGCTCCACTAATGTCAATTAATGTCAATTATACTTAGGATAGTGGTTTAACTAGGCTAATTTGACTGAAAGAGTGTGTATGATGGTAAATGTCTCCAACAGCTCTTTTCCTGGGCTGGGTTGTGACAAACCATAATCTTTCGCATGGGTCACAACTTTCGTGGCACATACCACGTTAATGAAACCACAACCACTACCCTCCAGTAGATCTTGATCACCACCAGACTGGTCACGGGACCTTAAGTTCATATTTTGATTGTGTGGTAAAGGGTTAGTTAGCACAGCTGGGCCCTGTGCCAAGAATCTCGAGGCTTCCTCAATACGAGGGCACAAGTAAGTGAGGTGATCGTCCTTACATAACTTGTAAGGGAACTGTTAAGTCATGAACTTGTTTCCTTCAATTTTTTATTTTGATTGTCATTTTTATTTCAAGTTTGCTTATTTGCTTAAGTTTTCTCTTTCACTTACTTTAGGAATTTTTTTTTGGTTTTAAATGAAATTTTCTTTTTTGCTTTAAATTTTAATTATGGTGTGTTTCCTTAGGTTTTGAGGGGTTTTATAGGACATTATATGGATTAATTAGTTCACAAACAACATCATGATCATAGTTTATCACTTAAAGTTCATTCAAAGTGGAAATAATGATTAAAACAGCGCCAAAATTGAATTTAAATTATTTTTGTAGCGCAACTACCAAAAGTTTACATAGTGGCACTACAAGAATACCGCGCGCACCGAAATCATCGGTTTTTAAGCAAATTTCTCCCACGATTTTGGTTTTTGATGACTAATCACATGCTTAAAGGCTTTTGATATGTGTTTCTTCAGTAATGATCATGCAAACAGATGCGTTTTACAGCATGGAGGAGATCGTGGCAAATCAATAGTTAGAGTTGGACGAATTGTGACAGGTAGACAAACGAGCCTAGATTGAAGTGAAAGGAGTTCTCCATACATGCATTACAGAACTAGAGACTAAGTGGAGCGAGGAAATTAGCCCAAAATCCGGAAGTTCCAGTTACAAAGGGGAGTTACGGCTTTCACAGTTATAGAGAAGATTTAGGGCTTTCTCGTTTCGCTAGCTGGAAGCAAATTGGATACCTGAAGACACTTGTATAGTTAAATGTGACAATCAGATAGCTTAGGGATTGATTTTAAGCATCTGCAGCAAGACAACAATAAGGTATTCCGCGTTAACCTCAAAGTGGCAGCTAAATTGGGGGTTTCTTCTTTAAATCTTGTTATGATAAAATTGATTGAGGAAAGCTGTAATTTATGATGTTAACAAACTCCCTATGATCAGATATCAATCTAAAAGGGTTTTGGAATGCTTTGGAAAGTGATAAGTTGGTAAATAGCAGTTTCATTGAACAATTACCCTGTCAAGACCTGAAAATGTGGTAAGGTGAAGCTCTGTTCAATTTGTGGCGACCATGGTTTCACAGATTTAATTGTTACCTGTAAACAATGCTATGAAGGAGCTGAGCATGTGAATTGCATGAAGACCTAGTCTGATTAGGTGTTTGAAACTGACTGGTTTTGGTGCTAAATACAAGTCAGAGTAGAAAGTGAGCAGACATAGGATTGCTCTCGTATCTTTTCATCGACTAGATAAACAAATCACAAGTTGATTTAAGAAGCAGGCATTTGGCAGCACTGATGCAAAATATTTTTGCAAAAGAGATAGCTCATATGTGGCATTAGAAAGAGCCAAATGTACTATTTGAGCAGAACCATAACACACAGATGTTGTCATGCATTCTAGAGATGATCTAGCATCTAAATGAACAAGCTTGGATGATAGTTATTTTCAGTAGCATTTTTATTGGAGATTTTTTGGCACTCTGTTGACCTAATTACTTAATATCAGTGAAAAAAATTTCCTTCATAAAAAACAGAAGCTGACAGTTAAAAAATTAAGAAAAAAACAGTCAAGGAGAATTAAACAAAGCTGACTGTTAAAACTTCAGAAGCTTGAGAAGAAAACAGAGCTGTTAGGTCATTCAGAGGGCTTTAAAATTACATAGGTTTCAGTCATTGAAAGAAGATGGGAAAAAGTGGCAAAACAAATAGGGCTGAGCCCACTGATTTGGTATGGATTGACCAATTTCCTAGTTGTGCAGAGCTATTTCAGAATGCTGATTGGTTGGATTTTTTCAAGATAATTGATAGCTATAACACTAAGGTCTCTTATAAATTTTCCCAATGCTATAACCAGGACATGGTGGTATTTGATACTCTAAAGTTTAAGTTGACTGTGGAGCTAGTTGCTGAAGCTACAGGATTCAAAAATGAAGGTGAAATGTGGTTCAAGAAGCTGCCTTTCACCTTTAATGCCCAAAGGTACCTTTTACCTGGCATTACTCCAAACTGGAGCAAAGGAATACTAATCCAGAATTTTAGAGATGAGTGGGTGGAGCCCACTAAAGTCCTACAAAATTATATCACCTGTGAGGGGAGATATGCCTATGTCTTCAAATATCATTTTAGGTTCTTACAGCATCTGGTTGGTGAATCCAAAATGAGTCTTCCTTTCTTTTTGTTTAAAAGTTTGCAGAAGATGTCAAGTAGAGTTAAGGGGCATCACGATCACACTACATAGTCTATTTTCCATCATGGTTTGATCAAATTGATTATTAGTACTGCCCTGCAAAGAGAGGGAAAAACATGGGATTTTTTCCTCTTTTGGTCTGGTTTTCAAATTAAGCAGGAAGAGCAGCAAACCAAAAAACATGTAGACAAAGGGAAAACCCTAGTGAGGAAACTAGGTTAGAAAATCAAGTCTGAAGATAAAAAAAAAAGTTAAACTTGAAGAAGTACCAGAGCCCTCAAATGCAGACTATGAACATCAGCAGTCTTCAGCTGATAATAAAGCCAAAAGTTCACTGTTTATAGAAAAGGAAGATCAGCCTGTGCGGGATAGAGCACCAGCAGAAACTTTTATGAAGGAGGAAATTGTTATCACAAAGGAGATTGCTGTAAAGGAAGAAAACATCCAGGTCCAGCAAAGAAGCCCCATCACTATTCTATCAGAGGATGAAGGATATCTTTTAGAAGAAGATGAATTTACTGTCAAAACTTATTCTAGGGTTAACACATACAGAGAATGTTGCAGTCAAGAAGACAAAACAAAGAGGTCAAAGAAAAAGAAGAATAAAGTTGCAGCTATGGAGTTTGCTACAATTAAACATCAAGGTAAAAGTTTGAAAATGATGGGAGAACTTGCCTCAAGACGGAGACCCAAAACTAGGCCAAGAAACAAGTTAAGGCTCAGTGTGAAAAAATTGTTAAACCCTAGATTAAATGCAAAAGAGGTAACTGTACTTGATGATGATTCTTCAAATGAAAAACCAAAGATTGAGAAAGAAGCAGTTCTAAAAACTCCAGTTTCTCATCATACAAAGGGGAAAAAACCATTGAAGTTAGCAAAAGAGGTTAGTCTCACCGAGACTAAATTATTAGCAGTCTTTTTAGAGTTAATAAGTGAAATATTAAAAGAGCAACAGAAAAAGGAGGTTGAAGTCTCTCATTCTGAAGACCAGCAGTTGATAGAGGAAACAACACCTACTGAAGCAGCTAATCAGGAAAGCTGTATGGTTCATGGTGTTTCTTCAGACCTGTTGCTAGAAGATGAAGACGTTTTCAGAAAACTAGATATTCCACGGCTACCCAGTGAGATGCAGGAAACTATAGCAAGGAAGGTTTTTGATTCAGACAAGCAGAACCTGCAGAGAACCATCAAACAATACAAGCATCAAATGGATTATATGCAAGAAGTGAATGATGGTCTAATCCTAGAAAATAGAAGACTTAGGGAGGATTTACAAGAAGTAAATGAGCATTATCAAGAGCTTACTGCTGTGTCCAAGGAGGCCCTGAAGAGGAAGAGAAGCACAGATTTACAATGTGTTGAATTGAAGCAGACTGTCAAAGGCTTGCAGTAGCAGAATGAAGAACTTACAAGAAGGTTAGTAGATATGGAAGCTGAGTAGAAGAGAGCCAGGAAGAAGGCCCAAGCTTTGGATGGAATAGCCTTACTAGTTGAAGCTGCTAAATACCTTTAAGTTTGTTAGTTAGTTAGTTACTTGTTATGTCTTTTGAGAAATATTTTAGTTAGTCAGTCTTTTGTTAGGTTTTTGGAAGAAATATTTTATTTTGTAAATTGTAATATGAAAATTATCCCATCGATGACTTGGCTGAAAACAGTTAGGGTTTCAACCCTAACTGATTTTTTGAGAAATATCATTTAGGTAGATGAGAAAGAGAGAAAAGGGTTCTACTTTTTGGCTAGCTCAAGTAGGTCTTGGAATTGTTTATGAGTTAAGTACATAACTCTCATGTTTATTTGTTGAACAGAACTATGACATATATGATCTATATTTCCCTTTAGATTGTGTTTTAGCTTCATCTTTGGCTTGTTTAGCTACTTGACTAATATAGTCATTGCCAGTTTATGGTTTCTTTTCTTGTAATGCTTGTCAGTTATGAATGAACTTTAAGATTATATTTTGATTGGTACATGGTGATTATATTATGCATCTATGTTCTTATTTATTTATGATTTAGTTCCTTCTTGACTCATGAATGTATTCCCTTCAGTCACCAGACTTTACAACCACAAAAACCTTTCAAGAAACCCTGAAACCTACTCTTGTTTAATTGAATATTTGAGATTGTGTTGGCTTATTTCTTTATAGCCTTGGAAACAATTTCTGGCACAAACAGGAACTTAACCT
Organism: Pseudotsuga menziesii; assembly: GCA_001517045.1. Taxonomy (NCBI): domain Eukaryota; kingdom Viridiplantae; phylum Streptophyta; class Pinopsida; order Pinales; family Pinaceae; genus Pseudotsuga; species Pseudotsuga menziesii. Next base: position 155,979 of record LPNX010176128.1, on the reverse strand, counting down.
TACGTTTAGCTTGATTGTCCCCCCAAACATTCTAGCCATTCTTGTCATTACTGTTAGCATTCTCATTCTTATTCCCACCCTTACGATTATTTTTACCCTTTTTTCTATTATGTCCAGGCTGTTGGTTACCCTTCTGGTCCGACGATTGCACCAAAAGTACACTCGCCATTTGGGCGGGTTGAGACGAAGCCATAGTTTGTCCCAAATAACATTGGTTGATTGATAATTGACTAACTTGTTTTTCAACCGAATTTGTAGGTTTTGCACTTGCACAACCCACAATGCCATTGGCATGTGGTCCAGGTTTGACTTTGGGGTCGAAACTGGAATGCGAAGCATTGGGAATAATCTCATATAAGAAACCAGACTAATCATAGATCAAGTCCAGTTCTTGCACCCTAAAAATTGTTTGTTCCTCATTACACTCTGAATGTAGAAACATCCTTCACTATATATGGCAATAACGACTTGAGGAACCACTTGAGGAGGAACTACAACGGTATAAAGGCTTTAATTAACCTCTTTCGTCTATGCCACTCTTGAATATGATCAGAGATATGTGTGGCTTTATCTTGCCGAAATGCCAACAAGAGTTCAATACCAACGTCATAACGCACTGGTAGCTGGAAGTGGTTAAGAAAAGTCATCGCAAGGTCGTCGAACAAACCAAAAGCTCCCCTAGGTAGCTCTATATACCACTTCGTGGGAGGCACTGTAAGGGTGCATTGAAATAGCCTCAAACGGATGGAGTCCTGATGTAAGGAATTCGAAGAGCACCATAGGTGAAACATAGTAACGTGTTCGCTCGGATCCTCTCACAGTTTACCCTTGAACTTAGGTATGTCTGAGGGAAGCTTGGTAGGGACAGCTGGCCAATCCGGGTCATGAGCTACAGGATCATTCATTAATCTTGACAAGTCAGGAAGATTGAGCATCGCGAGGAAAGGGAGCCTAGGATGATGAGGCCAATGGACTGCTCCCTTATTCATATAGATTTGATTACCACCATGGCCTTGGCCATAGTGCCCTCCTCCTGTATGACCCATATAGGGTGGCATGGAAGCACCATAGTGTGGTGGACCTTGACTAGTAAGAGCTACGAAGCCATAATTAGGAGAGTAAGCAGGTTGTTGATACCCACCCCCATAAGGTGAAGAAACATGTCCATAATGCGTCCCATAATAGGGTCCATAATTCATCGCATGCAATGTCCCATGGGACACTCCGTAAGTAGGAACATACATTCAAGAAGTAGGAATATACATTCCGAAAGTAGGAATGTGACCTCTAGAAGTATGAGCATGACCTCCTGAAAAAATGGGCAGTACATGAAGCTAAGACACAATTGGTCTAGTAACCGCAGTATGGACATGAATCGTAGCAACATTTCATCCCGAAGGACCACGTGAATAAGGTGGAGGGTGAACATTTGAAGAAGTAGGGATCGAGGATGGAGGGACTTGAGTAATAATGTACGTACTATTCCCTATCGTTACCTATTTCAGGTTTGGTATCCTAATAGTATCACTAACCCTAGACCCAAGAGGAATATGTGATGTAACTTCCACCACCGGGATGGAAGGTGCAATGTGATTAGTGCTCCCAAACCTCTACGCATGGTAAGAAATTAGAGTGCCCCCAGGCATAGTGTTAGGCTCAAACTCAGATTCGACATGAAATGCCAAATCATCTGTGGAAAAACCAGACATACCATAACTACCATAGCTAGTGCTTGCAGGTTCAAAATGAGTCTCGGCATCCTCCGACATTCCATACCAATAATGCGTCAATGGGGAATCAACCCTAGAGTGAGTATGTTTATCATGAAAGCTTCCTATCTCAAAAATAACGAGGCCTATCTCAGCTAAGTCAGGTGAAGGATCATAGGTAGGAGTAAACTCCCCATCATCCACTCGAATGGGAGAAGGTGGTTCAGGAATACTTTCTATATGGTCCCCCATGGTGTGTGAATCAATGTGTGAAATAGTCCACCTGGACTGTCTAGGTCTCTCTCCCAAAGGAGGAGGAGAAGTAGAAGGCAGAAGTACTGCTAAATGACGAGAATGGCAAGGAGTCTCACCTGAATCCATAATGACTTAAAAAATAAAAAAGACTCTCTATTTATGCAAACCCTAGGCAAGCTATCGTGCACAGAGAAATCACTAATAAAATATAAAGCCAAATGCAAGCAAACAAGGGCTGGATAAGTGAGCTCCCGAATGAAGCAGGTATGTCTCGCCTAGGAGAGGCTTGAGACTCCCATACACAACAAGCAGAGGTATGTAACCAATTATTGTGGCCCTTAGCTTCAACGCGTAAAGTGACTATGCTGTCTGACCCCAACCTATCCAGGACACCCGTAGAATAACCCCTGCAAAGTACCCCCTCGATATCCTAGGTAAGGCCACTAAGGTCACCTCAATATAATTAATGCTCAGGTGGATAGTCGCAGGTGGGATTGACCATATGGGCAGGGTAGCAAAGCTAGAAACTCTCAAAAGATCCCCCAGATACGAATACAATCCTGGAAATATCTCCAATGCTACTCAGTTATGACTAGGGGTCATCCCAATAAATAACCGCTCACATTGCCTCGTGCTTAACTCCCTTTTGAGAGGAGGATCTTAAGAAACACTGGTTATACCAAGGATTTCACACACTCACCTGGACAGACACATACGTGTTGTTGTTTAGTGGTCTTGGAGATTTTACTCACAATGAACTATTCCAAGACCCTAAAACCTAAGCTTGTTGGTGCACCCTAGAAAAGAAAAGAGTGTAATTCATTTTAATTTACCATTGATTTTAATTGGCTTTATTACTCAAAACAGGGATATGACCGTGCAACTAATGGTGTTATGACACAACATGAAGTAAAATGCACACCTAAGAATCAATGCAAATGCATTGTGTCCATGAAAATAGGGTATGCTACTACGTGAAATGCACATTTTTTCTTCAAATGATGAATGCAAGCTTTCCTATATGAAGTACTAACTAGTACTCCAAAGCAAATCTAGTGCAAGTACAATGCAAAATGCAAAATGAAATGCATGATGATAAGCAAATGTTTTTGGATTTTTTGAAATAAAATGAGATACGAAAAGCAAAATAATGATTCTAGGACCCCTAGACTCTGCAAGCACACTCAAACAACACTCAAGCAAAGAACTAAGGTAAAATAACTCTAATGCACTAATCCCAAACAAAAAATCGAAAATGCCATGACAAGAACCTCTTAAAAACAATTTAGCCTAAAAAAAAACGTTTCTGGTCAGAAACAGAGGTATAAACAAACTCAGGCAGTTCCAAAGGAGACTCCGCAATCATCAAAATTCACCCAGCAACCATTTAACTTCCACAAAAGGGAAAAACTAAGGGCATACGCGATTGTTCGCAGTAAACCCACGTGTATACGTGGAAATCGTAGAGAAACCCACGTGTATACGCGACTGAGTTAAAAACTCGCGTACAGGAAGAAAGGTGCATAAAATCAAGGAAAACAGACAAGCTAAGACAAACTTCACACCAATCAGACACTACCAGGCATACATGCCCCCAGACCCGACACAGAAACAAGAGAGAAAGAGTAATTCAAATTCATTGAATTCCAATAGAACAACCCCCAAATGAAAACTACTAGGAACTCCCCAGCGGAGTCGTCAATTCTGTTACGAAGATCAATTCCTATGGCTTGGGGTACCACAACAGACAACTTGACTCTAGAAATCATTCTTTTCCAATATGCAATAGAAAATAAATGTCTAACACTAAAGGATCAGACCTCGTACCTTATTCTGGACGGTTGAAGTAGATCCCTGTTGAGCTTTCCAACTTCAGCTTGAATTGATAAATTACTTCCTCAACAACAAGTAAACAATACAAGCATACTAGATATCATGGTGTTAGAACTATTCTAGCATATATAATCAACAATGTATAATCATTTGAAATAATCCCATGGATAATATATTCATTCAAACACACATTATTGGACAGGAAAATATATTTCTATTAATATAAATTAGATATTACAATAGATACAACCTCTGACGGCACGTCTGCGAATTGGAGAAACTGAATCCCCCACTTGGGCCTCCATCAGCTCAATCCTCCATCTCTCGATAACAAGCTCACAAGCAAAAGGCAAGCTTGGGAAGAAGACACTGGTGCTCCAAGGGACAAAGGGATGCAAACTCAAGCATAAGTTCCAGCAACAATGGACTATAGTTTCTTTGCTCTCAATTCTCTCATATGCCTTCAATGTACCATAGAGTTCCTTATATAGCTTTTCAAAGGGGTAATGAAAGGTCAAATTCGAGTGATCTCAAGGAATAGGGAAGGCCAAGAGTCAAGTGAGTCGGATCCATGTCAAGGAAAACTCCAAAAGGATTTGGATTTTGTACACATCTCGATGTACGCGGTTTTAGTGGTAAAACCTGCGTATATACGTGATTAAGGGATTAAAAGTCACGTATAGAATTTTTCACATGTTTATAGGGATGATCAATGAAACATCAAAGGACAAAAAATGGTCCATGGGGACTAAGGAGTCTACAACGGGATAGGGGAAGGCCATACAAAGTGTGATTCACATGGAGTGGTAAAATTAGCTATAACACTTGTGGGGTGAGTATTAAAGTTACTTTGAAACCAATAGAAATGGAATATGGAAATGTTTTTAAATCAAATTATACCACCCTACAGATTAGTACTACGCTAGATTGAAAAATGATGAACAAAAAGAAAAAAATGACACGAATAGGGGGGATGGGGAATGGGCTCGAAAGAGCCTATTCAAAATTATTTTTATTACCAGCAATTACAATATCAGCAAAATGATATGACGCCTCTTGATTCTTATACATAATGAAACCAATATCTTACAAAGTGCAAAAATTAAAGATTTCAGTCAAAAAGGGAGACCCCTAGGGGGATTCAGAAGGCCCAAAAGTCACTTTCAAACAGTAGCTCCTCCTATTTTCTGTTATACCTGGTGAAAACCAGCAAGCTTATTAGACTGAAATATGACCAAAAGCACTCTAAAAGTACCTTTGGGTCAGCTTACTTTTAACCAAAAAAAAGCTAAGTTAAAACTAGTTAAAAAAAGGTAAAAAGGGAACCAAGGAAAGCAAGCTTTCCATGGGATCTTGGATTTCCTTTTAGGAAGCCAATATGATGTACACCGATTACTAGATTTATCTTTTATAACAGAAAATGGAAATATAATGCATGCAAGCTACAAATTCTCTTTAAAATTCCATGCAAAAAGGACGATTTCCCTAAAGCTAGATCTAGAATGCTTATGAAACCTTTTAAGAACAAGATCTAGATTATGGGATTTGACAACATAGATATATTTTAAATTTACTTTAATATAATATATCTAAACAATATCAAAGATGTGAACAAAGTAACCAGGTAAAAAAAATGTATTTTGAAGGAGGAAAAGGAGAAGAGAAGTGCTTGTTGCTGAAGTAGATCTGCAATGAAAATTTGTTAGTGGAATACAGAGGGGAAATGTACTCACAAATATTTTGGATGTACAGTGGAGTCAAACTAGATCCACAGCTCATCCAATCCTTGCTACCTGAAAGCTAAACACACAATCCTGCACGAAACCTCATGAGATCTGGATATATATATATGAAAAAGAGACAAGAATTACATGCACATAAACTTATTAAACATGTATAATCTAGATATTCTAATCATATATGCTATGATATATAAGAAATGTTTGGCTTAGGGAAGACCTGGGTTCTTATACTCTTATCTTCGCACCAACAAACCGACCCACAGTGTTGGCCCTTTCGGCAACAACCTGGGAATAGGTTGCAGTCTCACCCGAAATAGCTATGGGGTGCCGCAGAATCAGGTTTCTATAGGCACAAGAGGGATATTATTGTACCTTTGTCCTTAACAAAGAATAATCATGCAACACAGAGCTTCGACATTCACTTAAATAGCTTCGGAGTTTAGATAAAAGACAGTTTCTTGCTTAACCCTTAACTGGGAATTCACAATGAAGTTAATACTTAGCAGTTTATCTTACTTTATCATTCATCTACTTATCAAATGCATAAAACGTAACAGAAACAAAATAACAAGAACCACCACAACACAAGATATATGTGGTTCACCCCCAGTGTAGGGGCTACGTCCACAGAACTGCGTTTATATTCAACAATTTACAAAACACACAATTCTGATCTGCGCACTCAGCTACAGATCTTCTCAACGACCCAAAACTATGAACTTAGCTGCAGAACCTTTCTTCCAAAACCCCCTGTGCACTCAGCTACAGAGGTCATCCACGCACTCAGCTGGGACTTAGCCTTAACCCTAAAAATAGACCTTAGCTTCTTCGCATCAAATCATCATCATACACAAAAACCTTAAAAACTTACTTGACTCCTTTACATAAGTGCCTATTTATACAAGTGCACTTTACAATACCATGGGCTTAAACCATGGGTCATTTACAAAAAGAGGGGCTTCGACCCAACCCCGAAGCCCCTAAGACTATTTTGGACCACAACTCTGCTTACAAGCTTCACACCAAAACCGCGGAGTTGCCAAAATTAAGGACCTTCAAGGTCCAAACCCCAACAGGCCTCTAAGACTCACCAGTATCCCGTCCCGGGACACTCTGTTGCTTTTCTAGTGGAAGAATCTTGTTGGCGAATACAGTAAATTGCTTGTTAAGGCTGCGCATGATATCTTCGGCTACTTGCTCCTTCTCCACTATCTCCTGAAAGGTTGCTGCAGATGCTTCGTTGGCCTTTTCCTATGCAAACACATCATACTCCTTCAGGACTTTGAGTTGGTTGTCCGCAGCAGTGCTCAACTCCAAATCTTCATTAATAAGGGGCTGCATAGAGTTCACCAACAATGTTTCTTTCCTTCTACAAAACTCAATTTCTTGCTAGAGCTCATTGATATGCTTCACCTTAAGCATCTTCTGCATAGGAGGCAATGTCTTAATCTCTGCTTTGACTGCATCCAGCTCTGTCTATCGCTGCTTGATAGTTTCTTTCAACTTTTTGACTTCTGGGTTGTCCTGCAAGTTTTCCCAGGCCTCGACGTTTTCATCTAGCAGCTTTGATGCACTGCTCACAAGATCTGAGATCTTCATTGGTGAGGCCTAAATATCTCTGCAACGTTGTTCCCTGACCTCTGGTGGGCTCTCGGGAATGATGCGAAGTTGAAGCTCCGCAATATGAGCCTCATGTTCTGCTCTCAGGTTCTCTATCTGGCTTCGAGACTATTGTGCATAGTATTTTAGCTTGACTATTCTTTTCTCCGGTTCTTCTTTAGCCTGCATGTCGAAGTCGGGGAGACTTCAACACACCTCATCCAATACTTGCACTAGTGCAGGCTGCTTGCTTTCTGCTTCCCTCTTCTTTTGTTCAGCTTCTTCCAACTGCGCTGCGAGGCTCTCACCCTGCTTCGTGGTATTTTCCAACTGCATGTGTGAGTAGCTGTCGCGTTCTTAGATCTTGTTCATGATTGCCAATTGACAAAGATGCAGCTCCGGCATAGACAACTTGGTGTAGTCTATCTCAACTGTCATACTCATTTGCGATAGAGACACTGCATCAGTTATTATAAGGGCTGCACTTGGTACTTTCCCTCTGTTTTTTTTGGCTGGCCATTGCCTCATATCTGGCTGCGCACCTACTAGGGCACTGCTTGTTGCAACACCAGTTGCTGATCTTTCTGCTAACGCCCGAAGTTCTTCAATTTGCTGCGCTATGCCAGTGAGCGCATCAACGTGTGTAGGCCTGGGTGTCTTCTTATAGAATCCAATCACCAACTCTACCATAACTGTGCATTAAAGAAACCAAATCTGATTGAACGGTGGTAGATCTTGTCCAAACGACGCTAGATTTCCCACAATCTCATAATTACAGGCAGTTAATACAGTTAACGTACCGGCGCTGCCAAATCTGATTTTTTCTCTACGGTCGCATTTTAAGCTTCGACACACCTTTCTCCTTTGGCACGACCACTAACTTCAGCTTTGCCACAATAAGGACCTTCGACCCATCCTGACACAAGATTCAATAGAACTTCGAACTTTGACCCACAACAGAATTTTCTTCCCCAGCCTTCGACATTTCGTAAATTTGAGAACAGCTTCATTATAGTGTAATACCCAATTTCAACTATTCTTGGTACTTAGACTCTCCTTCTTGCTATTAATTCTAATCAAGGGGTACAGGATTGTCCCTGTACTTTTTTAATCTACTTCCATTCACCATGGAGGGAAAAATTTCTCCATTCAATTAAGCTAACTGAACTGCACCATGATCAATAACTTTATGAACTATGTATGGTCCTTTCCAATGTGTCTTGAACTTACCTAAGAACTTCATGAATTTACTGTCATACAAGAGCACAAGATCTCCATTCTAAAAATGCTTATTCTTAATGTGTCTATCATGCCATACTTTTTCTCTAGCTTTCTGTACTTGCTGCTGGAACCTTGCAATGAATTTTTCTTCTTCTAGTTCCAGTATCTTCTCCAGCCTTTCATTCAACATGGCTGGCTCATCCATCTCTATGAAGGCAGATATTCTGAGGCTAGGAACAATGTACTCCATGGGCATAACTGCTTCTTGTCCATATACCAGCCTAAAAGGGGTGTGGCCTATCAACTTCTTGCAAGTGGTTCTATAAGCCCATAATACTGCTGGAATTCTAAGATCCCAATCATTTCTATTAACATTGCAAACCTTCGCCAGAGCGTGCTCAAGAGTCTTGTTAAAGGCTTCGACAATTCCATTTTCTTGAGGATGGTAGGCAGTACTCTTCTTATGATATACTTGAAATTAGTTAGTCAATTCTTCAATAGTCTTATTTAGAAAATGTGATCCTTGATCACTCATAAGAATTCTAGGACACCCAAACCTTGACAATATGTTATCAAATATGAACTTCGCAGCTGTAGAAGCACTACAGTCCTTCACTGGTTGAGCTTCGGCCCAACGAGTAAGGTAATCAGTTGTTGTAATAATGTATCTTTCTCTAGATTTCTTTGCAGGGGGATTGATTGGTCCAACAAAATCAATAGCCCACTTTTCAAATGCTTGTAAAGTTACCTGTGGAACCAGAGGCATCTCATCCCTCCTGGATGGTTTTCCTATACTCTGACAGATATCGCAGTTGTGGCAATATTCTCTTGCATCCTTATGAATCGTAGGCCACCACAATCCGGCTATCAGAATCATCTGTGCTGTAGCTTTTCCTGCATAATGACCTCCTGCTGCTCCAGAATGTTCCTCAGCCAAAATCAATGGATTTTCATGCTCCAGGACACATCTACGCAGTATTTCATCTGGTCCCATCTTATATAGCTGTCCTGCTATCAAGGTAAAATCAGCTGCTCTAACCACCAACTGCTTCTTCTGCTGTGTTTTCATCTCAGAGGGTGCAAACCCTGTAGACAAGTACTGAAGAATATCTTGAAAATAGTCATTAACCATCTAGATGGAAAACAACTGGGCATCAGGAAGACCTTCGTCCAAACTAGTGGGTTCTTCTCCTGACTCGAGCCTCGACAAGTGGTCAGGCCCCAAGTTAAGTCTTCCTGGCTTAACTATGATCTCAAAGTCATACTCCTGAAACAAAATCAGCCATCGACATATCCTTCCACCTAACACATGCTTGTTAACCAAATAATTCAAAGCAGAATGGTCAGTGAACATCTTAAAATGAGATCCTAACAAATAATGGTGAAATTTCTGTAAGGCATACACCATAGCTAGACCTTCCCGTTCTGTCGTAGTATAATTATTTTCTGTTGTGGACAATTTTCTACTTGCAAAAGCAATAGGGTGATCAATATTACCTTCACCTGACTGAGCCAATACTACACCTAAAGCAATGGAAGATGCATCGACATGAACATGAAACTCCTTACTCCAGTCAGGGAATACTAAGATAGGGGCAATTACCATTTTTTCTTTCAAAATATCCAAGCTTTCCTGACATTCAGGTGTCCATTCAAACTTAATATCTTTCTTCAATTTCTTTTCCATAGGGGCTGTAATCTGAGCATATCCTTTAATGAATTTCCTGTAATATCCAGTATGACCAAGCGTAGTGCGAAGTTGCTTAATAGACTTCGGAGGTGGTAAGTTCACAATAATGGATATCTTCGCAAGATCCACCATCAATCCTTGCTTGCATACAATGTGACCTAGCAGAATTCCAAAAGGTGCACAAAAGATACACTTCTTCAGGTTCAATGAAATCTGATGTTGCCTACACTTGTCCAGCATAATTCTTAAACTGGCTATATGATCTTTCAATAAACCAAAGATAGTCCAATCATCAAAGTAAACTTCCAAGAACTTATGAATAAATTCCTTAAATGCAGATATGACTACTCTGGAAAACATAGCAGGTGCATTCTTCAATCCAAAGGGCATAATAGTATATTGAAAAGATCCCATTTCTATAGCGAAGGATGTTTTATGTCGATCCTCTAGTAAAATTCTGATTTGATGGTAACATGAAAATCCATCAGTGAAAGGATACACTTCTTGACCTCCGACATTTTCTAAAACTTCATTTGTAAAGGGAGTAGGGAAAGGATCATGTAAACAGGCATCATTCAGCTTTCTCAAGTCAACACAGATTCTGATTTCTCCCTTGGTCTTATTTTCTTGTACCACCATAGGGCTGACCCATTCGGACTCTTTGACAGGCTCAATGATTCCTGCAGTGAGCATCTTATCTAGCTCCATCCTGACTTTTTCTTTATACTTAGGGTTCAACCTATAAGGGCGCTGCTTCACAGTATTCGCATCAGGTTTCAAAGGGATTTTTATCACTCCTATATCACCAAGGATACCTTTCATTTCTGAGAACTTCGTCGGAAATAAGTCCTGATACTTATGGATAAGTTCAGTCACTTTTCTCACCATTTCCTCATCCCAATAATCTGCAATGGTAGTGTACTTAGGCATTTATTCTGATCCAATGTTTACTTTCCTTGTCTTCAAGGGCTGAGTAACTTTAGGTGATTCGACTGGTGGTCCATGTACTTCGCAGTGTCCTTTTGACTCAGGAATATTAATGTTATGAGGGTCATCATCTTCATCAATGGTGAGGTTATATCATTCTACTGCATTACCTTCTTGTTCCTTCCAATCAGGTTGGTACTCGGCTATTTCTTTATCACCAAACACCTTAGTATGGATCAGCCTAATAGCTGCATCCAAAGCAGGGAAAACCTCATTAATAGCAAATGTGAGCACAAAACTATCAACAAGACTAAACCAACTTACAGTACCATGGTGAAGCTCCACCTCCGCATACCAGTTCTTTGCTATAGGTTCCAGAGTGTGTACAAACCTATGTACCCATTCTTCACAAGGTACATGCTTCCATGCTTCATAACATTGCTCCAAATGTTCCTACGGGCTAGTATTACCATTAAATCAGCTTCGTACCTCCTGAGATTGATCCATGAATCTCAGGCGAAGAAACTTTTGACAAGATCCCCAATTATGAATATACTTTTTATGACCATTCCACTATCTGGCAGCTGTGGCTCTGAATACTGGATCTAGAGTCTCCATTTTCTGTGAATCTGGTACTTGCTCTGAGAATTGTACAATAAAATATGCTGGGTCTATCAAGCCATCAAAACTAGGTAATTTCTTTGTCTGTGAGCCAACCCATCTAATAGACTTGGTAATTCTTGCACATCGATGTACATGTAGCTCATAAAGTCGATTCTGCCAATTCTCTAGGCCTTCGTCTGAATCAGTCATGTAAGAACTGTCACACTGCCAGTCCATTATACCTTCAGTAGTAGGGTTAACATAGTCTTCTTCTTTAGCTGTGATGTTGTAAATATGATCCAAAACATCTTGATCTTCATCTCGGACTGGCTCTATGTACCTTTCTCCTTGAGAAGGGTCCAACGGAACTATGAATCTCAAGCCTTTTCCTTCAAAATTCATCTGTCTATTCTTAAGGTTGATTACTGCATAATTGTCTATTTCCCATTCAGTTCCTAGAAAGGCTGGATAGCGGTTGCTATCATCAATTTTTTCAATGACTTCAAAATCTGCTAAGGTACTGACTCCATCAATATCCACTGGTACACTAGGGAATATTCCCAAGGGCACAATCTTTTGCTACTTGGCTAATCTCAACTGTATGGGGGACCATTCAAGCGTAGGTTTTCCCATTTGTTCCCATGTCTGCTTAGTTAGGACATTCACTTCTGATCCCAGGTCTAAAATGATATCAGTCATGTCATAATCTCCTATTTGAGCATGTAATCTCATTTCTCTTCCAGTCCTTCTGACTCTATTAACATTTTCTCATCTACCAGAGCTTTGCTAAGGTTTGCAAGATGCAATAAATTTCGGTAATTCATTAAAAGCATTCTGATTTCTTAATAGTTTCATACAACTTTGTAAAAATGATGTCAGTGTACTTACTTGATCCGGTGAAGCTTCTTGAAACTGTAACTGCTGTTGATGCTGTTGCGTAGTTGCTACTGATGTTCTCGGATCAGCAAATTCTTTTTTAGCTTCCATAAATGTTCCTTTTTCCCTTCCAACATCGAAGGCTAGAATTTTCTTTGGGGTCTTACGGACCCAAGCCTCATTAGGCTATTTCCCCTTATTCTGTACCTACATCGTAGCTCCACTCCTTGTAACAACGTTAATGGGTGGGACATGTATTTTCTCTACAACAATCATTTGAACATTCTGGGTAGGAGCACCATTTCTTTCTTGTATCTTGGCTATCAACTGTGGGCATTGCTCAATCACATGATCGACTGCTCTGCAATATAGACATGTCGTAGTTGGGTTCTGATAGTCTCTAGCTACATGTCTTGCTTGATTACAGTTATAGCAAATAACCTGGCCTCGACCTCTGAAGTTACCTCGACCTAGTGTACTACCACAGTAACCATATCCATCATTGCCTTGTGCATCAGGTTGTACCCTATAAGCATCATAGGTTTGCTCTCTCATGAGGTCAAATCTGTGACATTCGTCTTCGTTGTGTCCAACTGACTTACAGAACTTGCAGTAGGGATTGTTACGTACTTGAACATATTTCTGCAGTAGATAGCAATATTCAGGTCGATGCTGGCCAGTTGTTCTACAGATCTCACAATATAGGACATTAGGGTTAAACGGGTTTGGTGCACCAGTATTCAAATAATTCCTTAATGTAGGACACTATTATTTGTCATGGCCTTCTGTCTTACATCGTGTACACCAAATCTCTTCTTGAATAGATTTCCCTTTTTTCATGTCGTGAAGCTCCAAAGACATTTCTGCTAACTGTGCCTGTATTGGGGCTATTCCAGAATTATCTCCAACAGGACTTGTTTCAAGTTTCATAGCAATTTCCAAATCCTCTTGCTGATCAGCAACCTTCTATTGCATAAGTGGAGTCCTGATATGAGGCAATAGTGCTGCAATGAACCATTCTTTATGTTGTTTTGGTCCAATAGTAAAACTGACTTGATCCAACAGAACCTTGAACCTCAGATCAAAGTCCCAAACTGATTCACCTCGCTTTTGCTGAATTTCTTTCAGTTTAGTTATACACTGTGACTCTGATTTTGGCTTCTTGAATTCTTTGATCATTGATTTTTTAATATCAGCCAAGGCATAGTTCTGAGTACTGGAAAAATTCATAAACCAAGTCAAAGCTTGGTCTCTAAAAGAGGTGACCAGCTGCGCTCTTCTTGTATTTTGATCCATAATATTCTTAGTAGTCCAAACAGCTTCGCATAAGAACCAAAACTGCTCTAGATCCTCTAATCCAGTTCCTTTAAAGACTGGGAGCTTGATATCATCATTCACATGGGCCATAGTGGATCGAAGGGGGGGGGGGGGGGGGGGGGGGGGGGGGGGGAAGGGCGAGGAGGAGGGGGAATACTGGTAACAGGAGGAAGGGAACTTTCTGAGGTAGACTGACCTGCGACAGGACTACTCAGGCTAGGGTTACTTTCAAACTGCGACGAGTTCTTAGGGATAACAAATCTTTGTTGAGGAGTTATAGGAGGGTTTCTAACAAAAGGGGTTTCTTCAGATTTAGATTCTTCCAGACTTAATGGGGTATAATCGGTATTCTGGCCTAGGGTGTAGGATCCAAGAGTTCTCTTGTATCTTTTACCATTGCACAGCAAACCAGTTTGTTCGTCGAAGTCACTTTCGCTTCCAAACATAGGTTAGTAGCAATAAATCTAGCAATTTGATTCGATAAGCAATATGCCTTTCTCAGCCAAGAGAATTTTAATTTTTAGACTTAATGACTTCAGGTACTTACCTTTTGGTCCTTTGAAAATTTTTCTTTCTACTTCACTGAAATAAGTATGTGTGTCGATGGTGAACTTCGTCACAAATGCGTCAAGGGTTTGCGTTGTCCAAAATTCAACAACTCTTGATACCGCGTTGTTCACACTTTTCAACAGCATAATTCTTTCTGGGGTCTAGGAAAGAGGCTGGTCTTCTTTGAAGTTTTTCTTTCTTTCTGTCAACCTGGATAACCACTGGTGCAATTGTTAGAATAATCAACCCATAGTTTACCCATTTAGACATTAATTTAATTATTTCTATCTTATTAGCCTAGTTCATGTGTCCCACCTTGTGCAAGTTGTCTATTACCTATCCATAGTGGTAAAACTTGACTTATTTGACTCATGTAGTGCATGGGAAATCCCAAGGAATCAAATCTGCTCTATTCCTTTCCTCCTAGGAGCCCTTCTGCTTTTTCTGCTTTATTCATTGCTTTTTCAGTGTTTTAAGGCAAATAGAAAAGCTAGACTAGGTGAGGTGAACTAGTTTTTTGTCATCTTCATCCTCCACTCTTTTCTCCATGAAAAAGAATGTATGAGCTGCCATTCCACCACTCTTTAGCTTTCCTAAGCCATTTTTCCAATTCGTGAGCTCCATGACAGATTTGGGATCAGCTTTTTACACCTATGGGGGATTTGCTTATTTTTAGTAAGCCTGCTTTATGCTAGATTCGAATTGATCCTCATGCATTTGAATCCATGATGTATGTTATTTATTCATAAACCTATTATGATACATGGTTGGCTATTGTACATTGATTTAATACAGTTGAGTGTTCAGCTCCAATTTCAGTCTCTTTTGTGAGTGATTTTGCATGATCAATTGTTAATTGTTGTGAGTAAAATTAATCTATCACTGGGTTCAATTTCCACATGGTATCAGAGCACTTGTAGATTGTTTTCTCTCCTCTAAAATTGTTTTGCAGGTTCGACATCAGTGACTGGGAGCCTTCTACTGACAGCCGGGACAGATTTTCTAAGCACTGGATCAATCACAAAAAACTATCTTGACTCCCTTCAATTTCTTTGAATGGAAAGTAGAGATGTAGATAATGTTGAGATTGAAATGCCTCTACAGGGTGACTATGGCAACAGAAGCAGAGCTCAATGCAGCTGCAGAGAAGATAAAATGGCACAACAGGAGGGATGAGGCCTATGGTCTCCTGTGTCTGAGTATTTCCAGAGACCTCCTTTTCCATCTTGATGGATTGACATCACCGAATGAAGTATGGGAGAAGATTTCTGATCTTTTTGGAAAGATAGATGAGATGAGGGGACATCAAATCAAAAATGAGCTGATTTCTCTGAGTCCAAATAGCTTTGAATCCCTGCAGCTATATTTCTCCAAGTTCAAAGCACTAGTTTTGCAGCTGAAACAGTGTGGGATCGAAAAGAAAGATGATCAGCTCATACTGGCCATCCTCTCGAAGCTAGGCCCTGACTATTCAGTGTTTTTTTCGACCTTCTATGCCACAAAACTGATAGCTTGAACCTGGAAGATTCCTATCCTTGCATATTTCATGGAATCTCTCACACAATAACAGGACAAGCTAGTGATGATGGGAACCATCAAACCATCCAAAGATCAAGCTTTGATTGCTGGAGATTTGAGGGTGGATTCAAAAAGCAAAAATAAAGCTAAAAATCCACCTGAGCAAAAGAGAGACAAGAAACAGTCTCCGGAGGATCCACAAGGTCCCAAGAAGAACTACCAGAAGAAGAAAAACAAAGGTGAAATGAACAAGTGTGCATACTGCAATAAGGGAAATCACACTGAAAGCTCTTGTATGAAGAAGCAAATAGATATGCTGACCCAACTCCTGGAGAATAATGGCATCTCCCTTCCAGAAATCTCAAAGAAGAGAGAAGGAGGATCAAGTTCAGATGACAGAGAGAGAGTTCATGCTCTAGTTGCTGGCACATCAAACTCACCCAGTTTTATCATTGATTCTGGAGCTTCAAGACACATGGTTTCAACTAAGGAGGCCTTCTCCTCACTAGACAAGTCGAAAGGAAGATCTATAGTACTGGGAGATGACTCTCTCACTGAAAGTTTGGGTAAAGGAAGGATAGATCTTGATCATGGTCAGTTCAGCAGTGTGTTGTATGTGCCTGGTATTTCCTCCAACCTCCTATCAGTGTACCAGATGACCCACACTGGGTCTCCTGAGAAAGTCATATTCTCACCTGATGAAGTTGAGATCACAGAAATCTCAACTGGTAGAGTCATTGCAAAAGGAGTTGCGAATCATGCTCAAAAGGTATACATGTTCTCACACTTCCTACCTTACTCAAACCCCTCTGCTCTTCTGATTCATGCTAATGAAGCAAGCAAGCTTTGGCATAAAATATTTGGCCACCTAAACTACAAATATCTTTCTGATCCAAGTGAAAAAGAGATGGTCATAGGGTTTCCCAAGATAAAATTTTCCAAAGGAGTCTACCAAGGTTGTATCCTAGGAAAACACCCAGAGCACAAATTTGAGAGAGCTAGTCATGAGAGAACCTCTGCACCCCTCGAGCTGATCCACAGTGATGTTGCTGGCCCATTCCCTCATATGTCCATGATTCAGGTGAAATATGCATTGAATTTCATTGATGACTTTTCCAGGTATTGCTGGGTTCACTTCCTGAAACAAAAGTCTAAAGTTTTTGGCCTATTCAAAGTCTTTAAGGATTTGGTTGAAAACCAGTCTGGAAGGAAACTCAAGGCCCTCAAATATGACAATGGTGGTGATTATGTCAAGTCTAAGTTTATTAATTATTGTGCAGATGCAGGTATTCATATGCAGCATTCTATCCCTTACACACCACAGCAAAATGGTGTTGCTGAGAGGAAGAACAGATCACTGAAGGAGATGGCAACATGCATAATGGAGGCCAAAACTTTGCCACCAAAGTACTGGGCCAAAGATATCAACTATGCAGCCTATATTTAGAATAGGGTGCCTCACAAACAGCTTGATGTCATGACTCCCTTTGAAGCATGGAGTGGGCACAAGCCCAATGTGACCCATTTCAGGATTTTTGGCTCAAAGGCTTGGGCTAGAATTCCAACAGAGAAGAGGAAGGCTTTGCAGCCCCAAAGCCAAGAGTGTCTTTTTGTTAGATACTCTGAAGATTCAAAAGGGTACAAGTTGATAAATTTGAGCACAAACAAATCCTTCATTGAAAGGTTTGTTCAATTTGAACAAGAACCCCTTGCAGCAGTGGAAGTTGGTGAAGCCTCTTCACCACCTGAACCTCAAGAAGTAAGTAAAGAGTTTGTTGAACATGCTGATTCTGATTTTTCTGATGGAGATGAGTATATTGTAGACCCTAACATCCCTACAAGGTCAAAATGGGTATCCAAGACACTACATGCAGTAGGAGAGCTAGCTGGGGATCCCAATGACCTAAGAAGGACTAAATATCAATTTGAGAGTGGTCTATGCATGAAGGATCCTATGTTTGCTGAAAAATGATATTTGATGGTGGAGTCTGATCCTCAAACATATGAAGAAGTAGTAGGAGGTCCAAGATGGCAAACATCCATGAAGGAGGATTTCAGCTCACTCCAGAAGAGCAACACATGGGAGCTAGTGGATCTTCCCCCAGGGGGGAAAATAGTACAGTGTAAGTGGGTCTATAAGACCAAATTTGTTGCTGATGGTTCACCACTGAAGTACAAGGCCATATTGGTAGCCAAGGGCTACTCACAAGTTCATGGCATAGATTACAATGAGACTTTTTCCCCAGTGGCAAAGATGGATTCCATCAGGCTAGCCTTAGCAATTGCAGCCTCAAGGCAATGGGAGGTACATCACATGGATGTAAAATGTGCCTTCTTGAATGGAGATCTCACTGAAGAGATATATATGCAGCAGCCTCAAGGTTTTTCTACTAACCCTTCTCTTGTGTGCAGATTGAGAAAGTCATTGTATGGGCTAAAGCAAGCCCCCAGGGCTTGGTATGCCAAGATCGATAGCTTCTTGCTATCACTGAATTTTGTTCGGTGCAAATCAGATCCAAATGTCTATTTGAATTTAGTTAATGGTTCATTAATGATCATTGTGTTATATGTTAATGACCTCCTCATTACAGGAAGTTTAAAGGCTGAGATTGCTTCCTTAAAAGGAGCTATGAACCAAGCCTTCTCCATGACAGATTTGGGGCTCTTAAGTCAATTTTTGGGGCTTGAGATTGCTCAAACCAAATCTGGAATCAAGGTGCACCAGTACAAATATGCCTTGGAATTGTTGAACAAATTTAGAATGAAGGATTGCAAAGCAAGCAAAACTCCTTTCCTTTCAGGAGTGAAGTTGGAAGAAGCTGATACTTCACCTATGGTAAACAATACACTGTATAGGAAATTGATTGGATGTTTGTTGTATCTGACACATACTAGAACTGATATTTGTTATGCAGTAAGTGTGGCTTCTAAATTCATGGATCAGCCTTAAGAGATCCATTGGAAAGCATCCAAAAGGATCCTTAACTTTGTTCAGGGAACAAGGACACATGGGATCTTCTATAAAGCAAAATATGATCTTGATTTGATTGGATTTACTGACAGTGATTGGGCAGGTGATAGCACAGATAGAAAGTCCACATCAAGATATGTGTTCATGCTTACAGAAGGGCCAATCAGTTGGTCAAGCAAGAAACAGAGTGCCATTGCACTCTCATCTACAGAAGCAGAGTACAGAGGAGTTGTTAATGCAGCAACTCAATGTTTATGGTTGCAGGTTTTACTTGGAGAGTGTGGTTTTGAACCAGAGTACTCAACTACCATCTACTGTGATAACCATATTACCATTCAAATCTTTAAAGATCCAGTTCAGAAGCAGAGAACCAGACACATTGAGATCCATATGCACTACATCAGAGAACTTGTGCATGATGGCACCATTCACCTACTCTTCTGTTCATCTTCAGAACAAGTAGCTGATATCTTCACCAAATCATTTTGTGAGAAGACCTTTAGCAATCTCAAATCACTGCTGGGGATTGCTGATCATGCTGTGAAGCATGAGTGAATACAAGATTCTACAATTTTGTTTTACAGTCCATGTTTAAGGGAGAATTTTCCCAAGTTGGTTTTGCCTCTTTCCTTGTTTTAAATGGACATGCAGTATGTAAAGGGTGACTAAGCCTTGTTGCTAGGCCCTATAATTTTCTGATATATTACTCATAATTCAGGCTTAAAGGGGGGTGTTAGAATAATCAACCCATAGTTTACCCATTTAGACATTAATTTAATTATTTCTGTCTTATTAGCCTAGTTCATGTGTCCCACCTTGTGCAAGTTGTCTATTACCTATCCATAGTGGTCAAACTTGCCTTATTTGACTCATGTAGTGCATAGGAAATCCCAAGGAATCAAATATGCTTTATTTCTGGCCTCCTAGGCGCCCTTCTGCTTTTTCTGCTTTATTCCCTACTTTTTCAGTGTTTTAAGGCAAATAGAAAAGCTAGACTAGGTGAGGTGAACTAGTTTTTTGTCCTCTTCATCCTCCACTCTTTTATCCATGAAAAAGCATGTATGAGATTCCATTCCACCACTCTTTATCTTGCCTAAGCCATTTTTCCAATTCGTGAGCTCCATGACAGATTTGGGATCAACTTTTTACACCTATGGGGGATTTGCTTATTTTCAGTAAGCCTGCTTTATGCTAGATTTGAATCCATGATGTATGTTATTTATTCAAAAACCTATTATGATATAGGGTTGGCTATTGTACACTGATTTAATATAGTTTAGTGTTCAGCTCCAATTTCAGTCTCTTTTGTGAGTGATTTTGCATGATCAATTGTTAATTGTTGTAAGTAAAATTAATCTATCACTGGGTTCAATTTCCACAGCAATTCTATGTGGATACTAGGAAAGAAAATTTCATAAATATCAGAAAAAATGTACCCTTGCAAGAAGTTGTCTGAGCTATGACGAGGATACTTATTTTCTGTTCATCGAATTTAAGATAGGTATCTTCAACCCAGTCACTAATTTCTTTTACCGAGGGCCTCCAAAACATATCCCTCCAGGTATGACGTAGATCCCTCTTGAATCAGATGCTGGTTCAACTAGAAATGGAACCAATTTGTTAGGCTTAGGGTAGAACCGGGTTCTTATACTCTTATCTTCGCACCAACAAACCGACCCACAGTGTTGGCCCTTTCGGCAACAACCTACGAACAGGTTGTAGTCTCACCCGAAACAGCTATGGGGTGCCGCATAATCAGGTTTCTGTAGGTGCAAGAGGGATATTACTGTATCTTTAGCCTTAACAAAGAATAATCATGAAACACGGAGCTTCGACATTCACTTAAATAGCTTCGCAGTTTAGATAAAAGACAGTTTCTTGCTTAACCCTTAATTGGGAATTCACAGCGAAGTTAATACTTATCAGTTTATCTTACTTTGTCATTCATCTACTTATCAAATGCATAAAACATAACATAAACAAAATACCAAGAACCACCACAACACAAGATATACGTGGTTCACCCCCAGTGTAGGGGCTACGTCCATAGAACTGCGTTATATTCAACAATTTACAAAAAACACAGTTCTGATCTGCACACTCAGCTGCAGAACCTTTCTTCCAAAACCCTCTGCACACTCAGCTGCAGAACCTTTCTTCCAAAACCCTCTGCACACTCAGCTGCAGAGGTTTTCCATGCACTCAGCTGGGACTTAGCCTTAACCCTAAAAATAGACCTTAGCTTCTTTCCATCAAATCATCATCATACACAAAAACCTTAAAAACCTACTTGACTCCTTTACATAAGTGCCTATTTATACAAGTGCACTTTTACAATACCATGGGCTTAAACCATGGGTACCCACAAACCATTGGCTTAAACCGTGGATCATTTACAAAAAGAGGGGCTTCGACCCAACCCCGAATCCCCTAAGACTATTTTGGGCCGCAACTCCGCTTACAAGATTCACACCAAAACCGTGGAGTTGCCAAAATTAAGGACCTTAAAGGTCCGAGCCCCAACAAGAAAAACAAGTAACCTTACTTGCCCAACTATGCTCCTATTGATTCAGCTGAATCGTTCAAGCCAGACAGGGTTCAGATGGAGAATTTGAGAGAAAAGTTGTAGCTAGGGTTTTCACCCTAGCTTGTGCTAATGAGCACCTACTAAGGAATCTGGATTCCTTAGTAGCAGTTCGATTGATGTAAATAAAAAGCAAACTAAACTAAAACAGTAAAAGTAAATGACAGAAAGTAAAAATGACAAGATGTATAAAAAGTATTTGTATTTGGGTTACCTCTGATGAAGAGGTTGGTGGAGTCCATTGCGCTGGTCCGATGTCGGTGGCTCCGAGCTCCGAGCTGCTCCTTCTCCTTCTCCGATA